>VMKM01000225.1:0-474927 GCA_008360985.2 Macquaria ambigua | reverse complement strand
ACTTTTGACTTGTCAGTCTTGACTTGGGACTTGACTTGGGACTTGTCAGTCTTGACTTGGGACTTGACTTTTGACTTGTCAGTCTTGACTTGGGACTTGACTTGGGACTTGTCAGTCTTGACTTGGGACTTGACTTTTGACTTGTCAGTCTTGACTTGGGACTTGACTTGGGACTTGTCAGTCTTGACTTGGGACTTGACTTTTGACTTCACAGTCTTGACTTGGGACTTGACTTGGGACTTGTCAGTCTTGACTTGGGACTTGACTTGGGACTTGTCAGTCTTGACTTGGTTCCACCTCTGATGTTGTTACTCCACTGAATGTCTGAAGAAAAACGTCTCAAGACTCCACTTTTTTAATATTCCCTTTCTTATTTGAACTGAAGAATTTGGGGTTTTGTCTTATTCTACTCCTGGTGAAAAAAAATGTGTTTTTTCATTAAATTGTGAAGCGCTTTGTACCTTTTATTTTGAAACATGCTTTATAACTTAATAAATCACAGCTTACTTACTTACTTTGGGATTTGGGATCAATTCAGTGACTATGGTGCACTGTTTTTTGCTGGTAGTTTGTCATTTCCTGTGGCAAAGGCTGCAAGCTAGACTGACAAGAGTTGCAACATTTAGAGCAACTGTGTTATTGATTACAGAATAAAAACATCTACTATATCACAGACAAAAAACTCCAAGAGATCACAGAATCAGTCACTATTTTGCCACAATGCAAGTTCTTTTAAGGTGGATTTAACCTTTAATGACATTTTAAGATGAAGTTTATTTTATGCAGTATATACTTTTAGAAGGAAACATCCCAGACACTGTATTTCCTGTATCTTCATGTTTGTATTTAGATGTACTGGAATGGTATGTGACTGTGTTTCCTCACACATGTTGCGTGTAAAGCGTGTGAGACTGTAACTAACTGTGTTCAGGTTTCTCTCTCTCACACAACATGCATGTTTGGCACACACAGTTAACATGAACTCTTCCAACCCTGGCTCCCAGTGAATCAGATCGGGCTGCCCAGCCCCCATGAAGGAGATTACACAAATTTATGCAAAGCCTGTAAATGATTTATACTGCAGAGCACAACAAAGGGCTTTTTTACAACACCGCGGACAAGACGAGGAGAGAGAGAGAGAGCGAGAGACACTGGCACCTGCAGTAATCCCCACACCCACCACCACATACATCTTACTGTGCCACTGCCAACAGAAAAGGTGCAATAAAACATGATGGAATGGTTGCATTCAAGGCATATTCAGCCGATAGTGTTATTTCAAAGGGAAATGCAAGGAAGTGCATATAGCGCCCTTTTTTTCCCCTGCACACAGAACAGCTATTGTGGCTAATTCTGCCACCGTACAGGCAGCAGAGTGCAGCGACGGTGCAGCTCCATTCAGGACCACAGCACTCACTGTTGGCCTTGGGTCTATGTTTAGACAGAGCTTTTAAGCACTCTGATGTGTTGTGTTCACTGTAAACAAAAAAAAAAATCAAATAGTGTACGTGTGCCTATGTGTGTATTTGTCATCTACGTCTGCGTGCCGTACTGTATGTTTGTATAAGTGCAAGTTCTTTATCAGGGAGGATAAAAGGCAGAAATGTGTTTGAGCTCTTCCCATCTCCCATGGCAGTGTCACCCACCCCACCCCCCACCCCCATGGATCCTACGCGTGGCCGGATTTATACACTATTCATAAAGACCACTGTGTGGGAGAAAAATGGGCCCATTATTTCCAAGCAGTAATAGGATATATTTGTTTTGTGGCCCTGAGTGTAGTGTAGTGGCAGTGAGTTTGTATGCATGCATGTCTGTGTGTGTGTGTGTGTGTGTGTGTGTGTGTGTGTGTGTGTGTCAGGCACGTAACATATTTGCATGTTTAGACCTTTACAGCATGTATCATGCAGTCAATCAAAGGCCATGTGGAATGAGTGTTTGTTGTATCCTGTAAAGAAATAGTAAAAAATGTGCATATTTGATATAATCAATACTTTTTATAATAATAATGTATTGATTGATAATGTGAAATGATATGACAATGTGAAATGAGTCACTCGTAGTGATGAACCTACAGAAATTATCACCTGAATCTGCAGCTCTGCTCGGCTTTACTGAGCTTTTATAGTGAGTTTCAGCTCCTTGTTTAGCCGTCCGGAGCACAACTTGACTGTTTTGGTTCACTCTCACCGCTCTCATCAGCAAGTCTTCCAGCCCATACCACCTAACCTCTAATACGACCCACAGGAGCATTTACTAAATTAGCGCCCCCTACCAGGGGCAGGAGATATGACTCCAGAAACGTCATTGTGAAGTGGTCGCAGTTTGGTTAGGTTTAGGAAAAGATCATGGCTTGGGTTAAAATAAGTGCGTTAGTAAGTTAAGTTTAGAAAGTTAAGTTACGTGACTTACGTTAAAATAAATCAAGGCTGACTTCTGGTTTCACACGGTACACGAACAGCGGCCTCCTGGGTGAAAGTCCTGTGTTATGTTGACTTTGGCGCTCTTTATACTACCTCACTGGACTTCCGCCTTTGCTCCCGTCATAATTACTACAGCCACTAGAGGTCGCCGTACATACAAATGTAAACATGGGTCGTAATAAGCTGCTGCACAGACGACCTATGCGGACGTATTTTTGCGGAGGACAGTCTCTCTCTCATACATAGAGTAGTTTCTGGCCACAGCCGGCAGCTGTTTTCAGAGAAAAAACTCTAAAGACCCACATAGTGAACATACTGTAGTGGAGCATTTAGCAGCTAAAGAGCCAGATTTCCCCCCGTAGTTGGTAGAGACCAAAAACAGAGCTAAAAGAGAGGGAATATTGGACTCCAAATGAATGATAATGTTTCTTTGTGACTGCTGGATGTGTAAATAAGCAGCTGTTTGAACTGTATCAACTTATGATGGATGATTTGTCAGTGCTGGGTTCACAACTTGTTTCCACCTCCAAAAATCAATTATTGCAGGTTTAAGAAGAGTTATATGAGCAAAACAGTGTCAATTTCATCTCTGGGCGTTCAGTACAGAAGCCTAGATCAGCACGATGCCAGCATGGGGAAATAAAAAGTAAAACAAAATAAAAACGGTGCCTTTGTGCAACTCCCAAACTGTCTCATTTACATGTTTTATCCTGGTAGCTCAGCAACAATACATCCAAGACTCACCTGGATTTTAGTCCTGGTAATTCTGGGATTCTATATACTATATACTATATCGAGGACCGGAGGGAGCATACGGAGGCTCTGAGCACTGATTTCCTTTAAACCTACCTACTGTGGTTCCAGCTACGCCCTCCCTCGGACCCCTGCTGGCTCCTGGACCACAGCTTGGGACATCAGTGCTGCATGTTCGCCTCCATGCCTAAACACTGCCATTGCTGACCGATGGACTGTGACCACCCTGCCCTCCCCCCTCCCCCCACTTCCACTTCCATCCATACACTGTTACCAGGTGCTGAGCCCCCCTCCTCCCCCCCAATGTCCCCTCTGCCCCATCACCCCTCCTCTCCCCTCCGCCCCTTTAACCCTGCCCTTCAGACAGCATTGTCTGGACGAACAATGGAGTCATTGTTACCTCAAGGTGGCGTATTGTGAGGGGTGTTCACGAGTGGCTGCAGAGGTGACCCTGACAGTGTAACTCAGCACCCATCTCACCTCCCCACACACACACACACACACACACACACACACAGTCTATGGTTCCCAAACTTTGCCGCTCTATTAGGGCTTCAGGGGAGCAGCGAGCCTGTCCTAAAGCACAGTGTGTGCATGTTTGTGTGTGTTTTCAAACAGCAACCCTGTGTTCACACTTAGGAGCAACTTGAATGATATCCATGCTTATGCAGAAACATTTAAATAAAATATTTTTTACTGCAAAACTCTACTTGAATTTCTCACCACAAAATGGAAGCTTCTTTAAAAAATGCTCTCATGTGGTGTCGGCCAACCTCGTGTCCTCTTCCAGTCTTCCCTGATTTTACTTGAGCTTTCATTTTGTTTGAACTGTCTTTTATTTCCTTTAAAGATGTTTTTCTTTTCCTGTTCTTCTTGCCTTTCCCTACACTGTATTGGTATCTGTTTTCTTTTAGAACCTGCTGATTTTATGACTTGTCTGTTTTCTTTTGCTGCCTTTGTATTTTTGAAAAGTGCTCTATAAATAAAGATTATTGTCATATTATTACATGTACAAACAAATCTTTATCAACAAATATTCAAAGTGCACTGACTACACTGACTGCACCGTTGTCACTGACCAAATACACTCACTGGTGACTGAGAGCGCCGTTGTCAGCTCTGCCGTGTTACATACTTCATCGTTAAAAGCATATTAAAAGACCCCGAAAGCCACAGAAATATCATAATCTCATAACTCAGTCGTAAATAATAGGCTGCTGCACTTTTAACCTTATGTGCAGTGCTTGTGTGGGCTAATTTTGTACTGAACTGATGTGACAGCTTTGACTAGCAGCAGAATGAACTGAAGACAGTCAGAATCAGCGCTGACGCCATGTGGACTCCTCACCTGCGCACACAGGTGTAGGAGGACTGACCGGTGGCTTTGGGGGAAAAAAAGCTAATTATGTTTTCAGTAAATATGTAAGATAAGTAGATCAGTAAATATTAAAGTGCAACTCCACCCTCAAACTCAGCTAGAACCGTCTCTCCCTATGTCAGCACTGGCCTCGCAGGTTCAGGGCTGATTTAAAACAGTAGATGGTGTGTTGAGACATTTTCAACCCATGAAATACTGATTTTTATACATTTGATAAGAAATGTCAATATTAACACCAACACTGATGTGTTTCATCACATTGCAGTCATATCATTTAGTTTACAGCTCAAAAAACATGTTTAAGTGTGCAGTACCTCTATAAAATTCTCTTTAATTGTAAATATTTATGACTAAATAGGCAACCTGCAGAGTTAAAGATTTGACTCAGCTGATCAGCTTGATTTAAATGTTGCTAAACTCTTATTGGTGCATGGAAGGACGTGACATCACCTTCTTCCAACTGAGCCCCGCCCCCTTCAAACCTGTGAGCAAAGCAAAGCAAAAAACCACAAATACATGTGAAATAATTAAAACTGTTTTAACTTTGGCAGAAACATTTGTGATCCTGTAGGACCCCGTCGTTTATAGTAAGAAGCTTATTGAGAAAATATATTTTCGGGGCCTTTAAGATTCTCTCAAATACTTCAACTTAAGACCATTTTGATAGATTATATGATGTACAGGTGCTATGAGTTTCATTTTAAATTACTTTATCCACCTTTTTAGGTTGATATTATTACCCTCCACAACATCCCTGGCCTTAAAAGCTCTTGACAACAAAACAGAGAACTTCTAATTCATGAAATAGTCAGTCTAATCCAACGTTTCCTCCTCTGTTGGTATCTCGGTCTGTAATGTCAGGGTGTGGATGGATGACCCATCTGTCCATCTCCTCTCACTGAATACCAGAATATCATCTTACATACACAGACAGCTCACTGTCAGTCGCTCTCCGTTTTTCTGTCTGATGGAGAATGAAGGGGAAACAGACTTGCCTTTGTCAAGTTATATCTCGCTTGCTTGAAGGGGTGGGGGGGCTTAAACTTACTTCCTGCGCTCAGACTTTGGAAAAACAAACGTTCACCACTCTGCAGTGATGGCGCGCTATGTGCTGGCATTTGGCTTGTAAAAATGTTATTTATGCTGCGTTCAGCTGTGTGGTTTCATGATTCTTATTGTTTCAAGATAAATTAAGTTGAGGAAACAACTGAAGTGATAAATCTGATTTGAGTCAAGGCCATGACCAAGGCTTTTCTGACTCAGAGAGCGAGTGATTGTTTTTTCAAGTGCAGCAAAGAGTCGAAGTTAAAAAGATCCCCCTGAATAAAATAAAAGAAATAAATAGAAAGAAAACCATTTGTTTTTTTTGAGAAATTCCCTTCTGACGTGTCTTTCTATTAAAACCTGTATTTTCTTCTTTCTTTCTCTACTTCTTGCTATGGATGGGCAATACCGCTGGAGTACTTTTTATTTCCATACCAAATAATACCAGGGACAGTTTCCAAATACTAATGCTGATGTTGATAGTTTTAAAAGCAGTCTGTGTACACAAAAAGGGAAAATCTTTGTAATCTTTACTGCAAATTAGTGCAAACATTAAAGTTATAAACCATAAGATTGTCATGAAATCACACCCCATTTTTGATACCAACTGAAGTCAGCATCTTTTCTGCACTAGTCATTCAATATATTTACATTCAGTAATTTCCTCTCTATATAGTAGTTTGCGTTGTTAGTGGCCGAGCCCGCCATTCACAGGCTGGATTCAAGTTGCCTTCACACGCACGACATCAGCCTCACTGTTTACTGTTTGCTGCCTTTGCACCGTAGCAGAGCTGTATTAAGTTCTTGCTAATGCAAACTGAACATTTCCTACTGCTGCTTCAACTGGAAAAACATGGAGTGGCTTTTATTGTGAAGAAGCCACAGGAAATGTCACTGCAGATAGCGTTAACTGCAATCATTTATCAAAAATGACATTTTTTGGCGCCGGATGAGTTTTAGATATTTTAGGGAGTAATGGAACAAGAAGGAGCAGCCACAGTGAGCTGTTAGATGAGTTATGTTGGAGTTACAGGTGTCAGGATGCACACCTCCAGCTTCTAAGCAAGGTAAACCAACTTTACTATGTTCGGATGTTGTGTGGAAAACTCATGGCATGATGGAGAAGATTTGTGACTGACGTCTTAATTAACACAACATGAGTTTGTTTGGCTGCACTGTAACACTGCAGCTGCTGAAGGAGTGCTGACTATCAACTATTAGACTTCCTGTCTTTTTCCTCTTAATCTAACAGAAATTACACAATTTTAACCAAAAATAAAAAGTCAAAAGATGTTCAGGTCTGTTAGATTCTGATGTGGCCGCATACAACGCAGGAGTTTTTGGGAGAAACACAAATTTGTCTCGATGACGACCACCAGTCAGAGACATGCAAAATAGTGAGTAAAGAGAAGAGTGATCATTGCTGATGTCAACAGGCATGTGACCTCACCACTGGGGTCAGCGGGGTCGTGCCAGGTGTAAGGGGTAACGTGGGAGGAGACGAGGTCAACGGCTAATTAGAGCTCTAAAACACCGGGCAGGTCACAGGGTCAGATGACATCACCAGGACACATCAGTGTATTGTAAAGAGCCGACTATTGAAGTGGGCTTCACTTGAATCCCTCTGACCTTTGACCCATGACAGAAGAGATGATTAGTTAGCGTAGATCCTGAATGTCTCACTACATAATGCTGTTGTTTTAGATCTCAGAACCTCACTGCTGTGTTGTTGTAATGCTAGTGATTTTAGTATTTTTACAACCCTTAATGCTGTAGATCTTATGTTTTTATTTTTCATCAGATTTACCTCTAAATTTGTAGACATGTATTTTCTGTATAAATTCCTTCTTCTTGATTATTTTATGTGAAGGACTTTAAAATGATCTCTTTATAAAGAGTTCTCGTGTGTGGATGCAATTTTGAATATTTTTGGGACAAGAATCTGTCGTTATTTTTTCAGTTTTTCATTTATCAGTCATTTTATTAATTGGAAACATCAGTACAGATGAAAAACTCACTTGGAAAAGATCTGGTTCTTTAATAACAAATGGCAAAGGTACAACCTTGAGTATATGACAACAAAAGGAAGTGTGATTGCTAAAGTGCAGTTCGGTAAGAAACATCCAATCACAGAGCTTCAACATCTGTTGCAAAGATGAATTTTTTTAGAAACCTGATAAAACAATCAGCAGTTTAAAAAAATCAATTCACCCTCAGATTATCGGTCACTTTAGGATAAAATGAAGAGACGTCTGCGAGCTAGTAACACACTTTTTAATCTTTGGGCTCGGGGTGGGGGGGAGGTATCAAGTATTTTAAAGTCAAAAGGCTCAAGTCCAAGTGAAGTCATGAGTCATTGGTGTTAAAGTCCAAGTCGAGCTGCAAGTCTTCTTTCATTTTGTCAAGTCGAGTCTAAAGTCAACATATTTGTGACTCGAGTCCAAGTCATGTGACTCGAGTCCACGCCTCTGCTGTGTAGACAGCTGTATCGACTGAAATAGAAGCGTATCTGTCCGTCAGATGCGCGTGACGTGGACAACTGAAAAACAACCAAAACGTCTGGTGGCCCATATTATTACATTATTAAGCTTATTTTTTAGAGGTGTCTTGTCATTTGATTTGAATGAACACCTTGCAGCCAATCAGAAACTGCTGTTACATGTAGCCTGTTTTGGGCATTCCTAAATCAAGAGAAGCATATTTGTACAGTTTCTACATTGATTTTTCTGTCCTTTCTGTGTCCATGTGGTCCTGTCAGGTTCCCCCTCCCTCTTCCTCTCTGTCTCCAGATGATGACCTCATGGCTGTAAGAGTCACACTATTAAACAGCCTCTCACCTCTTTTACAAGACCAGCCAGCCCTCAGCCGGGTTCATATGTTCCCCATCAGACTAAAAATAGAAATACACTCTCCACATCCCTTTTAGCTCCGCTCTCCTGCTCCAAATATGTCTTGGTTTCCTCTGTCTGTACGAGAAGACTGAAAGATGTGTTCACTAACTTGAAATAAGTGGCCATCCAGCAGCGAGTCAAGATAGCCTACACAAGGAATCAGTGTAACCTTGCATAATTTGGCCTGCATTTATATGTAAAGTTTAAAGTTTAGAGCAAAAAAAGATAAAACATCTGTCACATTATAGTATCAGCAGACAAGACGATGACTTGGAGGCTGACTGTATGCTTCATGACAAGTTCCAGTAGGACTTTTTGAGGTTTTCATGTGAAAGATTGCTCACAAAATTACTCCCTGGCAAAGAAAGTGTCTTTTAAAAGAGGATTCCCACCACTCAGATCCTCTTGCATTATTATATATGAATGAATCTATGGTGTTTAGTCTGTTCCAGAAGTTATTTTACAGTAAAAGTAATTAATTATTATTATTTTTTTTTAACTTTCCTTTAATCTGCCTCATCAACTTCTGCTTCAGGTAGAGATTTCCTACATTTTTGTCCCCCAAAGTCCCCAAAAAAGCATCTAAAGTGAAAACAGAGCAGTAAAGAAACAGTGCAGGTGGCACCTCACTCTCATATCTGGCACGTCTCTTTTTTTTTTTTACCCATGAGTCTCGGGTTTTGGTGCCTGTGCTGGCATCTCTGGGCTGTGAAGGGGAAATGTCACAGAGGGGGCTGTCACACAATCAAAGAAAATAAAAGGTCCACTGTAATCCTAGTTGCAGTGATAAAATGTCAATGTACTGCAGAGCACTCCGCCTGGATGCAGCTGCTGAGCTCCTGACAGCTCTGTCAGCAGAGGCGGAGATCACACCGGCCGGCAGCAGAGGAAGCAGTAACACCAGTCATTTTCATCATAACCATCTGTGCTTTGGGATGTGAATAGCTGAACTTGCAAGCCTTCTGCAGCAGATGAAGGTTTTTTTTGATGGCGGTGGTGTTGGGAGTGCACAGGTTAGACCATATTCAGTCCACCAGGCCTTTTACACAGCAGACGTTATAGCAGGAAAAACACAGGTGTTACTAATAACATTAACAATGGCTCTGTTCTATTCAAGTGTTCCGGTAAGTTATGACACTGACTATGTCTCAATTCAGGGGCCGTATCCTTCGAAGGCTGCATTTGAAGACCCAATGCGTCGCATGCGGCGCCACAAGGCTCCTTCAAATGCGGCAGAGAAATGCGGCCTTCTTTTCCTGAATTTGAAGGATCCAACGTCTGTATCCTTCGCAGCCCAACCTATCCCAAGATTCATCGCACACAAGAGAATATGGCGCCCCCAAACGTACCTTCAACAGCGGCCGGGGAGAATTTCTAAGTCACTCGAATAGCTTACGATACAAATGTTAAAAAACCAAGGGGCTTTAAAAACCTCAAACCTCAACTGCAGCTGCAAAGGTTGCTAGGCGACAGGAGCGGTGCTTTATAACGCTGGTGACGCAAATAGGAAATCCTCCGTAGACCAGACTGTCTCACTTAACAGCGCTCGGTTCGGCCTTCGCGGTCTATGAAGTCCGCGCCATCGTAGACCGCGTCCTAAGAAGGATGCGGCCCCTGAATTGAGACACAGCTTACGTTTACTTGCACGAAATATTCCAGTTAATTGGGTGACACCTGTGATTACTGGTGGTTACTTCCGCATCATGTCCAGTACAGTCCAGTCCATCTTTTTACTGTGAATCCCTTGTGTGCGAGTCCATTGTGCGGGAAAGGCGGGCTGCACCGGTAACATTGGAAAACTCCTAAATAATACACTGAATTGCCATTGCTGAAATGTACTGAGGATTATAATTAAAAGTGTTTAAATGTGTTTAAAAGGTGGATTATTCCTAAAAAAAAAAGAACACAGAACACAGTTGTGGTTTACCTAATTCCACTTTTTTATTCACAATCACAAACATGTATTGTCTGTAATGATGGTAGAAACCACAGGAAGTCTCTGTTAACAGTAGATTTTATCTCTAAGGACCAAATACACACATCTCTCTCTCTTTCTCTCTCTCTCGCTCTCTCACACACACACACACACACACACACACAACAAAGAGAGCTGCTGTGATTGGTATTGCAGTAAATGGTATTTGAGCAGCGGGGCTGTTTGACATAGCAGCTATGTGTAGGCTGTGGCCTTCGTACAATAGCCTCGCCCCCCTGGGGAATCTGGATCCCATCTTTAGTTTGAAGCTCATTAAGCCGATTATTCCCATAATCTCTCTGATGGCAGGCGGAATAAAGAAACACACTCTAATAATTGCCTGCTTACATTTTGGTCTGTTTGGCCCCTCTCTCAAATGAGAGACTGAAAGATACACTCTGTTGTCTGCTCTAGTGTGTGTGTCAGTGTGTGTATGAATATCTATTATATCTTTACTTTGAGCAGATAAACGTGATGTACGGCTGCGGTGATAAAGACAAAAGACACATTTCATTTGACATAAAAACCAAAGCATTTGTGATCTCACTTTCTTTCTTTCGCTTAGTCTTTTTCAATAAGTCAGTCTCTCTCTATCACCTCTCCTCACACACACACACACACACACACACACACACACTCCTTTGTCTGTCTCCTGTCAGGGGGTTCGTACATGACTGACAGCTCTGACATCACCAATCAGCTGCAGCTCAGCAAGGTCACCCACTGTTGCTTGGCTCTGATTGGCTGCTGTGCTTCTACCTGTCGTCCCTGTCTGCTTTGATCACTGCCTGTTAGTGGGCGTGTGTGTGTGTGTGTGTGTGTGTGTGCTGGTGTGTTTTCAAGTGGGAGATATAATGGGGTTAAGTTGGGATGGGAAAGTGGGTGGTGTAAATTCAAACTGAGACAGGTTGTTACCGAAGGTAATTAAATCACAGCAAAGTCAATTAAAAGTGTGTGTGTGTGTGTGTGTGTGTGTGTGTGAGGCAGAATAGATTTGGTGAGGCTAAGCGGTTGAACAGGCAGTATCACTGGGAATCATTTTTAGCTTTTCACTGTTTACGCTGCCACCCACTGATGCCTCCAAATGAAAATGTCAATTAATATTTCAGCAAATGTAATTACTTGTTGCCTTATCGAGCAACGCTGCGCTGTAACTTCATGCAGACTTAAAATGGAAATGCACTGCCATAGAAAATGAAAAGGGTGTGTTTGTAACCCAAAAGAAATCCCTGTTTTGGGTCTGGCTACAGTCACCTGCAACAGGCTCTTTTCACAGCAGCCATTTTGACTTGTCAAAGCAGGAAAAGCACAGGTGCAAGAAATAACAATAACGATGGCTCTGTTCCATTAAGTGTACTGGAACTGGCTCTCCTAAATGGAATGCAGCCATCATTAATGTAATTGATCCGACCTGTGCTTTTCCTGCTTTGAATGTGTGCTGTGAAAACGGTCTATTACAGCAGACATTTTGACATATTACAGGTGTTACTAATAACATTAACAATGGCTCTGTTCTATTCAAGTGTCCCAGTACGCCATGGCAGCATGCACAACACCACGACCCTGAAACTGAAGCAGCTAAATGGAACTCAGCCATCTTTCACTCTGTTATTTACACCTGTGATTTTCCTGACTGTGACGTGTGAACATGTCTTGAAAATGTCGCTTTTACCATCTGGGCTTAAAGGTGCATTGTTTCCAGTTTTCCATTTGTTGCTCATATTATTTGAACATTTGCTAGAAACGCAACTTCATTCACAACGAAAGAATATTATAGCAAAGATTTTGGTCAGTGCAGTTTTCTGTTGGTCATTTAAACCTAACTGCAACCTTATTATCTCACCTGGTCAGTGCCTGAACATTACTTAGCATTTCCAGGTACAGTAGTACAGTACAGGTAATCAGGTTTATTATACAGAAACCTCATAACCATGGCCCATATATAGTGTAGAATACAGCAAAATATAAAGTTTTAAATACATTTCTCATGCAATAATATATATAAAACAAAGTTACAGTAATTATTTTGTGACTGCTTGTTGCTTTTTCAATATGATGAAATGCTTTTGAACATAACGGCTGTATCAGATATTCATTTCGGGAATCATCTCCTTCACTGCAGCTTCAACCTTCTGGCTTCAACGTCCAGAGTGTATTTGACAGCTTTGAGAACAACACCAAATTCAATTCTGAATTTAGAGACCCCTTACACTTCTTCTGTGGAAGTTGATGGCGCAGACACACTGATTTAAACAAGATTTGTCACTAAAGTCAATGAATGTTCTCATTCCAGGCTGAAAGTAATGAAATAACTGCTGAAATAACATGTAACGTCATTTAATAATTGTCTGAATAATGTAATAATTGCGAGGAGATTGTGACTTCATGTTGTCTGCTCTTTCACATTCATGATGTTATATTATTTTATTCTTCTCACTCTTACTTAATGAATTATCTGTTACTATTATAGTTATTAAATCATCAGTTACACTTATGAAGAACATAATTACTGACTTTTACATTATACAGCCAACTGTTATACATTATAGATGTATTATACATTTCATTATCAATTGTTATGAATGTATTATATTATATTTCTGAGTGAGAGAGACATTATTTTTAGATTTCGACAGGTTTTTATCAGTTAAAACGTGACGTGTGGATTCAAACATGCGCTGAGAAAAGCGATCTGTGCTGTATTTATTACACCAGAGGAAATAAAAAGAAGCCTTTCCTTTCGTAGTTATTTCTCTCGCCCATCAAAGTTTCATTTTCTCAACAGATACACCCACCACCTGCCTTGAATTACCCATCAGGCCTTGCAGCGCAGGCCACAGCCAGTGATCAACTCCCTGATGGCCGACACTAATCACATCTGGTTAGTAAGCAGCAGGACCTGCTGCCTGCGTCTCCCTCTGCCCCTGCTACTGCCTTGACCTGCGTGACCCCGCTGGCTGCCCTTTGACCCCCCGCCACATGATAAGTGTCTGTGACCTCTGACCTGTTTGGATAATTAAAGAGGCGTGACCTCGGGGAGATTGCATTGGAAATCTGTCGATGATGATTAGTGACTTAGTATGAGGTAAGGGGGCACGGATGAAGGCATCGCCTATATTTAGGAATGTAGATATGGCATGGTGTGTGTGTGTGTGTGTGTGTGTGTGTGTGTAGGTGTGTGTGTGTGTGTGTGTGTGTGTGTGTGTGTGTGTGTGCTCCCTTATTTCAGCCAGCCTCACTCACTGTAACAGGATTAACTTACAGTGAAAGATGACCCATGTGAATCTCTATAGCCTTTTGTTAATTTATTATGTTTTTTCTGTCTAACAGTTTTAGTTTAATTGGGGATTGTCAAATCACTTTTCACTCATTTTAGATAATATAAATATCATTATTACTTCCACAAAAGGTATATATACTTTCACAAATATAAATATAATATATATATATATATTTGCTCCTGTGTGTTGGTTACCAGGATGTATCATAAAATTGGAAACAAATTAAATGTAATTTTGCAGAAAGTTAAGCCGCTGATGAAGGAACGATTAATTTGCTTTTGGATGTGAATTGTGATTGTTTAGTTTTATTCATTTTGATTTTCAGTCATTTTTCTCCCTTGACTGAAAAATAATTGCACGTATTGTATTTTGATGCACATGAAGATTCAGATACAGATTAAAAATTAGAACTTAGGGCTGGATCTTTGAGTCTGACAATGATATCGATATTTAGTTTTTAAAAATTCCAAAAAGGATCGATTTTAAACATTTACATATCTTATAAAGAAACATTTTTGATAACGGCCTCTTAAATTTACTTATTGAAGAATTGTGACCAAGTTATGTGGTTGTCAGTGCTCTCTGGTGGACAAACTGTGTAATGGCGACGCTGTTTCTAACTACCTTAGTCATATCTTGGGCAATTCTTCACTTCTTCACTTTTCATCACTTATCGGCCAACATATGATATCGGAACAAAAATTGTATGTATGTATAAGTTGGGTTCAAAACATTGTCTTTTACTGTAATAAATTCAGACGATCGTGCACCTTTCGGCAGAAGTTTGAGTTCTTTCTGTGTTATCAGAACAACTGTCAGACAACACACATGAATCAGACCTTGAAGACAGTCCTGGCAACAGTCAAACATTATTGTTCACATGTGGACGCGACCAACGCAGCGTGTCCTACTGAACAAAGGAAGCTGAGAAGCAGTCAGAGAGCCGAACAGACGAACAGCAGCGAGTCTCTCCAGCAGAATGAATTGGCATTCCACACTTCTGCACTTCCCCTGGTTACTGTTGCTAAGGTTGGAAAACTTTATCCAGCACTACCAGTGTCGGAGGGACGCCTGCGTCCATGAGATTTTTTTCCCCTCACAGCTCCAGCTGATCTGAAGTGTGTGGCTGTGAAGATGAGAGGGTAAACCTGAGAGACCTGTCGTTCAGTTTTTAGTCCTTTTGTCCGGAGAGAAACCCTCAAATCCTGATCCCTTTTATAGCCTCTAAGTGACCATTTTGTATCACTTGAATTAAAAAGGTCAGTTCACTTAAATTACCAAAAAACATGTTTTGTCATCTACCTCTAGTGGTATCTATCTGTGCAGGTAGTTTTGGGGTTTATTTGTCCAGGTTTTGAGATGTCTGTCTCAAAGGTTTCTGCCTCCATTTAAATACAATACTTTAAGTACATTTTGAAGTTGAATGGAGGACTTTTACTCGTAACAAAGTATTTTTACATTGTGGTATTGCTACTTCTACTCAAGTAAAGGAGTACTTCTTCACAGCCTTACTGTAGTCGTGGAGGATGAGTCAAAGAGTTTCCTCCTCTGGACCTAAAAACTTCCCGTCATCAGGCAGTTGCAGGAGACAGGATGAGGGGGTGATGTGTGGTCGGGTAAGGGGGAGGATCGAAGTGGGTGATGGTGACCGCGTCGCCAGGTTCACCTCAGCGAGCTGTAATTCACCTGACATTTTCACATGCGCTTAATTGCCATTCATTCCATAATAGAGCACATTGTGCTCATAATGGCAGGAAATGTCAAGTCAGCTTTTAAAGGGGAGGATCCCTGCAAATTGCTTTCCTTTTAGATGAAAATATACACCTCCGTCTGCAGCTGGGGCTCAGAGCGGCGTGGTGGCACTGTTGACATGTGTGATTTTCCACCTGATTCATCATACCAGAGGTTGTGCTACTGTAGCTTTATTCATGGCATTTAACTTGAACCCCCGTCGGCTCAAAACACATAATTTACCACCCGCTCTTATTTAAAGGTGAGGGCTGCTGACACGGCGAGTTAGATCAACTGAGTTTTTATTATTTTTCATGATGGGATTTTATTTTCATGTTATTTTGTGTTGCGTGCTGCCGCTGAGCTTTATGTCACCTTTGAAGTATTTTTTCCAAACTTTCTGACACTTTGATTAATGTGAGCGATGATGCTGAAGAAGGGAAAGGACAAAGAAATTATGATAATAAACACTTTGGAGAACTTGAGCTCAAGCACTGTGTAAGATGTAATTAAAGGCTGTCGCTTTTGTGTTCTGAGTGACTCACGGGTTCAAGTTGCTATACTTTAATGTGGTTTTTTTATTGTTTGTAAAGAACAGCGGGGCATTACGTTCCCATAGCACACAGCTTTAGTGTAAATGCTTTTCTTAGATCTTAAGATGTCTCATTTCTTCGCTATTCCATCTGTCTTCACAAGTATGAAGAAAACAATATGCCTGTGAGTAAAAAGACCATTTACGGCTGTGGACGCAATCGCTTGGATTTATCAAAATCCCTTTATAAACAGCTGGAAAGTGTTCAAAGTCATTTTAAGATAACCTTGGCAGTTTGAGAAGCCGCAGAAAGTGTGAAAACACAAAAGGCATCATGAGGAAGGTGAGGGGATGAGGAACAGGAGAGTGAGAGGGTGAAGAAGAAAGGAGGAGAAGGAGGAGGAGGAGGGAGAATAAATGACATTCGACTCCGAGGTCCACCTTGGCCACCTGATTGTTCCAAAATGAGAGCAATGCCCCAACCCAAGAACGAAAAGAAAAAGAGAGAGAAAAATCAATACGGTGCAATTAAACACAAAGCCCGGCTCTGTGGAGCTGAGGGGAATTTGTTATTTATTAAATTCACTCCTCCACCTTCTTCGCCCCCCAAACCCCATAACTCTCCTCAGTCTTTAATGCATGAGCCGCCTCTCTCTCCCCCTCTCTCTGCTGTCCTCTCCTCAGGTAATCTGACCTTTGTGGTTCGGACAGGACTGAAACGATTGCGAGAGAAGACCGGGGGAAGTCAGGAGTGTTCTCGCTTATTGATCCAAGCCCCCCCCCCCCTTCCCTTCAGCTTCAGCAGCAGAAGACGAGTTGCTTTGGTTTTGGCGAAGGCAGCGAGTCAGTCTGGAATATGTTTTCACCGCTGTGGTGACACTGCAGGTGCATTTTAAAATCTGCAGTATTTTTAACAAAGGTTCAGTTGCCTTAATGGTTCAGTTCCACCAGTCGAGTGACACCTTTCACATTACACATTCTTATTTGACCCATTCTTAATATAAAAATATTGATTATTGCAGCTTTAAAAAGGTACTTAAGGGGAAATGTTAGGGACAAAGACGTGGCCTGACCTCAACTACATCCCTTACAAGCCCTCAGATTGTCTTTTGAGGATGGCTCCAGCTTGTTAGAAGGTGGAACGGACCTCAAAAGCAGGTTAATCTGACAGAATAAAACTGCTAATGCACCGCTTGCCACCACAGCGACCCCTCGCTCTGTGGTAATCAATGCAGAGCGCACAGCTGTTCCAGGAGTATCAAACACACACACTCTGGTTCAGAAAGTCTAACCTGAAATCTGAATTCTGCAGAAAACAGGCTGCCATGCTGATACAGAGCTTTACTCAGTCACCATGAGACGCCCGAGTGGACTATCGCCTTCAGAATAAATAGGAAGTGAAGAAGAAATCCACAGCTACATCTGTTTGTCAGTATAAAATATAGACGTGGAAACTTTACGTGGAACTTTTCCAAGGTTTGAAATACTTTTATATAAAAAGGTCGTAACCTTTTTTAATTTTAATGAATAATCAGAAGAGATTCAAGCACAAGAACAAAAGCATTCTGGAGTGTTTTTTAAGTAAGTGACATTGAGTCTTTTTTTTTTTCCCTTTCTCTGATGATTGTGTGTGATTGACGACCTTGTGAGAGCATCTCTATACATTCACGCGCGCACACACACACACACACACACACACACACACACACACCTGACCTCCACAAGCACCATCTCCAGAGCTTCCCTCCCTCCTCCTCCCAAAACCCAGAGGAAATTAGAGGCCTTGTGTCGTTGTTTTCAATGGACCTTGTTTCTTTTCTTTTCTTCTTCCTTCCCTCTTTCTCCTTCTCTCTCCCTCCCTCCGTCCGCCTCTGTTGGTGAATTTGATCCAGGTCCGGGATGGCGAAGCGGGGTGAGTAAATGAAATATTGATCCGCTGCTCCGTGGCCTTGCCTTCACCTTGTCCTGCGTGCTGAGTTACCGACTCTTCCGTTCTGCTTGTAATAGGAATTATTACAGGAGGCCGGGGCGAGTAATTACTTGGCATGGCGGAGAGGGCGCAGAGGAGGGGCTGCTGTATATTTCCTCTAAAGAAGTTATTTACCGCACTTGCTACCTTCAACCCAGCGCTGCCCCCTTCCCTCCCCTCTGACCGCCATGTCTTTCTTAACCTTAATTCAATTCTGTTAACCATCATTAATCATACGAGGCGTCAAGGGAAGTTTATCAAATGCCGGCCGGACCAAGAGGCTGCGGGGCTAACTGAGAGAACACAAGGACTGTGTTTTCAGAAATGTCAGGGATCCCGGCCTGTTTATGGCTCTGTGTGTGTGTGCGTGTGTGTGTGTGTGTGTGCACCATATTTGTCTTTATTTCCTTAACAGTAGCTGTGCTGCTTATCAGTTGCTTACCGCACACTCTGACCATGTTTTGGAGTACGTGGTAGATGCATGCTGGAAAAGGACTAAATGAAGTACACTACTTGAAAATGCCAGTGTGCTAAAATCTCTTGATTTTTGAGTGTGTTGTGTTGTTTTTAACCGACAATGAACGTGCAACACAACAGCAGTTGGTACTTACAGATGGACAATAAAGTGAGAAAAAAGCTCATGGTGATAAGTTAGCTCAGAAATACTAAAATTTTACTCTCTACTCTCTCATTTTTACTCCAGGTTTTACATTTTTTTATGCAACTCAGTTAATGTTTGTCACACCTTGTGTAACTTCCTTAAAGGTACATTAATTTCTCGAATACTAAATTGAGTGTAGCATCAGTTCAGGCAGCTGCTTCACTCATTCGCTACCAGCTGACTAGCTAACATGTCATTTACACTGGAGACACGTCCCCACCACTTTTTGAAATGACCGATTTTGTCCCTGGTTAGCAGGTTTTCGTTGGCTACCTCATGCGACTGTCATCATGCTCAACATCTTTAGGAGTTGAAAACATAACCACCAACATTTATATAATTAGAAATTCAAGATTTTGGGTGTCCTATAGCTCTGAGCAATACATTTTCAGCATTTGTAATGGTAAAATTTAAGAAAGCAAAACAATTCTGGTTTAGGTCTTAAGTTTAAGTTTTAGGAAAGTCTTGGTTTAGGTTTAAAATAAACTTCCCTTCCAGTTGCAAACTTGTGTCATAGGTTGGTGACTGATCCTGCTGCTCTGTCAGACCTGAAGGTGAACGTCTCCGCCCACCACCACCTCACTTTCTTTAACTTACTGTTGCATGTCTCCTCCGCCTAATCCTTTCCGAGTAATGAAACACACTCATCTCACGGATGAAGCATGACATTTCCACAAATTTCAATTTTATATCGCTGAGCTTTTGTTCCTGCGTGAGGAAAGAGTCGGTGGGCAGAACACCTGCCGCAGTGACCTGCTGTTGTGTTGGAGTTTGATGTATTCCTGCGTCGCTCCGCGAGGAAGTGGCCGTTTGTTTGTGTGATAGATCCACAGCGGTTGCGTCCTTGCCTTAGCGGTGGCCCGTCTGGTGCTGCCAAGCTGGGTGATATCCCACTGCACCGCTGAAGGTCACCACTGATGGGACACAGGAAGTAGCAGCGATCCATCCTGGGACGGGACAGGGGCTTAACAAGGCCACAGGGCTGGGGAGGGGGGGGAGAAGAACAATAAGTAACCCAAAGCTTTCTTTTGTGGAAGATAGACGCTTGTTGAATCGTCTGCTGGCGTCTGAGCAAGTTGGTTTAATCAAAAACAGCCTTGAGAACTTTTTTTCCAACATGTCTGGAAATGCTTTCAGGCACAATAATGCCTTTGATAAAACGTATTTAAAGAATAATCATTCTTCATCCTTTGGAGACTTTTTTTTATTATTATTTAGTCAATGTAATGGATTGCTGTTTGGTACAGTTAACCTTAATTTGACAGAGGAATGTACTGTAGAAAATAATAAAACTGAAAAATATTTACTGTCCTCTAAACTACAGCAGCTTTCAGAGCAGCTAGTGTCCTACCAAAGGTCCCATATCATTTAAGTTTAGTGAGTTTCATATTTTCTCTGTCTCAGTATTAAATGACTGTAAGATGCTTCGCAAATAAATGTAATTCACATCAAAGAGAATGAATTGACACAATAATTGGGTCTAAATTGTTTTAGTATGGAAGGTTTTTGTGCGCACTTCATGATCAAAAGGGTCTCGCAATTATTTCAACCTTGGCGTTCCCGTAGAGGCAACCTGGAGACATTTTCTAAACAATACGATGAAGAGGAGGAGCAGCCAAATTCAGATGCTGTGAACATATTAATGATTAAATGAGCTCTTAGCGAAGCAAAGGAGCTAAACCGGAAACTTCCTGTGTTGTGTATTGTGCAATGCTCCCTGCATATGTGTCAAATCTGGTAAAGAGTAATGAAGAGCCAAAAGGAGGACGGTAAAGTAGAAAATAGTTTTCCTTCAGAATTGAGTGTGGCTAGAGGGCAGGTACATGTAGGGGAGTGGCTGATTAGTGGTGATGAGGGACAGGTGTGCAGGCAGGTACTGATGAGGTGACTGAGGAGCAGTGGGAGGAGCTCAGGGCGACTGCTCAGCTCGGCAGGAGGGGGATCGAAGAGTCTGGAACGACAATGAATGTCAGAACTGGCAGGCATGGAAAATGGGCATAAAAGCGCAACAATAAACTAAGATGGAGCTGTTGTCACGACAGGACACCACACATGACATACTAAATACTCCACACTAAGACAGCATGCAGCAGAGGTGGGACCAATTCATTAGGCTGGTTCGAGATGAACTGCGCCTCGTCTGGAAAGTGGATGAGATCAGGCGGCAGCAGCAGGGGGCGCTGTGACAAAAAGCTGCAGTCAAGTCGGACAGTTTCCAGCAGCCTTCAAAGAATATACAGGAAGTCACAGAAATATTTCCTGTTAGATCCACCTGTAGGCCACCTGTAGTTTGCAGACCATGTTCGGATAGTTATGGCTGAATAAACGTTATTATTATTCATATCAACCACACAAGATGTTTGTTAACAGATGAAACCATCACTGCACAACATACAGCAACAATCTAGCGTTAAATATCACAATTACACAGAAAATTAGGATTTTCTACAAAACGTGATGTTTGTGGTCAAAATTAAGAGCCAATCAGCTCTTTGATCAGGCAACAGCTGCAGAGTCTGCAACTGCGGCCGCCTCGATCTCGTAAGGTTATTGTTGCCCACGTGTGCATGAAGTCAGAGCAAGTCGGGATCAATTCGGACACAAATCTAACTGGCATGCATTGTGCGGCGATCGCTGGTGATCGATTCTGCGCAGGCCTGGCTTATCTCGAACGAGCCAATTGTTTTGCAAGTCACAAGTAGGTCTCAAGTCTTTGCACTCAAGTCCTGAGTCAAGACAGGCAAGTGCCGGGTCCTAAACTTTGAGTTTCGAGTCCTAAAATGGTAAATGGACTTCACTAATATATTTATAGTGAATATATCATTGTAAATTTAATACTGGCAGTAATACCTTTTAATGTAACGTTGTACGTTTGATCGTAATATTTATACTGTAGCCCTGAACACAACCCAAACCTGCAGAGTGAACATGAAGACATAGACCAAATGTTTCACTAGCCCTGGATTATTTTGAGGGCAGGCCAATCTGGCGACTTTTGTCTAATAACGAAAGGAAAGTTTTGATACCTAAAATAGTTTCTCTATACATCTTGGCGTGAACAAAGCCTCCATCCAGGCCGCTGATGCCTCAGAATCCCGATGGAGTCTCTCCAGGCCGGCCCCTCTCTAACAAGATCAGACCCAGCCCTCATAGATTCTATTACCCAACCACTCTATTACATTACATCTCCATTTACGAACCTTAAGCAGCTCCGAGTACGGGCTGGGACTTCGACCTTGTCAAAGAGGAGAAACTCTGACCAGATCGAGTAAAAGAGCGAGAGACGGAATTAAAAAAAAATAAAAGGAAAACTTCAGAGAGACAGGCTGAACTGTTGGAAGTGTGTTTGAGAAGATGGAGAGAGCTGGAAGACAGGGGAGAGGAGGGGGAGAAAAGGGAAAATAGAAAATCGATAAGCCGGGGGAGCAGGAGGATGAAGATTGAAGGATGATGTGGAGGGGATTTGGGGGCTGGGGAGGAGGTGGCGTTTGAGAGATTGCGGAGTAGCTTAAGGCACTGAAGGTGTGATGGCCATCGCTGGAAACGTATCGATGGAGGTGATGTGAGACGGTCCCAGACGTGACCATCTCGTCCTCTGAGACGTTTGGGAGTCGTGGCTTTCGAAACCAAGTCATCTTCTGTTATTGAGACCTGTCCATTTTCTCCCTCCTCTGATCTGAAAACATGTCTCAGGAACTCAGCGATTGTGACACTCCGTCCGCCTCATTGTCCACGAGAAAGAGGACGACAATCGCTTTGTCGATGATTTATGTCTTCAAGGTGACGGTCTGCTGCAAAGAAAACAAGTTGATCTGTCAGTCCTCAATCAAGAGGCCAGCGTCCTTGGCTATTGTGGTGAAGTCGCTTTCTCAACAGACCAGAAAACAGAAAAAAAAAGCCATGATTGATTCATTTTATTTAGCCGTTTGTTCCTATTCAGAGTTGGAAGAATGCTGAAGAGATCCCATCATGCAGTGGAATGTGGTGGAAGGCAGGAAAACAATCTTTGTTTTACTCCAAGTGAGAAAGTCACAGACAGACAAACACTCAAACACTCATTGTCGTACAGCACAATCCTCCACTAACGCTACACTTCTCCAACTGTCAAAGCTGCCGCCCACCAGCTCTGTGGCGGTTTATGCTTTCTTTGCCTTTCAGATTAGATTTTACAAGCAAATAGTCCAGGTTTTGGGCTCTTTCAGCCCTGCTAGAATCACGGATGTAGGGATGGCAATGTCGGTCGGTCTGCCACTTCAGTCCACACTGAAATATCTCAACAGCTTTTGGATTGCCATGAAATGTTGTACAGACACTCATGTTCCCTTCAGGATGATTTGCAAAATTTTAATTTGTCCAATGCTTTGGTTTGTGACCAAATACCTGCAAATCTGATCACATTCCCATCAGCCTCAGCTGTTCTTTATGTTTAGTGCCAATTAGCAAATGTTAGCATGCTAACACGCTAAACTATGATGGTGAACTGCAGACTCTGAAACGTAAAAAGTTGTGTCAAGAAGATGATAAAAGAGTAATCTTTCCACCAAACAATATGTTAGAAAATGTAAAAACAGGTGTCCCCCACTTGCAAATCAACAATCATTAACTTTAGTTTGAATTTAAAAAAGAGCACACTCCTTTTGTTACTCCTGTGTCGAGTTGTGATGATGCAATTAGCCAATCATAGCTCAACACAGATGTAAATTAGCTGCTAGCTAACTGTCTCTCTCTCTCTGTCTCTTGATTGCTTCATGGTCAGATTATATTTCAGTTAAATGTGATTATAATTAATAATTTCAAAAAGTAATTTCAACCGTTATGTTTTCAAGATTAAGAATATGCCTGAATTTGAATATACTGCCTGAAAAATGCTTGATTTTCAACATAATGAAGGAAAGTTCTTTTCTTGTGTTCACTCGTCATTCATAGTTAGACAAGTCCTCTGTTGATCTCTTACTCTGGAGATTAGGAAGCATTAAATAATCATGATCAATACATACAATCAAAGTTAATATGAACAGCTGGTGAAATAAACAAAGTGACAGTACACATTGATTGTTGTGGGTATAAAGGAATTCTGTAAACCTTTTTGCAATTGCATTTGTAGTAACAATTTAGATGTGATGATAAAGGCTTCGAGAGTCTGGAAATGTTTGGTTTAGTTACCTTGAAAAGTGCTTGAATTTTACTCTGAACCCTGTGCAAAAGCCGTTGGTCCGGCTGGTAGCCCGTTGGCTTACTGTGGCCGTGGATGTTGGCAGAGACTATGAGCAGTTAACAGAGCCTACATGTGTTTGGACCCTGAAAGGAGGAAGAAATAAAGCATCGTCCTCCTCACAGGAATCGAACCTAAACTGTTTTATCCACTGAACCACTGAGCCCCGATGGGACAACTTTAATGCCAAATAATCCGCTTCCACTCCATCCGTTTTGAGGCGAAATAAGTCACACTGGACCCCCTTTGGATATAGAACAGTAGGGAGACTTATAAATTATTCTCCATTTGTCAGAATGAGCGATTGTAAATCGGAGGCATCCATCGGTGATGGTGATGCATTTCCCCTCCCTCGGTCCGCGCAGTGATTATAACTCTCATTTGGATCTCATATTACATCACTGGAAAGCTCGCCAGTGCTCAGGGCGTGCATTACTTACAAACTAATGTACCCACCCAGCCCAGATACACTATCACCGTGCCCTAATGTTGCCTGCTGCTCCATAATATGGCCATTATTTGCCAGCATACTGATGTTCTCTCATCATGTTTGGTAACTGAGGAATGTGCAGGCAAATAAACGCTCACATATATGGAGACGCACAAACTCTATTTCCTCTCCTCCTGTCTGTCTCTCTGTCCACCCGTCTCTCTCCCTCTTAGCCTCTGTATTTCTGAGGAAGACCTAATGAATATTTCCCTTTGAGTGGGAGAGTGTAAAACAAACACGAGCCTGGTTCTGCTTTCCCTTTGCGTGGTTCCTTGGAGGGGGAAAATGTGAGATGCATGAAAAGGCTGCGAGACAGACGATCACATACAGGGTTTTGGCATTTGCACTGCCTCCTCTCCTCTCACCAAATCCTCTCCAGCCCTCTGATCATCTGCAACAACATGGCAACCGCTGATGGCAGAGAGCAGGGATGAGGCTGATGAGAGAGAGACGCTGCAGCAAGAACTGAACTGCTATTAACTTAAGAAATACAATGCCTAATGTAGAAATAATGATATTATAAAACAGATAGTTCTGGTCCTTGATTATGATTGGCTGAGCCGCGTTTGAAGCCATTTTAAAATACTCTATAAACACACTGTGACTGCATTACATCAGTATTACTGCGGCAAACAAAATTGTTTCAAAATGTCAGATTTAGTTGTGAAGTTTTGATTTACTGGGAGGGCTAAGTGTTGGATGAGTGGTTGAAAGAGATGGACAGAACAGAGGAGGAAGATGAAGAGAGAGAGAGGAAAAGTCTGGAGCTGGAAAAGTCGAGAAACAAAGCCGCGACTGTTGAAAACACTATGTGGTGCGTTCGCTGTTTTTCAGACCTGGTGTGATGAGAAAGATCTGGTGTGTTGCTGCGTCTGTGTGTTGCTTGGCGGAAGATTGATTATTTGTTATAAATAAATTATTGCATTTTTTGTTGCTGTTGTGTGTTTATTTTATGAAACCTTGCCAGGTATATGTAGCAACCGTTTTATAAAACAATAAGCCTCGCGAGGCCGTGATTTAACAACGCCCGTTAGCTGTTCTAAAATCACTGTAAACCGCGTCCTCTTGGGGCTTATTGGTTTAATTTGTGACAGAATAAGAGTGTGAAGGAGACACAGCTAGAAGCGGAAGTTGTTTGGTGATGAAGACGTGCAGTGGAAAGGAAAGAAGAAGGAGTTTATCTTTGTCATTTACCTTCAGCAACTGCAGTCCAGGTCTCGGTATCGAACCTCAATCGAGTTTTTTGGTACCAACTGAAATGTGTCAGTAACACCAAGTACCGAAAACTGGCAATAAATGCTTGCTAATGCTTTATACTCTTTTTAAATTATGGTGCGATCAGACATTTCCTGATTTAAATTGTAATTTTGTCCATATTACACTGAGTTTTATTCACATAAAGATGCTGTGTGGCGACTTCTGTTTGGACAACTTTTGAAATTTGAAAAGTTGTTTGAAAGTTTGGAGTTTAGGGTAATGTTAGCAACTCTGTCGTGCTCTTTATTTGGTTTGGGGAAGTCCAGCAATTCCAGCCTAAATTGCGTTATTCGGTTCTTCCTCTGTTGTTCCTCATCTTCAAATCCTTGATGAGCATACTGTTTGAAAACACAAACATTAAAGCGTAAATCTAACCGCTGAGCTGCTAAGTATGTTTTTCTATAGTAAGACTGAACTACATTTCAATGACATTTTTATTGAAAATACTCCACTGTAATACTAGCAATGTTAATTTACGCTGGCTAGCTTGAGCCGATAAAATCTGCGAGCAACAGTCGTCATTTCAGCCAACAAAATCCACGGCTGTCGTCAAATGAGACGCCTGCTTTTGTTGGGTCGAAGGCTAAAAGTTGAGGAGCACACATTATGCCGTGCAGGAGTAGTGAAGATATTTTAGAAATAGAAATTAACTGGAAGAAGCAGTTACTTGACGAGGTTTTCATGCAGTGAGTTACGTGTAAAAGGTCTAAGTCACCCATGTCAAATGTCATTTTTACATGGTTAAACGTTGGATTGTGAGTTTAGTAATAGCTCCATGTAAACTCAGCTCGTGTTACTCTCTGCTGCCTCTAACCGGCTCGCTGGTTCTCCAGGGTGGCTGCTCGGTGTGGAGGCCTCCCCGTGGCCACGCCTGGTGTATCGACTCTGATCAAAGGGGCTCCGGCGGGAAGATTACCCAGAGAGGGAGCAATCCAGCCTGGGTTTTCCGCTGGGCACAGATGGCACACAGCGAGGCTGGAGGCCCGGAGCAGGAGCTGGTGAGGAAAATCAGAGAGATGCGTGCACGGTGCTGGGGCCGTCTGGGGAGAAGAGCCCGCTGGCCACTGACAGTCCATCCAAATGGAGGCAATCTTATAGCCCCTCAAGGGAATGGCTTGCAAATGTACCCATTCCCTCCTTGCTGGTAGCATGCCTCCGTCTCCTCCATCTGATATATGAATGAAGCCGAGCAGGAGAGGGGGGTGAGATGAGGAAGGGAGGGGGGGAGGAGAAAGGATGATGTGGTGGAGGAGAGGCAGGCAATCTCTGTGTGTCCTTTGAAGCTTGTCTTATGGCTTTTCTCTGTCAGGTCTCTCTCCAGGGACACTCATGGAATCTGGCTCTGGAAGGCATCCGCACTCTCAGCATCCGAGGCCGAGTTCAAGCATCCAGCCTGGAAAGTCTCTGCACATAGTAAACAGCTCGCAACATAACCTGTGACATTCACACTTCCGTTGGCACAGAGACACGTGACCAAGGCAGAGCAACAGGAATATACACAATGCAGTATGCTCTTATTTTTGAGGATAGTGTGCACCTCCAGCCCCAGCTGTAAGGAAGAGGAAAGGTTGTCCGCACACTGACGTTTGCAAGCTCCCAAAAAATGTGTTGATGCAACGTTTCGACCTACTTTATACCGGGCTTTATACCGTTATATAAATTATAACATTTTATTCACCTGCTTCGCTGTGGAAATCTTGTAGGTGTGGAATTCACGAAACACTAAGCTTTACGCCAACAGACATGAGAGAAGTCAGCACAAGCCTTTACCCTGTTCTTGTTCAACAACAACACATACGTACTGCACCTCCAAATGAAACGACAAAATACGTCACTTGTAAATGCTTTCCCGAACGACACATGCAGTATAAGCATTTTCTGATCCGACATCCCCATTGGCACAACAGTGGCTTCATTTTCTGAAGGTTTGGTCAGGTTTAGGCACAAAAACGAACTTGGTTAGGGGTCAGGGAACGATCATAGTTTGGGTTAAAATAACTACGTGGAAGCAGGAAACAAACAGCAGCCATCCAACCACCCCGACGTCCTCCCTCTGCGCACTTTGTGGCTCCATAACAACGTCACACTACTTGACAAGAGTCATAATTACTACGCTCGGGGGTTTTGTCACTTGGACGTAAACATACGTATGTAATTGCTGAAGCACTTGATGCTGTTGTGACAGTCTCACTTTACCTGTTGCCCTCGTGTCTGCTGGTAATCATGAATACAGCAGGTAGATCGACAAAGCAAGTGAGGATTGTCGTGAAAATTTTCCAGATTCATCTTTTGACGTTTACTCCAGTGCCAAAAGCGATTTGTTAAGTAAATGATTAGTTGATCAAGAGAAAATAAATGACAATCAGCTGATGGTTTAAGCCATTTATTAAAGAAAAATGTCTCTGGTTCCATCCTCTCAAATGTGAGGATTTTTATATCACTGTAAAATTATTATCTTTAGGTTTTGGACTGTTTATTTGAAGACCCTGGGCCCTGGGATTTTTTGATGGATATTTTTCACTGTCTATCAGTCAAGAAAACTATTGAAAGAAGGAAGTAAGTTTTAAGAAACTTCATGTTTTCCTGCCCAATAAAAGATGCAGCTGTACAATAAAGAGAAGAGTCCCCGTCTCTGAAATCTTTGTAACGTATCTTGAGCAACATGATATCAACAGGAATGTATGCTAAAACTATATGAAAATAAAAACCAGAGTTTTCCTCTATGCAAACCTGCGTGTGTTTGTGCCCGAGCTCCAGTCTTTTCTGCAGAGGTCTCCAGTCAAAAGCCCATCTTTAGCCTGCTGCGTGATTGTGGCAGAGCTCTGTAGGCCTTGTTTAGTCCCCTAGTGCCGAACTAATGTGCTCCAGATCAATAGTAGCTCAGGGGCAGGACTGAGATGAAGTCTGCACAACATGCAACAGAAACGTGGCCACTGTGCTCTCCCCATGCCACCCCTTCCCTCTCTCACCAACAGAGACAGATTCGGTGGGGGTTTGCTTCAGACTTCCCCTGTTTAATCTGAGTTTTAAAAGGTTTTTAAAGCTTAAAACAAAAGTTGCAATCTGGGAATAGGTGCACTTTTTATTCGCTCTGATGGTTTCCAGCGCGACATATTTTCTCTCAAACGTCCACATTGATTGTCTTCTCTTCTTTTTTTCTTCTTTCAATTTCTGTGAGGCAATTCATGTATGGTATTCTTCAAGCTTGGTCAGGACTAAATGGCCTTATCTGCCGCTGCCATGTGCCTTGTGTACGGCGTGTCAGAGACGATTGTTTTCGGAGGACATCACAGGCAGATAGACAGATACTGCCGTATGCCGAACTCCTTGTCAATTCTCAGAGCGGCAGCTTGCGCGTTCACTCAGTGTTATCAGGCGGGAGATTGATTTCTGTGTCCATCTTGTTTGCCCTTCCCTTTGTGTTTCAAAGCTCAATTTAGAGAGACCTATGATGTATTGATGCGCGCACCATGAATTACCCTGCTAAAAGATGCAAGCACACAAAACATCTCGCAAAAAACCCCCCAAAAAAATGGATAGGTTCTGTCCCTCCATTTGTGACGGCGGGTTGTTTGCCGTTCAGGGCACGTCCTCATTGTGAGGCAGCGTGTGATGTCTCGCAGAGATGAGGCTAATGTTTGGCAGCCAAACGTCTGACTGCAGCAGCACTAACTGGATCAAGCCGCACTAAAATAGGACGTCAATGGTGACTAATATGAAGAAACTATTTGCCTCGTGGCAAAGCTTTTTTTTTTTTGGCTCTATTCGCCTCGCAAACGCATTCATCACTGAGCAACACAATAAGCGAACAAACACCATCACTCTCTAGAGCAGAAACCCGCCATCCCCTTACACACACACACACACACACACACACACACACACACACACTCTCTCTTTATCCACTCTCCCTCCATAAACCTGGGCCTTTACTTCATTACCTCGACAGGCCGTTTGTAGGCCTGAATGCTGCACATCTAATTAAGAACCTGGCTTAATTAAAAAAGAGGCAATAAGCCTTTAATGGTGACGAAAAATAATGACTATGTCAGTGAGGGACCCAATAATGACCAAATAAAATACTTACTGTATGCTTATACGTACCCGGCCTTCCACACAATTCGACTGCGGTCGAGGCCTGCAGAAAACCTTCAGCCAGCTGCCACTGTTGTTTGGTCAGGAGGACAAATGAGATAGTTAGTGGCTGTAATAGATGTGGCTGTAAAAGCTACCATGGCCGTATGAGCTCCATTGCTCCCTCACCCATCAAGAGCCGAGCAGAACGTCAGGCCTTGAGGAGGAGAGGCACATCTCCAGCATACGGAGGAGCATCCAGCTAAATGCCAGCGGGCCGCACTCATTTATCTCCCCGTAATGTTTCATGACTGTTATTATGCTCATTCATTCGCTGCGATGTACAGAGTTGAGAGTTCAGCTGTGTCAGGCGGTTGTAATATTGTCAAGTGTTGAGTTTTTTAAGCTAATTGTCAAACATTTGACCCTGTTCCCCCTAAAGCTGGAAACAAACTGGAGGACAGTTAAGTTCAGATTTCATTCTCTAACAGCCTGAAACGACACGGTCACATACAGATTTCAACTCACACAACTGAAATGAGGCTACAATATATAATATATAATATATATATAATATATATATATATATGTGTGTGTGTGTGTGTGTGTACATGGGTCCATGTTAATACATACTTTGATAATAAATCAATAAAAATAAATATAAAAGCTCTAATTCTGCCACAAACATATACTACATAAAAACACTGAGTAAAGAAATGAAAGTTAAATCTTTTGCATCATTCACTAAAGATTATTTGCTTATTTCTTCTATTTGTTTGACTTATTAAAGTGTTAATTTATGTGTTGAACATCATGCACCCTCATTATTGTCTGTATTTTTTCCAATATATATAATTATATATATAATTGTCTAACAGCCGTGTAGTGCTGCTGTATTCAACTTTATTTATATAGCACATGCAGCCCAAAGTGCTTCATAGAGCAACGATAAAACAGCACAGACATAAATTTGACAATAAATATAATTTTGCAAGACTAAAAAATAAAATGTTAAAAATAGATAAGTCAATAAAGGGATAAAAATAGTATGAAAACCAATGATTAAGACTTAAAAACTAAGGCAACAAATGACGAGGCACCTTAGGTTTAAGGCTAAAAAGATGTCTTAAGGTTTCATCGATGTTTTGCTCAGTTTTGCTGTGAAAGTTAAGGTTCTGTGTAAGATGTGACTGTATTCAGGATTTGACATTTTCATTGATGGATGCACAAGGGCAACGCTTTCCCCAGACTGTTTAAGATTAGCAGAAGACTGTGGTCATGGTTAAGTGATAAAAATGAGACAGGATGTGAACCTGTACATCAGCCTCCACATGTAAAGGATCAGGGTGAAACAAGGTGTGGTTTACTTGGTCCAAAAACAAAGGAGAGGTCATGCAGGCAAATATTAAAAAAGGCAAGACTATAGCGCTACAGCTGAGATGGCACAATAGATATGTGGCTAATGGGCAGGTGTATATACATATATATATATATATATATATATATATATATGTGTATATACTGGGTAGCTGATTAGGCAATTAAAAACAGGTGTGCAGGTGGGTGTGGAGATCAGGTGATGATGGAAGGCAGGAACGCACTGAAGGTGAGACATTTTGACATGTCACAGTAGGAAAAAGCACAGGTGTAAATAATAAAATGAATGATGGCTGCTTCAGTTTCAGGGTCCTGGTGTTGTTCATGCTGACTCACTGACTCACTGTCACGGCTCACCGGGACACCTGAATAGAACAGAACCATCGTCGATGTTATTAGTGACACCTGTGCTTTTCCTACTGTGACAAGTCAAAATGTCTGCTGTGAAAAAGTCCGATGATGGAGGAGATTTGTGTCCACACGTGGGCAACGATGACCTCATGTAGTGACCAGCATTTCTGTCTGGGGGTGAATGAAATGTTGTTTGTGTCGATCAAACGTTGAGACATTACATTTAAACATAACTAACCGACCAACATTGTGGTATTGATACTTAAACTTAAAGTGAGACTATGTAACTTTTGAAAGGAAGAAAAAACACATTGCATCCTCTCACAAATAAAATTCATAAGCAATAAAACTGTCATGATCCCTAGGACTCTTGTGTTGGACTGTGTGTTTCCTGTTTTATTTTGAAGTTCCCAGGTCTTGTCTCTTGTGTATTGACTTCCTGTCTTTGTTCTTTTCCCGCCTGTTTTGATTGTTTCACCTGTGTCTTGTTACCCACCTGTGTCTGCTTCCCTCGTTGTCTCCTCCCCTGTATATACCGGTCCCCTGTCTTTGTTCCTGGTTGGTTTGTTGTTGTTGTTGGTGGTAGTAGTAGTAGTAGTAGTAGTAGTAGTAGTAGTAGTAGTAGTAGTAGTAGTAGTAGTAGTCGTCTCTCCCTGTCTGTCTGTTTCCCAGAGTTCCTGGTGTCCGTGTTGCCTGCGTTGTTTCTTATTTAAATAAACCTTTCATCTGCTGGAGCCTCCCTGCTGCCTGCATATGGCTACCTGTGACAAAAACTTGGTCAATTCAATACACTGATGGGAAAATTCACAAAGAATGGATTGCGGCCGCTGATGCGCACCATGAATTACACATCATTTTTCACTCTAACTGGGTGTGGCTATTAGTGCTGGTGTTTGTGAATTGGACTTTATTTTTTTTGCAATGACGCTCATTTGCACGGAAAGGGGACACAAATTAATGCATATTCTACCTAATTTAAATATGTGGAAATAGCACTGGAGCACAGAGAATTGCACAGTTTCTTTTTGTCTTATTGGTGCAGGTTTAGCAGCCGCAAAAGCAGCGCAATCCTTTTGTGAATTCGCCTGTCACTGTTTTTATTGCATCAGCCTTACTTTGTCTGGTGTGACCAGTAGCTTATGGTGGCTAATGTTAGCTAATGTTGGAAAACTTTAGATATAGATATTGCTTGATCTTACTGAGTCTGTTCATTGACGTGATGACTCTTCTACTTGTGCGATTTTTACAATATATTTTAACATTTATCAATATCCAATCGATTTCATTTGTAGCTGCACGGGTGCCGCACTTCAAAAGCAACACAGTCTCACTTTAAGGAAAGGATTGACGTTATTTAAGTATGGGAATGCCTTCATTTAGTCAGTTATACACAGAAAGAAGGGAAATGCACAAATGCAAAGTTCATCGCCAGGAATTGTTCGGTGAGTTGTCCCTTTAAGGGGAGCCATCAGAACTTGGGAGAATGCCATAACTTTTGCAGTGCGATATAAATACCAGCAGTGTGGCTTGTGAATGCATGTAAATACCTTCATGAATGCTAATAGCACATTTACAATACAAAGCAGCGCGCTCAAGAAGGTGAAGGAGCCCCGAACATTATGCGTTTGCTACATAACAGATGGTTACATCGGGCTGTAAATTTCCTCACACAAGGCCAGCAACTCCGCCATGATGTGACCCAGCCGGCGAGGAGAACGGTGAGAGGGAAGATGGAGGAGGATGGAGTCAAGTGGGCTCCGGTTCAGCAGCTTTTGTTTGTTGCTGCAGTGAAGCGATAATCAATGCCTGTCTATTAGCGTGAGGGAGAGAATTTCTGAGGCCCAGTGGGGGACGAAAGTGTTGTAAAGAGCAGCGGTCAGGAATAGTGTTCAGTGTGAAATGGCAGCAAAGGTCAGGAGCTTTCATGTATGGGGGAACAGACCAGAGTTGCTTCATTTTTAAACCCAGACCTTGAAGTTAGTGATGAAAGTCAGCGCATTTCCTCACGTCGTGATTACAGACATGAAAGAAGAAAAACCAGAAGAATTCATCTTGGTATTCGCTGTGAAACGAACACACTCTTCAGTCACACAATGTTTCTTATTTCATCCCGAAGCCGCCTCTGCAGCACAGCTACTTTATTGTGTTGCACTGTTTCCGAGTTGATTCAATGAACTAAAATGAGATGAGACACATTCATTCCCGCAGGACGGGACAAAAGCTCTCCGGAGTAGGATCACTGGACTGGAGCTTGAACAGAAAATCCTCATGCATCAAGGTTGCTTTTCCCTGCTCACGTAAAATGGCTTGTCATTCATAAAACAGGTCAGATTGTGTTTCTATCTGGAGTTCTGGCAGCGTTTATTGATAATTTGAAGTAAAGTTTCACCTCATTTAATACATTTGCTGGCAGTTTGACTTTTTGGTCTCATGTCTGAATAAGCACCCGAGTCCGTTTTATGTAAAAGTTTAACTAAAAAAAAAGAATCTAAAAAATCCTTAGGTCAGACCTTGTAAACTTTCCATAACACTTTCAACACGGCACAAAAAATTGAATGGCGTCAGATTCATGTAAGCAGCAGAACAAGGTTAAATATACACAGACCGCCTCGTTATGAACACTATAAATTCAACACTAATTTATCATGGCTTATGCCCAAAGAAAATAAACACAGTTTAACAAACCACAAAGCTCTGAAAATGAGCCTGAGCAGTCCAACCAGCAGCTGTCAGATCATTTCACTCAAATCCACAAATGTCACCATCAGTCTGTGGATCACCAAAGTCAGAAAGGTTCATTATCGGGGGACCACAAATGTCTTGACAGTCCAGTGGTTGTTGAGATATTTTAGCAGCTAGCGTGGCTAAAAATCGATGCCAACTGCATGGAAATATTGAATATCCAATAAAACGCTTTGCTTACAGCATAATGTCTTGTCATTCTAGTTTTGTGCTTTGTCGGACACACATGTACGGAAGCCCTGAGAGGCAAGTGAGAAAAGTCTTTTCTAGATCGTTTTCTCTTCTGTGTTTATGACTTAAGAAACTGGTGAAAAGAATGCCAGAATAATTTTTCTATTTCTATTATTTTCATCTGTGAAACAGGTGGAAAAAAAAAAGTTTTGCCAGATGAAGAAAAAAAACTTTCTAGGATAATCTTTCTAAGTAACTTTTCATCTGTGAAAACAGGTGAAAAAAAAAGTTTTGGCAGGTGAAAATATTTTTTCAGGATCATTTTCACAATAAGTGTTTGTTGTTGTGATACTCATTTCGGCCACAAGAGGGTGCCGAGTGCATTTTTATTTTCTTACTTGCCTCTCTGGGCTTCCGTACACACGTGACACAACAATGATGAAATTGCTGAGAAGACTTATCAGGAGATTTACTGTAACAGGAGACGGCAAGTGTCCCTCATACTCATGATGGTAATTATTTAAGGCTTCAGTAGCAAAAAATAAGTTTTAAAATCCTTCAGTGATACAGTCTGTGAGAGAACAGAAAACATTTCCTTGAAATCTTGCAGCAGGGACAAGACTCTTTCTTACGCACCAGGTACTAAATATCACATTCACACTTACGTAACAGTCTGTGTCTGAATGACAAAAAGCTTCAACAGATGAAGCCGGCAATGTTACGTATTCGATGTCTGAAAAGGGCTTTGGTTTCGTTCACCGTTCATTTCTGTTGCACACGGCTCCACCATGTGACCTGCCTCCTCTAACGGCCGGCTAGCTGGCGCCATCTTCCTTCCTTTCACACGGCGCTCTCAGTGTTTGAGCGTCTGATGAGCTCACGGACGATGTAGCATTAATGGGTTTGTGAGTGCTGTTTTAATTTCCCATGTGGAGGCCGCGGGAGCCCGTCCTCCTGACCCTGGCGTGTGTCGGATAGCCCTTCCAGAGCTCAGCGGAGAAAAACGGCCTTATTAGCCCAGTTCATTAAAATCATTAATAGTCATGAAATGAGAGGCACCAGAGTCCAAAAGGCTTAATGCTCCATCCATATTAATTAGACACCCACAAATCTGAAGTGAGGGAAACCGGGGCTGCTGCAGCTCCCGGCGCAAACACACACACACAGACACACACACACAGACACACACACATTTAAGCAACCTGCCTACTGTGGCGTAACCTCCTCACACCCCTCACCATCCCCTCCCCCGACTGTCACCGCCGCTACCCTTCTGTTACTGCTTCCGATTAAATTCCGTTTTAATTAAAACTGATCACATTAAGAAACTGATGTGGTTAATTAACTGGACTCTGGTGGAAGTGCCTTCCTCTACATCTGACGGCTGCATTGTAAAACACTTCCCGTCGAGGGGAAGGGCGCTGCATGTATTACCACCACCACCAGCACCCCCGCTGTCGTTCCTCCCCAGCTCCCCTCCCCCTCTCCACACGATCCTCATTTCTCTTTAAATTCACTGCAAAACTCATCTGTCTTAACAAGTCATTGAGACTCATTTTCAGGCTTCAAGGCTCTTAATTCAAGGAAAAATCTCCTAACCGGGTGACTCAATGCGCTGCAATTTCTCTTGTTTAAGGAATTCCCTAGAAACGTCAGTATCTTTAAAAGAGCAATCAGTAGAATGTGGCTCTTTAGTAACATCTAGTGGCAGCTATAGGGAACTACAATCGTAAAATGCGTGTCCTATATTTTTTCACCGTTCCGCATTAGACTGACATATTCTTCAAGCTTAACTTATGTATATTATACATATCTCAAGCGTATTACCCGTTACTGACTTTAAAGATAAAACAGGTTGTTTACCTGCCTAACAAATTCAATCCCAAATGTGCATCAGTGTTGAAGTGTTCATTAAGGTTTCAGGGAATGTAAAACAAGTGCAAAACACACGGTGGATAGTTCAGGGAGCCTGGAAATTAGGTGCTTTCCTGGCAAATACACAGAGCCTGTGGGTAGTTTATGGGACTGGGAATAGTGGAGTTTTCCCAGTAAATACACAGAGCCCGTGGGTAGTTTACAGGACCGGGAAATATGGAGTTTTCCCAGCAAATATACAGAGCCCATGGGTAGTTTATGGGGGCAGGGAAAGGTTGAGTTTTCCCAGCAAATACGCAGACCCCGTGGGTGGTTTACTGGACCTGGAAAGGTGGAGTTTTCCCAGTAAATACACAGAGCCAGTGTGTTGTCTGTTTAGAAAATTTGAATTCTCTGCAACCACTAAGGTTATACTAAAGTAACTGGCACTGATCTACAGCAACTGAATGAATCCCAATGATATATTATGATTACTATGTGGAAAGAGCCCTTACAATATTGCTTGGTTGTACCTTTTAAATGAGACAGAACGAGGCTAATCCCTGCATGATATTAAGAAAATGATCTTAGATTCTTTATGGGACTCAATAATAGTCTAAATAGTTGGCTTAGATGATTTTTCCCCCCTTCTTGGTCTTTTATGGATGCTTTTCATTTTTCATGCTCCATCCTTCTCACCTTCGACACACCCCTCTCCTTCTCCCTCTTGACGCCGCTTCCTCTTCCTTTTCCCTCTCTCCTTCTTTTCTTTCCTGTCCTTCCTCATCTTTGTCCCCCCCCCACACACACACACACACACACACACACTCGTCACTGCCTCCTTGTCTTCCTCGCCGGCCTCCGACCACACGGCGCTCTTGCTAGCAGTTAGAAGTTATGGTTTGTGGCTGGTGAGCTGACAGCGCTACAGCGGAGGGCGAGATAAGGCTGTGACCTCTCTGGCCGGAGAGGATGAGATGAATACATTTATTCCCTGTGTGATGGGAGGCTTGGGGGGGGGGGGCAGTGTGTGCAGTCCCTGGGCACCTGGCCCCCCCAACAACTCTGCTGTATCTGTAACAAGGGTTTCAGACAGCGGCGATGGGGAGGGGGAGGACGGAAGGGGGATGGGAGGGGGGAGGGAGGGGTTGGGTGGATGGGGTATGTGTGTGTGTGTGTGTGTGTGTGTGTGTGTGTGTGTATATATATATCTGAGTGTGTATCATCTCTTCTTTTTCCCCAAGGCCTGATATTGGATGATGTCCCAAAATCAAGGCCTCCTGCCACGAGGCCACGATTCATCACCCTGAATAGGTGTGTGTGTGTGTGTGTGTGTGTGTGTGTGTGAGAGTGTGTGAAAGAGAGAGTAAGAGTGTCTGTGTGTACAGTACAGTATACTGTATGTGTGTGCATGCCGATGTCTTTAACAGTCCGTCTACATCTCGTTTGCATTTCTTTATTTTTCAGCTCATACATAAGAAGGTCTACTTTATTTGAGATTTTTATAACAGACCTTTACTAGAAATTATAGTTATTATAGTATATAGTATAATTATAGTAACTTTTAGAGAGGGAACAGGTGATTGACAGGAGTATAATGTAATACAACACCGATATAAAAACAGCCAAGTTGGAGTTTAAATGATTGTTTTGCTTTGTGAAAGTGTGTTTTTGATGCTGAACAAGAATGAAAAGCAGCAAATGTCTTCTTGTGAAGAAGAAGGAAAACGAGCTGACCTAAAAACAAACGGTGGTTTTCTCCTTTTAAAGGACCGTACTAATGGTTCTGCGTTATTTTGCCCGTTAATTGCAAATTGCATTGATCATTTTCAAACGCGTACCGGATGAGTTTCCGCTTCCTTCCTTCCAGACGTTCACTGATGTCGGTTCATTTCAGCACACAACGAAGGTCGACTTGCTGAGATACAGCAGATAAACCGTCACATCCACAGTGAGTAGGGACCAGTTTTGAAACTCTCCTTAAAGGTGCGTTCAAGGACACTCTGATGTCAAAGCATTAAAAGTTGTGAATAGGATGATATGAATGTGTTGACTCTTGCATAATGAAAGGTTGCTGTTAATTGTTCACACTGAAATCTCAGATGTTGAAGCATCCTTCAAAGCACCAACAGAGAGTTTTCTAAACAGTTGCTGCTAACAGCTTCATATGCAATGACTGAAATCAATGATGTCTGCCTGCTTTAAACATGCTCAATATCAATATAAAACATGCACAACTGCCAGTATGTTTATTTAACATTTAACATGAAAATTACAGATAAAATGACACAAATAATGTATACTTGTATGTTTCTGTTGACCATTTTTGAATTCAAGCTATAAAGTTTTAGATTTCTGGATGTCATTTTTCTTTCGTTCCAGGCAGCCGTTTGTTTCCACTGATTTGTGAACGATATGAAAATCAGTTAGCACAATGGTTTCCAAACTTTTCTACCTTATGACCCCTTAAAAAGAAGCATCATCTACCAGGACTCTTCGTCACATGTTGCACATGTCAGTGCGTTATGAGTAGTTCAACCAAAAAGTGATTTTATTTCTTCTCATATTTTTAAATGTGTGCCTGGAGAGGTCAAAGTATCCACAGTATTCCCACAAGAAACAAGCAAAGATGAGCAGAACTATGTTTTGTCTCCTTTCCTATTCTTCAAATCACCTTGAGACCCCTCAGGTTTATCTTGTGACCCCCTCGGTGGAGTCCCTACCCGCAGGTTGGGAACCACCACTACACAACTCAAGCAAGTTTCAAGAGTCCGCTTAGAGATTTTTATATCATATGAAAGACAGCAGCGTGGTGTGCCAAATGTTTTGTCACAATGTCATGAAAATGTGATTTGCAGTAAGTGTGTCTTTGTATGAGTGTGTGTGTGTGTGTGTTTCTCTTTTGTGTGTGTGTGTGTGTGTGTGTGTTTCTCTTTTGAATGTGTGTGTGTGTGTGTGTATGTTTCTCTTTTGAATGTGTGTGTGTGTGTGTGTGTGTGTGTGTGTGTGTGTGTCCACCAAGGGCATCATTTATCCAGCAGCCTGGAGGCAAAAACAACCTGCTGCCAGTATTGATGGTTCGTCCTGCAGTACCTGTGTGGATTGGGTTCAGAGGTCACCAGTCACAGGCAATCAGGAGTAAATGGAGCCTGTGTAACACTAGACAAACGGCTAAGAGCTTTAGAACAAAGCCAAGGCCGCCGTCCTGTGTGTGTGTTGCTGTATGCGTGCGTTTGTGTGTGTTACTGCAATACTCCGACTCCCTCACTTCACTCAACCTTAGCCACTGTAACAGGATTAATTCCTGTTTATTTCCTAAGCGTCTGACCTTGCTGACGATCCCTTTATCCTTACACCTCCTCATGACTGCAAACCTCACCAAAAAAAAAAAAGAAAAATTCTCCTTTTATTTTTTAACTAAATAAAAAACGACTGCTGGGCGAGCCACTCAGCAGCCAAAAACACATTACCGATCCTTTTATCCCCTTAGTAAGGTTTAACAGCTCTCAGCTCCTACAGTCCCCAGTTCATCCTCAGACTAATCCAACGCTGTGTTATTGTCTTATTGACTCCCTGAGCCCGAAACGCCGAGAATCACAACATGCTTGTGGGAGGCGTCACGGAGGCACGCTGACCAATTTCGGCATCTCGTAGCGGGACGAGTCGAGGAGGAAGACACATATCAAAGAGGCATTAAACGCACTGATCCATCGTGCCTTAACTCACTCTTACATCATCATAAAACATCATCCAATTCAGCAGCGCTGTCAGACAGGAACCATAACACATTTGCATAATGCAGCGTCTTCACTATATTAATTCTCCCTAAACTCAACCACGTACAAGGACTCTTCTCGCTCTCTTTTTTTGTGTTTAGACTTATTCCATCTCTCCATTGTGTGTGCATGAGTGCACTACGCCGAGCTAGCATGTCGATGACCGTGGAAGATTACGGAGGTAAATGAGGCTCTCCAAAGCCCTCCAAGCTCTCCACACAGCGGTGCAGTGATACCGCAGGGCGTCACAGGAGGAGCAATAGAAACGCATTACTGCCGAAATCATATTGCTACTGAGGGGTGTGGGTTGCAGGGGAAATGGATGGAGCACACGGGGGCGTGTGCGTTGACACACGTGATCTCTTTTTGATTTTCTGGCTGTGTGATATACGGAAGATGACTTGATTAAATTCTGCCTCGGCTGGAGTCTGATGCAAAGCAGCGCACGCTGAACCTTCAGACCCTCTGACACTGTTTTATATCATCGATCTGTGGCTTTACAGTGAAGTTATTGTGTATTGAGAGGCTGTGATTTTTAGTGGCTCAAGAAATGGCATCTGTTGGTCAACTGGTCCAACACTTTGGTCCAGAAATATCTCAACGATTGGCAAGAAATTTTGCAGAAACATTCATGATGCCCAGACGATGAACTTTACCGACTGTGTTGATTCCTTGACTTTTCCTGTAGCTCTACAATGAGGTTAATGTTTCAGGCTTTTGGTAAATCATCTCAAAAACTAACTGCCAGATTGCCATGAAATTTTGTACAAACATTTATGATCCTCAGAGGATGAATCCTACTGACTTTGGTGATCCCCTGCCTTTTCTTTTACCGATTTAAATCAGTGTACATGGTATATTAAACTGCAGCCGAGTATCCCTGAGAATTACGTTCATATTGGACGATTCCTTAGCTCAGGGGGAGGCGGAAACTAAGGATGTGGATGTTGGGGGAATTAATAGACTGTGTGTAGTGTGAAAGGTGTCGCACATAGTGACGAACCCAGAGAGAGTTATCAATTAACAGATCCCCTCAGCTCTATGGAGGGTTTTAATATCTCTCAGATCAATCGGCCCCCAAATTCACTGATTTGGTTCACTCTCGCTGCTCTCATCATCCGATCGTTTACAGCAACAGCAGGCAGATGTTTTCAGTGACAAGGCTCTGATTAACCATCAGCACGCTTCCTGCTCAGCACCAAACAGCAGACAAAGTTAGCAGCTAACCCTTTAGAACCGACATGTTCTACAAAACATTAAGTAACTTTGGAACCGTCTATGATAGAGACGATCACGTGATACGGGAACAGAAGCTTGCGACAAAAATGTATTTGTCACACTGCCTACTTAAAAAACGCCCAGGATAATATCTAATAAATGGCTGTAACTCACTGAGGAAAAGGTGTATTTGCACCAAACTTCACATGGAGTTTCAAAACACCTAAATACAACTTTTCACATTGAAAAGACAAAAATTCCTATGGACTGTGGAGTTCAAACAAAACACAAGTTGTTTTTACTGGACATTTTTTTTTTTTTATGTCAAATATGATATGCTCACACAAAGGTAATGCATGATGGTGACTTTACACTGTACCAGAAAGAAAGGGTAAGTTCCCCTGAATCACATGATGTATAACACTTGATACTGACTGAAAGAATGAGCTCAGAATTGGCAAAAAATATAAAACTATGTCCAGGCGTTTCTTTGTCTTTGTGGGTTTAAGAGGGTTAACTGGTGAACATAGTGGAGCATTTAGCAGCTAAAACCAGATATTTTCCATCAGGAGTTGGTGGAGAAAGAGAGAGTGAACGTTGGGACGCAAACACGGCTCCAAATGAATGTTAATGTTGCTCCGTGTCTGCTGGATGTTGCTAACACGTTCACCATATCAACGTTATAAGCTGATGATATGTCAGTGTCATGTTTACACCTTGTTGCACTGCTCCCAAATGGCCGAAAAATAAATATATAATGCGTTAGTGAAATATTTAAGCTACTTTAAGATGCCATGTTTTTATGGCTTCACTGTATCATCAAATAGAAATATTCTAGGTGTATTTTGCGTAATTTGTAATATAAGTTTGTGTAAGTCACCCTGACATACTTATAACTTACATTATTGGAAGCTTTAAGATTCAGGCTACAATTTCAGATGAAGTCCTGTGGGTTGGAACAAGGTTTGTCCACACCACCTTCAGCATCAGTTGGCAGAGACTGACCCCTGGTGGGCCAACGAGGCTGCATCATAACATAAGAGCTACAACAACAGAGTGATCTCAGATTTGACAAAAAAATGTTCTGACCCCCCGGTCGGCCTCTCAGTCTGCCTTGATCACTTTAGATTCAGCTCTTAATCCGATGTGGTCTCCAGCTGAAGTCAGTGCAAAGTGGTAGTAGTTTTGACTTGAACTTTTACATTTTCTTGAACTTTTTGATTTGAAGCTTTTAATTTCTGCATTTAGGGATAAAAGAAAAAAGCGGTGACAGGAAGTAGCCACATTTTCGCACATACGCAGACGGATCGGGCAGTGACATGTGATGAAATCCAATAAAATTACTGAAAGCGTGTCACATTGTCCGTGTAAAGGCGCATCAAACAAACATTATCACAAATCTAAACCAAATGAAACACAATCACCGTCCAGCGCCTCTTCGACAACGTGCAGAATCTGGTTATTTTGGGGCTGTATGTCTTTCCTCTGCGTCCATGTTGTCTCTTACCCATAATGCCACGGTTACGCTCTTAACTAAACTTTGGTCATGTGACCTGTTACACTTTACATCAAAACACAACCTTACATAAAAAGCCCTACATATTTAACTAATTATTTATTTTTAGACACATTTTTTAGCAATGCTACCCTTTTGACATTACATTAATCAATTTTAAATCACTGTATGAACTCAAATAATCATGAATTTATCAAATAAACATCTGAATGTACTTTCTCAGCACTCATTTGTCTTCTTCTAATGCGTTTGTTGCATAGACTGTATATAAAGGTATCTTTGTTGTAGCAGTTCAGAGAATAAGAAAGCAGCACACCATGGAAACAAGTGCAGGTGCTTCACTAAGAGGTTATTGTTAGTAATGTTAACGTGTTTAAATATGGATTTGCCCTTTAAATGTCTCTGGCAAGTGGTCAGTTATTGATTAAATGATCTTTCACAGTGGGGCTTCTGAACTGAAACACTCTTCATGTTTCTTCAATGATTGTAGCACCACCTGCTGGAAAATCAGGTTCATTACAGAAGTTTCAGAAGATGTTTTACTCACACTTTAAAGGATCATACCAGGGATATTTCTCATTTTCCCCTTTTTATTATAAATCTTGTATGTATTACTGCTACAGCTATTGATTTCCATTCATTCCGGTATGTTAATCAACTTGCATTGACTTGACACTACAGTATATGATCCATTAGTTTTGTAAAAGGTACATTATTGTTATGTTGTGGTGCAGTGCTGTCTTTTTAAATATATATGCACATGCATTACCATGCTTTATTTCAACATTTTCACAAAGATGTTATTTGAAAGTATATAGAGGTACATACAGTATAATGTTGTTTTGCACGTGTATTACCAGAAGATGCGTGTTGTATCTTTTGATGTTTGTAATCCCATGTGTGATGTTTGTCAAATGTTTGGCATGACCTGAAATTAAAACCTACTGTAACTAATTAACTAACTAACCATGCAATGATAACATACAGTAACTCTGAGTAGAAGTTATCTGGCTGACATGATGTTCACTGGGATACATGATCCAACGCAAGTATGATCCAAAAACTCTACAAGTTGATTTTGGTAATGAAACTAATAGAACCAATTTGTTGCCTGGAAGACACAAAGTAAAGACACGATGCACATGAACCATAAATGATGCTACTAGCTTGACAATATTGACCCAAACTTCAGCCACGTAAGATTTCAGCGTCAAGGTAAACTTTACTATCCCAGATAAGGAAATTCGGGTGGTGTGGAAATACACAAAACAGTCATAAAAAACAGATATAAACACAGATATACACAATATGCAGCCTCGCTCTAGCGTACACTGACACACACACACACACACACACAAACACACACACACACATATAGAAACAGATTAATACTTCAATATGCAGTGGGCTACATAATCCCTGAGAAACGAAACGAACTAATATTGCACCATACAAGTATTGCATATGGATTACCGTTGCACACAGCTGTGACCAAAATACCATAAAATCCTATTATTTTAATGAAAGGGGAAATCGATGTGTTATGTGGAGATTCTGCTGTGCCTCGTATCAGCCACTGTGGTGCAGGTGAACTAAATGCTGTCTTCATCGCTGTACGAATGAAACACCTTACCCCAGCCTTAAACTAGCATTTATATTAGATTATGGTGCAGTCGTAAACATCCCTGCAGCCCTGCCCGCCTCAGGTCTGATGATCCTCCTGATGATGTGATTGAAAACATGCCTCCTCTTTGGTTTCAGACGTGCCAGGCCGCTCTGCTCTGCTCAGGAAATGAGAGGTCCCACCTCCACGTCTAACTGCACATTGTTCTGCAGCCTCAGCATGCGAGCGGCCACAAGTGAATCTCTAAGAGGTGCACTATTCCATTACTTTGAATGTTGATGCTGAACTTTCTCCAGACTTCACCGGTCATTTGCTGCCACCTAGAGGACACAGAGCTGCTGTACATGCTGCAAACAGGGAGTTATAATAACTGTAAACGCTGATGTGCACATTGATTGAACTAATTTCTCGATTATCTTGAACTGTACGTCTTGGGAGGATATTATTCCATTGTAATGTATGCATATTTTACATTTGTTTATCATTTTTAGACTCTGAATCTTTTTCCGCTGTTTTATTTACCTTCCTTGCTCATCACAATCTGTTACACTCAAGTTTTGTGTTTTATGAGCTTGCAGAACTGTTGGACTGCAAATTAAAATGCAAAAAATATTATCAGTTAATAAACAAAAAGGAAGGAAGGCAAGGTGTGGTGAACAGAGCTGTAATGAAAACTCAAACCTCATATCCCATTTTGTTTGATTGTTTCTTGGAGGCATGCTCTTCTAAATTAACACACTGCATTGAAATAATTTCTTTTTCATAAATTCATTTTAGGCTGTTGATAAAAAATGTTGTTGTTGTTCTCTTGCTGTTAAAGAGTTTATAATAGAGTATCTAACAAACTCTGGTGGATGCAGACTGCTGCGATAAATAGTGTTTTCATGACTTCACTGTGCAGCTGTAGAGAAATGCACATCTGTGTCTTTAAGTGACAAGAGGAGGAGCAGAAGAAACCCAGTTCTTCAAGCTGTAATGATGCAGAGAGATTTCAGGCAGGATGGTGAAGATGAGATTAGATCTGAACTAAATGAATCAAGATTTCTTCAGAGGATTAAGTCTGCGCACACGCAAACACACACACACACACACACACAACACACACTCTGTTTCCTCTGAGCTCTCACACTTTGATATGGCTGTTTCATCCCTTGTCATCTTGCAGAAAATGAAGATTAACATTATGTGTTAATACGACTATACAAGTGTTAATAGTAGCATCATAAACATGTTTATTGTTAGATTATAAGACATTTATAAGCACTTAAAAGAAACTTGTTAACAATTAAGACACTTTACTGGATCTAAAGCGAGAACAACTCCTTATTAATGTTAATAAATCATTTATTATGCACTTATTAACAATTAACTATGCTAACAATGTTTTAGTGGTGAAGCACAAAAACACACTTTAAGACAGCTGTTTTGAAAATGAGTTGTTTTTTTTACTTTCCATCATTTTCACTCAGCCACAAAGAGAACATAATAAGACTATATAATAATGTTAATAGGCATCTTTTAAGGGCCTTATTACCTATTAACTAACGCTTATTACAAGGACCTTAATATAAAGTGTTACCCTTACTTATAGTGTTCCAGCAAATGTGACGACCCCCTCCACCTGGGCACTAGGTGTCCCTGTTTCTTTATGGTTGTATTTTTGCAGGTGCTGAATCAGCGGTGTGAGCTACACCTGGGCCAGGTGTGCTCTGCCTTATAAATACCTTCCTCATAGTGGAGCTTAGAAAGAAACATTTCACTGGGTCTACCTGGTTTATTGAAGGCAAATAATAAAGGAATTTTTATTGGTATGCATATTATAAGTATACTCTGATGAGGACTTCATGCCGAAACACATCAGCAGATTTGTCAGCCTTTTGATTGCGAATAAATTTCCCCAAATATCAACACATGAGGTGATTATTTTGCTGTTTTCGTCCTCTGGAGCACCCAGCTGAACTGGGAGAAGTGCACCAGTTTCCTCTTACGAATTAACAAAAGAGTCAAGAGTAACTTATAACCACAGGTTTTCTCTTAATTTTTTTTAATTCTTTTTAAGTAGGCTATATTTTTACTAAGGCTACTTATTACAGTACTTTTTAACTGTTTGTCTTTACTCCACCGATTTAGCACAGCGCTCCCACAACATTGTCAGAATCACGATGGACCGTTTCGATGCAGCAGAACCAGAGATATGGTCTATTGTATCCCTCTCGTTCTTCCGCCTACATTACCCACAATACAACTCGACCACCGACAGTTCAGCCGGCTGAGTCAGGTGTGTTATGCTAGCAGCGGCTCATGTAGCCTGCAGCAGAGACGAGCAGCGGACTACAGAGGTCTGGTCAGCTCACTTCTTTCTACCTCCACACCTCCAGATTTGTTGTCATTTTCAAACTTGTAGTCTTCAGCCCCAACCGACGCTGACTCAAGTGACATCACTTGAGTCAATTCATCAGACTTCACATAGCTCCCCTTTAAGTTTCATATTACTATTTTTATTGCTTGTAATCCTTGTTCCTGTTGTAACTTTTTAACTGTAAAGAAAGAAATATTTTTATTATTACTATTATATTATTATAAGTAGTATTAACTGTAGTATTAATAGTGTTAGTAGCCTATTATTATTATTAAGTACTGTATATAAAGCCCTCACGTCAGTCGCCATCTCCTGTAAACAGTGACGGTCATGTTGAAGGTCGTTTCCCCTTTAAAAGTTTTTTTGGAAACGTCGATGCTGTTCTGTCCAGAGCTGTGAGGAGGGGAGGAAGAGGAGGAGAGGAAGAGGGGGGGAGATAACTCAGTATGACATATATTCACAGGCAGGAGAAACCCCGCGCGTTTTCACCATGTAGCAGCAGACAGACAGACAAACAGACAGACTGACGGACTCAGCTTCATCTTCAAACTTCAACACAACATGCATCCTGAGCTGCTTTGACTGCAAACACCGGCTGACGCATTCGGATTTCTCTCCAAAATAAAAAACCGCAGGTAAGCTCGTCACCCAGTTTCAGGCCACTAACGCAGAGGTGAGGGATCTTCTTTCCTCCCCGCATCAATGTTTCATGCGCCACCCTTTTTTTTTTTTTTTTTTTTTGCAGAGGTGAACTTTGATCTTGTGGAGTCAGATTTACATTTACAGCCACGACGTTTGTTTCATAGCTAGAGAGGAGGGTGAGTGAATTCCAGCAGTCTGCGGATCAGACGGCTGTAAACAAACAGAGCCTTTCAGCACCAAGGACAGAGCACCGGAGGCTGCTGCGTAGTTTGAAACCAAGAGCTTCTGCCAGGGACTCAACACACAGCTTCACTCTCTCCTCTCTGAATTAAACATGCACTAATGTCAGTTTATCAACGGAGAGCATCTTCAGAGCTGCAAGGCAAAAAACATCGACCGGTTTTCTGTTTCTGCAGACACCTCAGAGGCTTCTGTATTCTCTTGTCGGACAGAAATCCATGTTAACTCACAGCATGCATGGCTGTCATGGCTGTCTAGTCAGAGAATAAGAATCAAACAGCCAAAATGTCATTTTATCAACAGAATGAATTATGACTGTGTGAGGATGAGCTATTTAAGATATGAGTCAGTTTTATTTATGTAGCCCCAAAATCACAAATTTGCCTCAAAGGGTTTTACAGTCTGTACAGCATATTATCAATCAATCAATCAATCAATCAATCAATCAATCAAACTTTATTTGTATTGCACCTTTAATACAGGTTAGTGCAGTTCAAAGTGCAAGATAATAAAACAGAAGCATGCGTAGACCGTAAAAACTACAACAACAAAAAACTATTCAAGAATTTGAGACCAATAAAAATGATGAAAATGTAATAAAATAGATTTTAAAGCTACAAAAAAATAAAGAAAATAAATAGTTAAATAAAAGCTAGACAAAAAACTAGATTAAATAGATTAAAAAGACAAAAACAACAGATAAAATCTATAAGAGGGATGAAAGAAATAAGTAAATAAAAATTATATATATGATAATATTATTAATAATAAAATAAAATAGAATAAGATTTTACCACATAAATACATTACAGTATATAACATTTTCTATTCGTAGACCAATGGTTCAGGAGGGAGGAAAAACTTCCCAAAAAACAAGCTTTAATTAATAAAATATTAATTTATTAATAAATAAAAAAGGGAGAAACTTCAGGAAGAGCAACAGAGGAGGATCCCTCTTCCAGGACGGACAGATGTGCAGAAGATGTCGTGTGTACAGAGTAAACTAAAATAGCAAAATTACAATATAGAAAATGAGGAAGACAGTATCACGTAGATGGATTAAAACATGTATGAAGATTATTGATCTGGGAAGACGTGCAAAAATCTCCAGGTGCAGCCAAACAGGCAAAAAGCTACTAAGTTGAGTGAAGTATGGAGATGCTCGAGATGTTAAAAATGGGTTCATGAAAAAACAATTACAAAAAAAATAGCTTGTTTTTTCTCTTACCAGTTTGTCAGAGGTTCGAGCTATGAAACTGTGTGTGCTCCCTTTCTTTTATTCACAATCCAGAAGGAAGGTCCAACCCTGTAAATGAGCTTGTTTGGTTCATGAAAACAAGGCCGCACACTGACACAGACAGGACTCTCCACCAGCTGTCAGCCTGTTTGAGAACTAACTGGGAGATTCTCTAAATAATGTGTGAATGTGTGAGTATGATCACACTTTTATCTCATGCAGAAGTTGAACTATCTCAGTCTTTAACCTTTCTTTAAAATTCTCATTCTTTTACTCTTCTGCTGTAACCATTTTGCATTAATAAGCCACATAAATCAAGTTTAATCTACTGATTGATAAATGGACTTTGACATTGTTTTACAGGTGCAGAAGATGGCGGCCGCTGACATCCTCTTCTTCGCTTTGTGGACCGTCACCGTCTTCACCACCGGACTTGGATGCCCTGAGCTCTGCACCTGCTCGGACAAAACTGGCCGCCACTCTGCTGAATGCTCCTACAAAGACTTAGCTGAAGTCCCAGATGGTTTGCCTCCTAACGTTATAACCGTGAGTCTCTCTGCTAACAAGATCAGTTTGATACGAGCGGGGAGCTTCGCCAATGTCACCCAGGTGACGTCGCTGTGGATGTCCCACAATAAGATCGTCTCCATCGAACAAGGGACCCTCACGCCTTTGGTTCATCTGCGTAACTTTGACATCAGCCACAATAAAATTGTAGACTTTCCTTGGGAGGATCTGCAGAACCTCACAGGCCTGCAGCTGTTGAAGATGAACCACAACAAGATAGTCCACCTGCCGGGGGACGCCTTCTCCAACCTCAAAGACCTGAGGTCCCTCCGACTCAACGATAATAAATTCGTAACCATAGCTGAAGGGACGTTTGAGGGTTTGGTGTCTTTGTCCCATTTGCAGATTTATAAAAATCCTTTTGCATGCACCTGCTCCCTCGACTGGCTCAGAGACTGGATTTCAACAACCACCATCTCAGTCTCAGAGCAGAATCTGATCACGTGTGCCTCTCCGGAGAAACTTAAAGGGGAAGAGATCGGAAAACTGCCCGAGTCAAAGTGCACGAGCACAAATGTCACGATACGAGCCGAGCCAAATAATGACAACACAACTTTCTATGAAGGCGGTACGCTGGTCTTGACTTGTGAATTCACAGGAAACCCAAAGCCCCTGGTCATGTGGAATATTCGCAGCAAAAGCCAGAAGCAAGAGCTAGCTTTGTCGTTCACTGAGGATAACTCAGCAGACTCAAACAAGGACTCCTCACTGTCCCACAATCCTGTCAAAGTCTTTAATAACGGGACTCTTATCATTTCACGCCTCAGGAAGGAAGACGGCGGCAACTACAGCTGCTCGGCCACAAATGAATTTGGGAGAGCTGAGGATTCGGTGTCAGTGGAGGTGGAGGCTTCCCTAAAACCAACACCCATAAAACAAATGACCACAACACCTACTTACACTAAAACACACCCATCTATACACCAAACAACAGACAAAACATCTGTTTTTGATTCAGTGCGTCTCCCTGATTTAAAGAGAAAAGACATCATGAACGTCACACCCACTTTCCGGCCCACTGCGGAGATCAATTCTAAGTCTTCTGAGGAGGCAACAAGATATCCATCGCGTGCTAGCAAATGTGGCTTGACAGCTAATACGAGATACACTTCTAGCCATGTCTTTAACGGGAGCCTGGATGATGTCAAACAGTACATGTTTGACTTTGGTGTCATTGCATTAGGGGTGTCGGAAACAGAGGCGACAGTGCGACTCAATCCTCTTCTCATACCCAGAGACAAGAGCGCAAACCGGGCCGTCGCCGCCGCCACCGTTGCCACCGCCACATCGGAGAACTTCCACACTGACAGCGAAGAGCGTCAAGACCTTTCAGATGTTTCCGAAAAAGTCCAGTCAAATGGCTTGTATCTATGCATCACCGCCGACCGCAAACACTCAGCTGTGCAGTGGTCGAGGATCAAAGAGGGCGTCAACACGTATCTGTTCAGCGGTTTACGCCCCGGCACCAACTACTCCCTGTGTCTGACCTACAGAGGGGAGGACTGTGAGGTCCAGGTGCTGTTCACCACCAGGAGGAGGGTACCGAACCTGCTCATCATCATCTCGGTCAGCATCTGCCTCCTGACCGTGTCTACTGTGCCTCTCCTCGGGGCGACATGCTTCCACCTGGTGTACAAATACCGCAGCAAGACCTACAAGCTGATCCTGAAGGCCAAAGACCAGTACCACATGGAGAGGAACCTCACCGCCAACTTCAACATCCACGCATCGCACACAGAGTCTCAGAGGAAGATCAACGGCAGCCAGCTGGACGAGGAGGAGGGGGAGACGGAGAGCGGAGACGGAGAGAGAGAGGCCGATACAGAAGAAAGTATCATGACTGAGTCCTTTACTTTGTCTCAGTGCAGGGGGAACTTAGACAACTGTGAGGTGGGATCTGAGTATAGTGATAGGTTACCTTTGGGAGCAGAAGCAGTGAACATTATAAGCAACTACAAATACCCAAATCAGTAATTGATGACTGACATAATTTCATTCACTTTCTTTTGCATTTGGTTCAAGGGTAAAACAGGATTTGTTTTTAAGTTTGCGCCAATAGTTTAAGTTCGCTTTAGCCTTTTGAAGGCAGTTCAGAAATATTGCTTTGTTCCACAGTGATGACAAGACTCAAAATATGCTTACTTGCTTTAAACCACACCCCAAGCTGCAACACAACAGGCTACCAGCTGCCAGTCTCCATCGATTATCAGTGGATGTTTTCCAGACATAATTTCGGTAGTTTTTGTCGGTAATTTTTGGTAGGCTTTGTTAACCTTGTAACGTTTTCCTTCTTTCAAAATAGGCAATTTTCTGTCATGTGTTCATGTGGGACGCTTCTTAAAAACAACTTAAACTTAAACTAAACAACACTTGAAAGCAAAAACACAACCAGCTTGTGCTCCAGATAGAGAAACTAAGTGCTCAACCTCAAAATTATAAATCAAAGCATTCAGTGTCTGTGCAGCTTCATGTTTTATTAAAATATCACTGGTGATGTGTTTCAACCAGAGGCCTTCCTCAGAGCATGAGTAGGGTTTAAAAGGAATAGTTTGACATTTTGGGTCTGTCTGGTAAATATGCAGCTAAAGTCAGCTGCCTGTTAGCTTAGCTTATCTTAGCTTAGCAGACTGAAACGGGGAAACAGTGTACTAAACTGGCTTACTAAAAATACACGTAGTGAAAGACAATCATGGGATGCATAAAGCAGATATTTTCAATTTATTTAAGTAAATGCAGTAGTTCATAAGTAACAGAAATGTTCAAAAATGCCTTATCTTTCTACATTAAGAAATCCCGTAAAAACACATCCTGGATCCGGCCATCATGTTCTTTGGTCCGTGGTCCAAATTTTAGTAAAATATGTTAACACCGTTTAGAGATATCCCACTTGACGGACAGAAAAAAATGAAAAAGGGTGAAATATAACCTCCTTGGCAGAGTTATAATTCATCACAGTTAACGTAAAGGCTTATTTATTAATTTGTGGCTCTTGTAGCTTTTGTAACAGTGAGATGTCGATCGCACAGCTGCAGAGTTTTGTAGCAACGTTCTGTTTTTAATTAGCTGGGACTCCTCATCCTGGAGCCACTTTTGACCACAAGAACCATGAATTGCCAAAATGTTCTTGGAGACTGACTTTGCAGTCCATTAAGTCAACCCTGAAATAAACCAATAAATGTGTCCTAAAGTTTTTTAAAAGTCTCTGTATTAACAGTATTTCATCATGTCCAAGTTAATAGTTTTAAACAGCACAAACACCCAGAGGAAGAAGTCTCTGCCAGGAAATAATCTTACAAAATGTATTATTATAAACTTAATTATTGCCTCTGTCTGTTTATTTGGAGCATGTTGTGACAGCACACAACAAATTGCCATGATTTCTGTCAGCTGGTGTGTCAGTATGAGGACGACGTTTACTATTTAAGACAAAAAAAGACGTGTTAAATCAAATATAACAAAGCTTGTATCACATGTGACATACGGTGCAAAATGAGGTTAGGAAAAATGTCAACTAGATGTAGGCAGTAGTAAACGGGCTAACTGTAACTAAAAGATACCAATATTCTGCTTTAAACTACTTACAGTAAATTTGTGCTGTTGTATTACGAAGTGCCGTAGCTTTAAAATACAGGAACTCAATCCTCTCATAAGGGATCTTAAATGTTTAGAAAAACTGTGTTGTTTCAAAGAGAAAACCGTGAGCTCTTTGTCCAGTTATACTGTGAACACTTCCTATGAAGATAACTGTTTTCATGCTGAATAAAACTGGGTGTTTTAAATAAACTCTCTGTCTCGCTGGTGAAAAATGTCTACAGCAGAGTATACAAGCACTTCTGAGTGTGGATGTGAAGTTATTGCTCTGTTGTGTCTGGCTCGTGTGTCCATCCTGTTGTATTTCCCAGAGTGCCGTGTTAGAAGACCTGCATGCTGCCTGCTGTTGTGAGTCGCAGTGTGCTGTGTCTTGTGTAAATATTCTTGACTTAAACAATAACTTTGGGTCTCTGTTTGCTGCTGTTTGATGCTTTTATTCTGTTTTATACCCCTGTAATAAAGGAAACAGTATGTTTTTACCAAAGTGTTTAAATATCCTCACTAACTCTCCCGATCCTATGTGCCTCAATAAAGTTTTGACAAAGGAATACTGAACGATTGCTCATCTATCTGTCTCTTTTTCTCTCAACACTTTCAGAACCAGCATTCACAATAATTAGTTAATTAATTAGTGAGTTAGTTAGTTAGCTGGTTTTTATTTCCATGTCATACCAAACATTTTTCCATCCCACATGGGCTTACAAAACAAGATATATGTGAAACAACATCAAAAATAAGACATTTCCTGTTAACACACATACTTTCATTTTGACCCTTCAGCAATTAACTGGTTAAAACATATTTTAACATAAATTATTATAATATTCATGTAAAATCTGTAGATGTTAAAAACCTGTTAGGTGTCATTCAACATTAATCCTGTGTCCATTACAGAAAAACTGCAAATATATGGAGGACCAAAAAAGCCTTTCAGGTGATTCAATCAATTCATCTTTTTTTCAACGGATTGGATAATAAAATTAATGAAAATGAAATTAACGATAAATAGGTCAAATAAAAAAGCGATTAATTGAAAGTTAGTAGGATGATAAAGAGAGATTAATAAAAACTAAACAAAAAATCAAATCATAGCGCTATTTAGCGACTGAAAATTAGCATGACAGCGATGGGGCTCAAACACTTCACACTATTCAATAATAGAGCAATACATTTTGATGTATATATACATTTTATTTTATTATAATTTTAAAACGGGATATAAATGAAGTCACACATTTAACTGCAAGCCTCTACTTTCTATGTGAACCCTTAATTTTCTTTCAGCAGTCACTTGTCGAATGTTAGGAAAACAGTTTATTCTTATATCCGTTAAAATATCATATAGGAAACACATCGTGTAACAGAAAACTATCATCTGCCTACGTGAAAATATGCAATGTGATTGCAAATATATGCAGTCAGATTAACCTTAATATCTCATCATATGATTCTCGTCAAAGCTGAAATAGAAGCAGAAACTGTTAACTGCACATAAACTTCTAGAAAATAATATTAAGATATTACAATGTAATTAGAAGCATTTAACCCAAAGGTTACAGTGAAGTATGAAATTCTTGTGATTCCAGTTTTTCATGTTTTTACTTTAATTGCCTCGTTCTATGATAGTCGATCCATTTCTAACCTCCATGATCTTACAAACCCTCTCGAACACCATTGGACTGACTCCGAAAGAAATGGAAAGCACAGTGAACTGAGCGCACATTGAGAACCACCTCTTATTGACTCCCTATCCTGCTTCTGACGCTGCCATTGATCAGCACTGGCACTGTACATTATGCAATGTCATTACTAAAATACCTCAACAGAACTGCACCAGCAGAACACAATAGTAAGGTGGAAGGTGCTGTAGTATTATTGTCAGAGCTTTAGGGATCTCGTTACATTTTGTTAAATGGCAATGTTTGTGTTTGGAATTGGTGCCCCTGTTAGCTTCTTAGTGAGTGATCCTCACCAGTTTTTATTTTATTCTTTCATTTACATGTGAAACCATTGTTTTTGGGGCCCTTTAGGGACAAGAGGCATCTGGCCCACCTGCCTTGTGGGTGATCCAGGCTTGCAGGGCTTAACCAAGCAATCTGTAATGAAGGACAAATACATCAGTAACAGAAATGTGTCAGGTGGAGACAAACTCTAAAGCCAGCACCAATTTCTAACAGATAGAAATCTCTCTGTTTTATTTGGATGTTACTGGAGAAGCACATTTAAGCTTAAAAACTGCACTATGGCAACAACGAACGTGCTGTTGGCTTTAAGTTTGTCACCATGTTGATTTGACCCACATTAAAGACTCCTCAGATAAACTCCGACTGATGTTGTAGTGTAAAAATCTAGCATCATGTCAATGAGAGTGACAGTATACTCCAAACAAGATCACATTGGACGTGTTTACACACTAAAACAAAATGGCAGGTTTACAACCAAAAACACCTCTGCATTTGGCATTGATCAATACAGTCAATACAATACCTAATCATGTCCTGACCCTAACCATATCTTAACTACAGTGTATGTGCCATTACCACGATATTTCACCAACCTTAACCATAAAGTAGTTGCCGTGTGCAGATACTGTACAAAGCCAGAATTTTAAAAATGTTGGCATTAGATGTAAAGAAAAAGGTTGCCATTGAACACAATCTGAGGTTTTGCAGAATCGTCTACTATTGAAGTTCTTGTCATGCGGTACAGTTGGATCACCGCAGTGTGTGCCGGCGGGTTAGCCAAACTTGTCTAAGTTCAACTATAACTAGATTTCTCTGCTCACAACCCAACGTGACTCACAAGCTTCTCCAGCTGGCATTGACGCCATTGAATGAACAGACCAGGAGTTTACATTGTACACTGTTTTGCTCATAGCGCCATACTTGCTAAATATGATTTTTTTGGAGTATACTGCCAACCACACTGTATTCCTTTAGGGATCTCAGTCACTTTTGTTGTTTGTTGGGGTGTCAGTGGACTGGACCGGCTCGGCGGCTGGTTTGCCGGCCTCCTTCTTGCTGCCTTTCTTGGAGCTGTGGTTGGGTGTGCCATTCAGGACACTCTCTGAGGTCTGCAGTGTCTGGAAGTGCTTCCTGGAGCCCAGCAGGGACGGGTTGTTGACCAGCGTGTACAGCAGCTGCCATCGAGAGCGAATCCTCCGACTGCTGGTCGCCTTGTTCGGCCTACTCTCCTGAATCCCTGAAAGCATGGAGGAGCAGGCTGTCAGGGCAGAATGAGACAGAAAACTGAGGGGTTGAGGGTCCACGAATATACAGCATGTCGCTTTATAGGTGTATGTGTGTTTTGATTTGAAAATCTTGCAACTCCAATCATAGTGATTTTCACGTTTTATAAACAGTTTAAAGAGTCCAGGGTTCCTTCAAGGGATAAGTAAGTTGTCTGGGAAACTCATAAAAACAATAATTTCCACAGTTTCCTTGTTCTTCTAAGTGGTTATTCACACGTTGAAGGTTTAAACACTTTAAGTCAACTGTTTTTCTTAAAAGGCAGTGTTGGTCGGTCACTCAAGAGTGAAAACTAGGTTTTATTGGCATGAAATTTGATACAGATATTTTTAAAATTAATCTTAATTTTATGGTCCCCTGACTTTTAATTTGATGCAACAAACAGGTCAGAATTCTTACATGTCCAACAATTCAGTTCATGACTGGATAGCATTAGTGCTAGCATACCATGCTACCATGCTAATACTAACACGTTACACTAACATGCTAAATGTTTGGATGGTACCAAGCTAACTGAATGCATGATACCATGCTAACAAGCTAAATGCTACATGCTTGCCAACACATTTCAACACACTTAAGTCTATGACACTAATGCATAAATGGCAGCATAATAACAAGCAGAAATGCTAAATGTTACGTGCTAAACATAGCTAACTGTGACCTTTTAATGTTATAGGGAACCCTACCTTACTGGCCCACATTAACATGTTAATGTTAGCATTCAGCTGAGAGCACAGCTGAACCAAGTCTGACAATGTAGGGCTGAGCCTGACAAGCTGAGTCTGAGATGTTTTAAAATGGCCACCGTACAGAGGTAAAGAAAGGACAATTTGATCAATGCTAGCGATGTAGCTCTATGGACGGCTTTCTGTTGGTCAGTCGGTACAGCCATTCACGGTCACCAGAGGATAAAATCTACTGACTTTGATGATCCTCTGACTTTTCCCCTTGCGCCACAACAAGATTTCCTAAGAGAAATATCTAAATAACTATCAGATAGATTGCCATGAGATTTGGTACAGATAGGATTCCATCCTAATGAATTCACTCTTCACCTAGCGCCACCAGCAGGTCAAACTTTTCACTTATCCACTTATGGAGTTCGACATTTATGATGACAAATTTTGGTACAGACGGGTTTGCATTTGTTGTTCACAGAGAAATGTCTCGACTGACAACTGTTGGATGGATTGCCATGAAATTTGGTGCAGACATTCATGCTGCTCAGTGGATGAATCCTTGAATCAGTGGATTTGGTGATACCTTGACTTTTCATTTGTCCAATACTTACGTCTATCTATCTAACTTAATCTTGTTTTTTTGTTATTTTTTTCTTCACAATGGTTAAAGCGGGCTCTAGACTCTTAGTCTTCCCCCACCAGTGGTGAGGATCTAAGAATTGCTGTCTCTGAACTTTTCATCCATTTAACTATTTTGTTTTCTAGAGTGCAAATGAGCATTACAGCCTCAGGGTGCAATACAGTGGCTATAGAAGTCTATACATTTTAAATTACATCTATGAAACACAGGTCAGATGTAAAGCTGGGCTGCATGTATGTGAGGATATGTATTTTATGTGTTTGTGTTTGTGGTTCAGGGTCTCTACCTTCCTCTGCGTCTCTTATTTTCTGCCCAACTCTTCCACCCTCGACCATCATGTCCAGCAGCAGCCCACAGAAAGCCTTCATCACCGGGTGTGACTGGCTGACCTCCACCTTCAGGGAGTGGGTGTAGTATCGGTAGGCTGGATGGGGTCAAAGGTCACAGAGCATAGCTGAAGTCAAACTGAGACCGCAGCCAAAAAGGTACAATGTAACTTTTATTTCATATTTAACGGGTAATGACGATGTTAGCTTATTCCTCAATGCCATAGGATTCCATTCTTGACCAAAAACTGTTAAAAACTATAAGAAGTGATACCTGGGTCGTAGGACTCTGCGGTGCGGTGCACCAGACTGATGTCAGTGCGACCAAGATGAATGATGTTGTACAAAGCTGTTATCACCATTCTCCATATTGCGACTATCAGTCCCATCAGGGTGTTGATCAGGAACAGCAGGTACGTCAGGAGGAACAGAGTCTCTCTGGAAATCATCATAACATATTTCAGAAAAAAATTAAAATGGTTGTTTTAGCACATAGATGCTCTAAACCCTGACAGGGCCACATAGCCAGGATTTTCTTTATTCAGGTAAAGGCACACCACCAATTTTACACATGAAGATCAGTTTATTTGGTGTTGTAAGTACTACTCATCATGTCTTTTATGGCTCTAGTGGAGCTTTGTTACCCCTGATGAGTTTGGAGACTTCACATTTTTAACTGAAAGCCTCCTTTCAAAGTGGGGATGTGAAGTTTGAAAAATGTGGGTATTTACCAGACAGGGAGGGTCTAATAAAAGAAGATTTCGAGTTGCATTATGGGAGATGTTTTTGGAGCTTGACCCATATTAAAAGTTAGGCTATCTCTGCCCCTGTGGCCAGGTCCCCCAAATTACTGAACAAAAATACAGATTGTGATCGATGCTGGGACCCCCTCGAAAACGAGATGGTCTCAAGGGGTTTATCCTAATAAATAAATTTGAACACACACAGAGGATATGATCTCAGTGTCCTCAAAGGTTGACACAACCCTGGCAACACCCAAAATTAACAATGAAATCATTATAATGTCCCAGTGAGAAAGTGATTTCTCTGATATTCTACTGTTTTCCAGGTTTTGGATGGTACAAATTAGTCTGCAGTACTGGGAATGAAGCAGTAAAGTGAGTAGACTAGCAGAGTTGGAGAGCCTATTGATTAATAATGTGGATATTACCTTTTTTAAATAAATGAATAATTTGCTCTGTAAAATAGCAAAATAATGTATAATAAATATCACAAATAAGTAGAGCCCAATGTTTTATCTTGAGAATTTAATATTTTTCTAATCAGCAATCAAAAAAATTAATAAAATTATAAGGGATTCTTCCACTAATCATTAATTGCCTAATCAGCACAGTATACTGTACACACTACATTAGACTGGAATAGGCTTCACATACCTGTTGTTCAAGTCTCTCGTACCAGCTTCCTTTCTGATGAAAGCAAACTTAGCAGTCACATGTTGAAGCACTGTAACCAGCAGTATCGTGACCCAGACCGGCCTGAGACATCAAGAAGGTGGAAATTAAATGTAATCTCTGTTTTGATCTGTAATCACAAAATTAAAAAAAAAGCTACATGAAAGGTTGCTGACTCACCATGCCTTTCCCGCGATTTCAAAGACGATGATATTGCGACCGTAAAAAACAGGGATAATGATCAGAAACACCAGGAACAAGAAGCAGATGAAAAACACAACAGTCTGAACAGCCATTCCTGCCAACAAAAACACAGAAACAGGATGTTTTTTAACACCTAATTCTTCTTCAAAGCATTCTTTAGTAAAGCAGTTCATTAAAAACTGCTTTGTGATGTGGCAATCTGAGGAATGGATTCTCCAACTTCACTCATCACTTCTTGCATTAATTAAAGGATAAGGCTGACATTACTCTACATTTTTACTTTTGTCAACAAATCCCATGAAAAGACCAAAGTCTGTCTCTGGATACTTTTCTAAAAGGATGATTAGTTTCCTAAAACAGCTGGGAACAGTATGTTTGTTGGGGACTATTTTCAGTGGCGGATGAATCCACATTTGGTGCTCTAGTGAGTATTTGGGGCAGCAGGACGGTGTGTGTGGGACTGAGTCCAAATAAACTACAGTGTGTGTGTTCATGATGATGAAGGAACAACAGTGAGGCTCACTGAAGTGTCTTTAATAGTTTTTGGACGACAATGGAGCTCTAAGACACAGAAGAATAAGCTGTCAGGTTCTGGCTACATGCAGTATCCTTTTGATTGGTCCTTCTAACACTTGCTAGTAGGATCATCATTGTTGGTGTTGTTGACAATAAGAAAAATACAGACTATTACCAGCATTTTCCTTAAATAAAGTTAAAATCACTGGTGATTTTGCTGTGTATCTGAGCTTTACCGAGGCAGACGATCGCAGCCTGGTATCCTGTCAAACCCATCCAACAGACAATACCAGGTTTAGATGGACGGATGGTCTTCTGGCTGTTATAAATGCTGTAAATGTCTCCCTTATACAGTCCTCTCAGGTTTGACCTGAAACAGATTTACACCAGTGGTACATTAGGTTCAGACAGGCAAGCATAACAAAGCAACAGAGAGGAGTCGACAGAGTTATATCAGGTGGCAGAAAACGTGAGGTGACTGGCTGTTTCCAGCACTTGGATGGACATTAAACTCCTGGTTGGATCATCAGTACAAGAAAACTGATTCACAAAGTCCCAGAGAGCATTGCATGGGAGAACATCCAATCACAGAGCTTAAAAATGATGTTACCATGTGTTGATACTTTTCTCAACAGTTGGTGGAGACCAAACCAGAGCTGAGAGGAGAGTGAATATGGAGTTACATCTGTCAGGTGGCCAGACTCCAAATGAATGATAATGTTGCTCTGTGTCTACAGGATGTCTAAATAGGCAACTGTTTGCTAACATGTCAACTTTATAAGATAATATGTCAATTGTGTGTTTACAGCTTGTTGCACTGCCCCCAAGTGGCCAAAAAAACCAACTGATTCTGCTTTAAGAAAAGAGATTCTCAGTAACCAGTGACTCCTCTCTTCTGGGTTTTACTGCACTTACCTGTGAAGTATCATGGACTTCATGACCATGATGAGACTGACCAAACAAGACAGGGTCATCGCACAGAGGTAGCACACTAACAAACAACATGGTGGGAAAGAAAAACAAAATTAGTCGCTAAAATATTTTATAATGATGACCTCCCAGAAAAGCCAAAAAAGTAGCCCCACATACCTTCCAGCAACCAAGTATAGAAGGTCACAATTTTGACGACCTCCATCCTGTCGTCCGACAAGACGATCCCAAACCCCATCAACAGGAAGGCGATGTTTTCATCAATACCAGCACGAACAATATGGAGAGTGGGGACCACCAGGACGACTAACAACAGCGCCGTCTGGAAGGTGAACACGTAATGTGTTTATGCTCCACAAAGGCAAACAGCAGTAACCATATTTTGTCTGATTTGAGAGGTTAAAGGTCATGATGACGGGACTTACGTGATATATCGCCACTAAGGCAACAAATGCTGATACAGCCAGCTTGAGTGGAAAACGAAACACTGAAAGACAAAATAAGTCATCACTTCCTGTCACAGCGGACCTTTCTTTATTTCAGTCACAGCCATTATACCGCATCACTTCAAAGCTTTAACTTTAGGAACTGAAATGTTTAGATACGCTAATGTCAGTTTTTCACAGATGCGGTTCTGTTCGGGATTCTTGGAACCCTGGTGCTACCTAGAGAACAAGTCCGCGTTTCCATCAGTTTTGAGCGGAACCATTATAATCAAGGATGCGTCATCAACAGAAGGCGTTGCACAACGGAAGTAAACAGTAGGAGCAAGATGATGGATCGCATTGATTACCTGCAAGCTTTTGTTCTGTTATTACAGATATTTGTTTTTGGACCAACTATTAATGATAAGAAGACGTAGAAGACTGTTACCACAGTAGACCAGAGACCAGTGTTGCCTTCTCCATCCTCTCTTTCCAACCTGGAGAATAACACACGCCCACTGATGTCGTCACGATTCGCACTTCAGGTCATGAAAAACCTGCTATTTTTTGGGTTCTGAACTAATTTATTTTTGGTCGAAATGCACCGAACGGTTCAAAATTAAATGCGCGAACCGGAACTGAACCCGTTCCATGTTGGTGGAAAAGGGGTATGAGTGTGACATAAATACACAATGGCTTCTACGAGAAGATGGGTCATTGTACGAGTTCACACACCTTTTTCTGGTATATAAATATAACTCTTAGGCACCTCCAGTATTCTCTCTGCCAGCGTTGGTTTGTCTGTAGATGAAGAGCTACAATATATAGAAACACAGAGAATAAATCATGTTACACACATAGAATATAAATGATCTTCCTTTAAATTTAGATATGATGACAATCAATCACATTTGATACGTTACATCAACCTGTATACGTTCAGACGCAGTATATACATATTATTTAAATGTGACTTTTTAATGTTTTTATTTATCTATCTGCTTACCTTTATTATTATTATTTGTCCTTTGTCTTTTTTCCTACTTTTTCTTTATTGACATTTCATTTAACTAAATGATGTTATAGATGTTATGTTACTTATGTTCTGTGTGACGTTTTCTAAATAAAGTCTAAAGACAAACATAAAATCGTTGCCTTATCTTTATTCACCTGGCAGTTGAGGACTTTTTCTTGAAAAGTGACTTCACGTAGTCGGTGTAGTAGCTGCTGTCAAGGTCCTGTGAGCAAAACATTCAGACTTCACATCAAGACATCACTTATGATGAGTCACTATATGAGAAAGTGGCTAAAAGATGTCACAGGTTTAATTTCCTTGATAAAATTTGTTAAAGTGATCATCATTTCAAGGTGACGAAAAATGAAAAATGTGTTATATTCTGTGTAATTTGGGGTCTTGATACTGCACATTCCTGTGAGCTCTGAAAACTGTGAGCTTCAATCTATGTTTGGTTGAAAACATCATGACGTGAAAAGAAAACCATCATTCTCAATAGATGAGCTATAACAATATGTTTTTAACAACAACAAATCTGAAGGTGAAATAAAAGTATAAAAGATTAGGGACTGAAAGTGCTGCTTTTCCTGTTTATTTATTTATTCTTATCACACGGGATTTCTCTTCTAAATCATTAGCAAAAACTGGAGACAGACTAAAGCTGCTGTTAAAACAAAAACTCTGTTGTAATAATGTGTTTGAAAGGGATAAAAAAAAAAAAAATCACCTCCATCGTCATAATCTGCTCAAGGATGCTGAGTTAAACCCACTCTTACTCTGCACAAGCTGCTTACAGTAATCATGGTTATGTTTTACATAGCTGAAGTTCATGTTTCTTTCTTCAGCTGCACCAGAGAGACAGCCTGAGAGGACAAACGGTGCTTTTGTGAACTTTTCTGAATGTTGAATGGTGTCTTTCCTCACCTCGTCAGTCTTTGGTCCTTTGACAAACAGCAAAAGAAACTGGACACAGAGATATGCAAGGCAGGCCAACTGAGGAAGACTCGCAAGCAGAGCGTAGTACTTATAGATCTGTGAGGAGGAAAATGGAAAAGAATGGAGTCTTTTAAAGGATCAATTCAACTAAAAAATAAACCCCAAAAAAGAGCTGTGGTTTTATTTGATCCTGTTTTGATATATGTGGTTTTAGGCGTCTCAATTGAGGTGAATGGAATTTAGTTTTTAGGTGCAGTTAGTCCGGATAATGATCTGTCAACAGTTTTCATTCTTTTCTATCGAAGATTAAAGCTTCAGCAACCAATATTTTTATATTAACAGTAGATTAAATGAGTATGTGTAAGTGCTCATAGTGATGAAACCACAGAGAATTTCTCTTCTGTGGTTTCTTCTCCTTCCACTTCCCCTTCAGAGCATTTTAGCGTCTTTCAGCTCTTTGTTTTGGTTTTTACGGCCCGCAACTTTACTGTTTTGGTTCAGTCTCAGAGCTCTCAACGGCCTTCTACATAAAAAGTCCAATAAACCCACTGTACACTACCCGCTCAGCACCAAACCACAGACAGAAGAAGTTAGCAACTAGCTGGTGAAGAAAGTGGAGCATTTAGCAGCAAAAGAGGGACATTTCTCTCATTGGTGGAGACCAGAAACAGAGCTACAAGGAGAGTAAATATTGCATTTACGTTCGCCAGGTGCATAGAAACATGGCTCCAAGTATGTTGCTCTGTGTCTGCTGGATGTGTGAATAGGCAACTGTTTGCTAACACGTTCGCCACAGCAACTTTATAAGGTGATAATATGTCAGTGTTGTGTTTACAGCTTGCTCTGCTGCCCTCTAGTGCCAAAAAAATCAACTAACGCAGCTTTAAAAAAAAAAAGTCAAACATTTTCAAATCCTGCTCATAGATTATTTGTTGTGTTGAAATTTGTTGTGGAGTATGGGTGAGCAATATGACGATATAAACCGTGAGACTATGTAAATTTTGCCATTGGTCTACTGTTTATACTGTGGTAGTTAACAGCTATATAATGCTGCTAATCAATGGGCAGCACTGCTTTGTGGCAATATTGGATTTTTATACAATTTTTGCATCAATGTGATGAAGTACCTTAATTTGTCAGATATTAAATTCGCAGGATTAGGCGAAAGCATGCATTCCTGTCTGGTTATATAATTACGTATTTCAATATTGTGATATAAAATTACATGTACTATGATGAAAGATTTTATGTTGATGGTGTCTCACCTCTGGAGTCTTCGGACAGTCGAACTTCTGCCACACCAGGACCCCGAAGTGAGTGAAGGAGAGGAGCGACCCGAACACATAACCTGCTTTGTGCTGCAGAGAGCCGCAGACCATCAGAGGATAATACAGGACAGGGTAGTAGAAGATGGCGATTATCTTCATGTACTCTGAAAAAGAAGGGATAAAAGAATGATGTGTGACCTCCTATAAGCCACTCAGTATTGACTAAACAAAAAAGAGGGAGGTGAAGTCTCACTTTTCTATGTATGTTTTTCCTCAAACTCTTATTTACATTTATTCAGGGCCCCTTAAATCACTTAATTCCATGTCTCTTCTCTTAGTTTACAAGTTTAAGTTCACTTAAATGTACTGAAAGGTAAATTAAAGCAACTAAGTGCAGATTTTTTTTGCTAAGTTCTGCTCACAGTGTCTATTTTTGATATTACCACTGGGGGCACCACAATTGTTAAAATTTAACACATGGCTTTAAGTCCAACCTCCTAATCAATACTGTAATGTTTTTCGTACGAACATAGGCAACATTTAGGGCGTCACTTTGGTGAGTTATCAAATTCAGTTGTTTTAATGCCTACCAGTTATTTCTGATCATGTACATTCATCTTAATATAATACGTTTAAGCTTTAAGGCATTTAAAAAAGAAAATGTGTTCCCTTAATTTGTTAAAAAACAGATTCCATTCTGGGATCGCAAAAAATGTTGTTGTTCAATTCTAATTAGATAAAAGACAGTGAGCATCAAAGCACTATAACACATAAAATTAAAAAACGAAAAATCAAGACAAATGTGTTGCTGCAGCTCCTTTCTTCATTACAAATTAAGGACAAACTAAACACACAAATGTCCACCTTTAATGTCCGCCGGCGTGTCTTTGGAAAAAGGCAGAGGGTCCGGGGCGAGCACCAGCATTGCCAGCTTGCTGAACATCAGTCCGAACACAGCCATGACCAGGCCTTTCTCCTGAGTCTGGTCCAGGAAGTTGGCCGGACTGAGAGATCACACAGGAACATTTTTAGATAATATGAGACACAAACCTGCAGTCTAAAGTCCCCCATTTATCTCTAGACGTTCCCAAATTCACCTGAAGATACTGGAGGATCCTCTTGTAAATCCCTGGCAGAATTTGTTTTTCCTGGTGAGAGCTGCCAGGATTAACATGATCACCAGCTAACAGGGGAAGATGAAATTCATCAGGACTTCTGTTACGCTTCAGACCATACAGCACCTCCACATTAAGGTTATAACAGTATATCTTTGCACAATACATATTGGAACAGCAACTAAAACCCTTGTAAGTCTCAGCTGCTGCCTGAAACTCTGACATTTGCTCATATCATAACAAGGACAGACCATGACATGTGGTTTAAAGCTCTGGGAGGATAAGCTAGTAAGTGGGCCTTGAGTTAGATGTTTTATGTTGTCAAAGTATAGTCTCATCTAGACAGCTTTCATCACGTCAGTTTTATACAAATAAGGCTCTGCTTGTTTAAAATTGATTTATAATTCTGTTATTTGTATTTTTGCACTGAAATCTTTAATTTAATTTAAAAACTTGACTTGAAAATTTTGTTTTTGCACTTTTATGTGTAAGGCAGAATAAATAACAAAATTTCCAATGGTCACACTGTTTATCTTTATTTAAACTTGAAAGCAAAACATGAGCTTAACTTAAATACCTGATTGCCTTTTTTGTGACCTCACTTAAAACATGTGTCCTAATTTGCTGCTGCTAATTTTTGTCTAGCGAGTCACCGGCTTCTGATTGGTCAATATCTGCTACAGTACATAACCCGTGGCTTCAAAAAAATGAAATCATCAATGCAAAATTTGATTAGTTTTTCTTTATTTTCAATGAATGCTATTCACAGTGCTTGCCAGCTACAGTATCTCATTAAAACTACACAACTTTATGAAATAACAAAGCAAAGCAGCTTTACAGATGAAGTCGGGATAGAGCGACATATCAGTCACGAGCGCCTCGTATAAAGAACCTCATTCTTCAGACAAGGAAGAGGTCTTGTTATTTCTGATCAGCTGCAGCGACCCAGCTGTCACAGTTTATCATTGCACATTACAGGGAAATCGGTCAGTGCCCATTCTGTGCACAGTAAGAGGAGTTTACTGACCGAGGTAAAGTGGCCTTCACTTGTAATTGAGGACACAATGATGGCAAACATCATTAAACTGAACGTCTGCCTGAAGCAAAGACATAGATTCAAAAAGTACTGAAGGATTTGATGGAAGATGCAAAAACTTCAGAATGAAATCTACTTTATCTACTCTCATGCTTTACTTAGGAGGAGGAGGACGCTGTTGTGTAAATCTTCTTTATTTTGCAATGTTCTGTTTGGGGTATGCTGATATAGAGTGCTGTAGGAACGAGTCCTAAAACCCAGAAATTAGTTAGCAGTTTTGCAGTTTTCCGGCTCCCTCCTCTGGAAGTCAATGGTTTTCTTGAATGGGTTTTTGGTTAGATGCCTGAAATAAGGTCTGTGGTTAACACAAGCTGAAGAGATGTTCAGGTTTCAGTAAACACCCCACTCGTGAATTTTGAAGCTTTTACGTGTCTTAAAAAAGGCGGTTGCTAACAAGTGGCTAAATGAGACTACAGAGGTTGTCGGGGACATTAAACGTCATCACGCCGAACACAGAAACTCATCTACTCACACGTCCGCCTTCACAGCCTCGTTGTGTTTATACTCGCGCTCTTGCAAACTATTCTAACTCAAACTTTACAAAAGGCTTTTGTAGAAGAGGTAAGCTCGCAAAATCAAATTACAAGTTGGAAGCTTAGTGGTGGTGACGTTGAAGTCATGTGACCGTGGTGTACGTTAACTTTTTACTTCTGGTGATTGCATTTACGCTTCAAAAATCAGAAAAGTTCATTAGTGAAGATTATCTTTCTGAACAAAACGTGCAAGTATCATAAACGTTTGTTTGCCACAGAGCTTATTTTCTGCAATAATCCAAAATCCAATGGAAAAATCCCATTGGCTGTTTGTGGAGGGAACCAGGGCGATGCTAACCTCCAGGTTGGCCTACAAAAATACCTCCCTGCAGCTCTGTATTCATACTCTGCAACCCAGAAGTGTTTGAATTCCTTCACCAGCAGTTGGTTTCAGTTGAACATTCTGTTGCTATAGCAACCACTACTGGCAGAGTTCCGCAGCATGGATGTAATATAGAACTGGATACGGCGCCGCCGCTCAGTCTTGCTTCCAATTCTTTCCAGTGGCCACTCGCGGTATTGCAGCGAAAAATTCCCCTGTGGTCCTTAAAGCATTTTCCCCACAGACCACCACTGTAAAAGAGACGTCTGTAAAACTGTTGACAGGACACCTCCAACTGCAAACAAGCTCCATTACGACTCTTTCTATTATGAATTTTTGATCCGTGGAGGTTTTATATTTGTAAAACTTTCCTCGAGCCGAGAAAAGCTATTTAAAAATCTGTGCCGTCATCACAATGTAAAGTCTGTGGGCCGAGCGGGAACTCGTGGGCGGGGCCAGCGGGGGGAAACACTACTACACATATTCATTGAGCCGCATAACCCGGAAGTAAACCCGGAAGCTAGAAACTTTTTCGGCGTATGTGCCAGGTGAGCGATTCTCACTGGACTGAATAGACACCATCTTTGGGTCCAGATCCAGTTCTTATAATACATCCACGAGTTTAACTGACATTGTTATGTCCACCATTTTGTCAGATACCCAAAGCAATTTGTACAATACTTCAAACCTGGCAGCCAGCTATGGGCCCGAGCTGTCTCATTTCTGGTGTTCTGATACCACAACACAGCTGACATTCAGACACAACTGGCCCGACTTGGCTATATATTTTTTTTACTACCTTAGTACTTTTATACAGTATATCCCACTACTTCATCTTCTTGTCTGTCTCTCTTTATAAACTACCTCATTTAGAAATCATACTTTGAACTTCTGACTGTGACCTACTAGACGAACACACCAAGTTGAATTCCTAATATAAGTACTGCACCATGGATACAGTAGTGTGGTATGTACAGTATTATGTACTAATTCTGATTCTGACTGAGTCTTACATCCAAATACTTTTACATTTCCTGACAGCTCATAGAGATATCCATGAATGATAACCATTACTTGGTTATAAAGGGTCACAGGACAGAAAGGCCTAATCTACATCGACACTCAACACAACACAACGTGCCTTCACTTTTATTTTTTTTGACTTGAGTATACTTACAGATATCGACAGCATGCATATGTGGAAGAGCCTGTCGTCCACTGTGGGGTCGCATGGTAAAATAACTCTGTGATGAAAAAGTACAAAATCCATTTCGCTATTTACTGTAAACCACAGTTAGATAAAAAAAAAAAAAACAGCAAATGTCTGTGAAACAATAAACTAGAAACTAGAAATGTTGTTAAAACTGTTGAAATGTCCTCATCCAAGAACGGTTACTGCAAATATTTTTGCCACAATTTTATGATTTGCATGACTGACAACTATGATTGCTATCGGATAAGTGATCCATATGATTTGATTAGTTTTTTATTGTTAAAAAAGTACAAAATAATCTCAATAATAAGTAAAACTCACCTAACATCACCACATTTCTGCTCATGAAGTCACCAGCAATCAACTAATTAATTCCCATACTGAGCTTGTACAAAGAAGCAATACATAACAATCAAAATAGGACTGGAAATCTGATTTTTCTTCAGTTCAGAGGGGTTTTTATACTCACTCTTTGGGTGGTCTGGTTGGCTCTGCGTTGTTCGAGTACCAGTCTGAATAGTCATAGTAGGAATACTCAAAAGGCTCAAATTCGACCTTGCTGTGATTCATCGCAGGATATGATTAAAGATCCAGAGGACTCCGGATCCTCCACCAGTCGGGTAACGTGGCTCTGCGATCTGCTGGTGCCGTAATGTGTCGGTTTGACAGTTTGGCCCAAACACCCCAGACACACTCCCAGTCCAACCAAGAGCTCAAACACAGCAGATTAACAACTGCACAGAGGGGAGTAACAGGAGAGAGAGAGGGTCAACATTACAGAGAATAACAGAAGAGGTGGAGGAAGAAACTGACCTAAAGTGACCTCTGGTGCTCCTTGATATGATAGACTAAACCTCAATATTAGAATTGATTAGAGATATGATTTAAATACCTTTTATTTAGCGGTGGAATGTAACTAAGCACATATTTGAGGTACTTGTACTTTACTATTTTCTACTTCTGCTCCACTACAGCTCACTACACTACAATGTGTTTCACTCTAATTATTTGGCAGCTTTAGTTAGTTACTTTCCAGATTAAGATATTCGCAAACAAAACGTATGAAGAGATTATAGAATATGATGCTTTTGTTATAGATTAAACTACCCAACAGTATATACAAGTATAGCTGAAATGATTACTTGATTAACTGATTAGTCGATTGACAGAAAAGTTATTGGTGTTGTGCAAAAACATTTTATGGTTCCAGCTTGTCAGATGTGAGGATTTACTGCTTTTTTCTTGTAATTATTTTAATTATTTCAGTTTATTTTATTTTATTTTTTAGTTGTGAAGCAATGTGAAGGTGTCACTTTGGGCTCAGGGTAATTGTGACGGCTTTTCTCACTATTTTCTGAAGTTTTACAAAGCAAACAATCAATCGATTAATGGAGAAAATAATCATTAGTTGCAGCCTTATATGAAATAGTTTCATCCACCAACCAAAGAAGGTTTTGTTTGTGCTTAAATGTCATAAATACTGAGTCAACTAACACTCTCACACTGTACCACTGATTTGCTTCATGTAATTACATTTATGACGTCTGATCCATATGAATGTGTTCATGTTGAAATAAAAGCACTCCTCTGTGAGTTCTTGTTGAGATTAGGTAATGTCAGTTTTGCGCTGTAACGTGGCGTTAACCTGTCTGCCTCCCGCTGCCTGTTACTCAAGAGACTAATCTTATAATAAGATGGAAATCTCTCTCAAACTTAAACAGGGGCAACCTTTGTGTGAAAAGAGCTTACAGGAAAGGCCAAAGTGAGAATGTTGATCGTTTGACACGTGAGGTAAGACTTCAGTTTAGGATCACTCCGAACTTGTGTTTAATTTCTATGTTATAAAAAGAAGAAAGGGAGGAAGGAAGTATAATAAGAGCGTTCACTGCTGCAGCAGATCACAGACCTTCAACTTTACCAAACTGGAACATAAAGTTGGACTCCAGTTAAACCTTCTACTGTTCATTTTGTGCATCACAAAGAATATTTAAAGGTACATTTTCAGCCAATGGGAGCGCTTTTTTTTTTTGCAGCACACCTTGCCGTGAAATCAGACGAATCTCCTTTTGAGAGTTCAAAGTTTCTTAATCTGGATCCGTGAGCTCACGCATATGACAGAGGCCGCAGAGGGCCAGCTGACCTGATCCCAGGATTTTCTGACCCTGTGGGGGCGTCCCTGGGCCTCGCATGGGACCCACAATGCTCAACTGCTGCTATTTTAACAGGAAAAAAAAAGCCACCAGTGATGTAAAAACAAATGTGCTGGAAGCTATTTTTGCCTGAATTAAAGCTCAACATAAGTCTTACAGTAATACACTACTGCACTAAAAGCAAAGCTGTCAATTTCCTTTTCAGTCGCAGTACTGGCTCACGAAACTAAAAGAAGCGTTTGATGTGTCCTCTACCTGCTTCCAGTTCTGCTCCTCTGATGTTTTTTCGTGTGTTTGAATCAGAAGGTAAAAGTAATACTGAGTGACGTCTCTTATCGAACTGACATTTGGTTTACTCGCTTCAGCAACAACCGACTGCTTTCACATCTCATTTCAAAGTGGAGAACACTTCATTTCAGTAATACGGTAACACTGTCACTATCCAGGTGCCTAAAGATATGTGGCATACTGGGTACTTTATACTGTATGTATGTGTCACATTAATGGTAATATTTGGTACATTTACCATAAACAAATGAGACGGTGACCATGAAGATTTAGAGGAGTAGAGATTATTTCCTGAAATTAAATGTTTTGCTTTATTTGCACTGGAGGAACAGCGTATACTTCCTGTTTTGTGCTGTAAAGCGATCCAGATTTCACTCTGATTTAAACTGAGTGGATCACAAAGAAGACAAGAGACAGAGAGTCTGTTTCTTAGTGATGCTTTTTTATAACTTAGTGTTTACTTTTTTTAGCCTCTGCTTCCACAGCATGGTACTTTTAGTCATGCCAGTGGCACGGCTCTATGGATGGAAATCAGTCAGTACACGTCTTTGGTCCAGACCCAAAATATCTCAACAACTATTGGATGGATTGACATGAATATTTGTACATACATTCATGGTTTCCAGAGGATAAATCCTAATGACTTTGATAAACACCTGACTTTTCCTCTAGCACTACCAGTCAACATTTTAATTTGTCCAATACTTAAACTAATGGCGTTCCCATCAGCCTCAGCTGTATGTTAATTGGCAAATGTGGTTAACTAAGGTGGTTAACTTGGTAAACATTGTACCAGTTAAACATCAGCATGTTAGCATTGTCATTAAGAGCATGTCAGCATGCTGATGTTAGCATTTAGCTCACTGCCTAAGCACTCTTAAGTTCTATTCTGCAAACCAGTTTTATTAACTCACATCACACCTTCCAAACTAAACAACAAGATACATTTTCTTTAGTGCCTTACAAAATACAAATGACCATTAAACATGATTCATATGAGAGTTTTTATGATGTTAAGTTTTAGTTAGTTAGTAGTTTAGCCACATAAGCTACTTGTTAAGGTTAGGGAAAGATGACGTCATGGGTAAAAGAAACCCAGCGTGGACTGTTACTGTAAGAAAACGGGTGCAAACAGTGAACTCATGTCGAAGTCACACACTTTGTTGACCCGACCCTAGAATCACAATACTATAACAACACCGGGCCACTGAAGCCTTCGCCCCTGACGGACAACAATCATCATTTCCACAGACATACTGTCATTTACTTCATACGCAGACTCGTTATCATTCTACATGTTGAATGCAATAACAAACACTGTTTTTCTGTCTGGATTTCATATTATTCATGACTTTTAAAATGACAGTATGTCTGTGGTAACAAAGAACAACAACATCAGTGCAGTTTCTTATTTAAACCCCCCCCATCTTTTACTGTATCCATCCATCTCTTAACAAGATGACTGCAGAGCCTCTCCACGCAGGTTTATTACCCAAAGAGAGGACTACTGTTTATAGCCAAGAAAAGACCTTAACAGGCCCTTAACTCAATACGTCTGTTAAATACACTAATTGGAATATATAATAAGAGAATAAGAAATTGGACTTCTCCAAACTGGGCAGATTGTTTCTAAATCAACTGGGACTCAACTCCCATTTACATTTTATGTTTAAGACTTTTGTTTTGAGATTATGTTTAGGGTGTATGTGTGTGTAGACAGCAGAGGGCGCTGTTTGATTGATTCTCTCTGCATTACAGGCTCCAGGTCTCAGTAAACTTTGTTTCCATCTACATGTTGTAGCTGACATGAAATATATCCAATTTATTTTTCCTTACTTTAAACATTTGTATCTTTTAAAAATTCCCTTTATTAGTGAAAGTCTAAAAGCTACGCCATCTCTTGTGAGGTGTGAAAACACAAACTCAAAAACCATTTTCAAGCAATTTTTACTTCGTCAAGGCATGACAACATGAATATAACAGTCACATTAATGACAGCAGGGATATACAGTCCATCTATCACCAAATATAGATCTGCATTGTCACAAAACCCCACAAAAATAATGAAATACTAGAAGGTGAAATGTGATCATGAGTCACTTCAGACACAAATCAAAGTCTACATATGATACAAATAGACAGCAAGCATGATGATAAGAACTGAAATGCATTTTCATTTTCAGAACGACCTGATGTGGAAACAACAAACAAATAATAAAGTGGCCTTTTAAAAAAATAACAGCACGCAGAATCTCTGATATGTGTACAGAAATACAAAGCAAATATCTGTCAAACACCATCCCTTTCCGAACCTGGAGATTATTGATGACTGCATGGGTTTCTGGGTGACGGTGGTTTTAGTTTTTGAACATGTCGCACAACAGTTTCTCCATGGGAGTGTTTCCGATGGTCCTGTGGAAGAACAGCAGCTCTATCCGCTCTGAATTCACAAAACGCAGAGAGGGAAGAAGAAGAAGCAGCTTTCCGAACCTGAAAATACACACGAGAAACAAAAATAACATCCACTTCTGCACGCAACAGGAAATATAAACAATTTGTTGCTAAAGACGAGTCTCAAGTCTTGATAAGCAAATTGCAAGTCAGCATGTAAGTCTCAGTGCTGACCATTAAAATGACACAACATTTGAACATTTTAATGTTAAAACAGTGTCAATACTATTTTAAAACAATAGCTGGGACAAATAGCTTTCAACGCACAGGCCTAATAACTATGTATTCAGGCTGTGAGGCTATGCAAGGCTAGCCCATCAATGTGTTATTTATTTTTTTATTGTTCCACGTGATTATACAGGTCAAGACTTGAGACTTGAATGTTTTTATTTTCAACTCACCACTCAAGTCAACTCAAGTTAGCGAAGTCCAAGTCAAATCCTCATTTTAAGTCTTAAGTCTAGAGTTCTGCTGTCTGAGCCTATTTTGTTGTTCGGTGGTGCATTTTCTTTTTATTAATCCTTTTAATACCTGGACAATAAAAAAAACTTAATATTGAGTCAAATCCCAGAAGCTACACTGATGTGTGATAGCAGAAAACGTTTCAGTTACCTGAAACAGGGCAGGTCCAAACCCTTTTGAGGCCCTAGAGGGCTTCCATATTTAAAACTGTAAGGTGTGTTTTTTATTCAACTTTGCATTGAGCAAATTTGCAGAACATTAATCAACTATAATGGAATGAAAATCAGTGAAAGAAAGTAAATAAATTAAAGGTACACTCCATTATTTTGTTGTAGTGCCCCCAAAACCCAAACTATGAACTCCAAAATGTAGGGAGTTTGTCTTTAAACTGGTAGAACTTAATTACACCGATACATAGTTTACTTTGATAAATACTTGAACAGGTAATTTGCATGTTTTGGTCATAGCAGTAGAAGTAGAGCAGGCAGGTGGAGATTTAACCGTGTTAAAGTGTTTAAAAAGTGGATTTTTTTTAGTATCCATGCAGCAGGTGATGTTACCTGGCTGGTTGACTGGGGTAGTGTGAGCGGATGTGTTGTCCCAGCATCACTTGAGACTGATCCTGCAGGTTCTCCACCTGTTCTGGATCTTTCAGACCACGAGTCTCTGTGGACGAGGAGAGGAAACATTAATGTGAGCCACACAAATTCAGACAAATACTGTCTCTCTCCACATAATTACACTCATAGCTGAATTATTTATATCTAAAATGTTCAAAACTGTGGCTAACTAAACTGAATGCAACAAATAAAAAAAATTAAATAATGCATATTATGAAATAAGTATAAGTAAGTATAAGTATAAGTAAGAAGTCTCATATCTCATTTTCCAACATAAAAAAAAGCCAGATGTGTGAGGAAAGCCACATCTTTTATTCAAACGAGCATGCTTCAGTACTCTCGTGCTAATTTAAATTTATTGGCTATTATTTGCTTTTACCTGATTCTGAGGATTTGTCACTTTTGCTGCAGCAACTAAAGTTTTCCAATAAAGTGTTTTCGAGTAGTAAAAAGAATACAGTTATAACACCCTGTTAGCGGCTAACATGGGTGAAATATTCATTACAAAAGTATAAAAATAGGTTAAAAATAATTTGTCCAGAGGGAGGCGCAAGTGAAAAGATCATGAAGCCTTTAAAGTCAAAAGGGTCCTTAGCAAATATCCTGACAACCTGCATACATGCTGTTTTATATGTTTATATTGTTTATATGATTTTATGTGGTAGCATCTAGCATATATGTTATGTATTTTATGTTCACACAATGTATGCTTCTCCTGGCTGCAAGACAAATGTTGTTAAAAGTCAAAAAGATTAGAAAATATTTTGTGTGCAAAGCTGAAATTTTGGGTGTGAGCTCAGGGTGGCGCTAGAGGAAAGCTCATGGAGCGTCCAAAATGTAACAGGTTCATCCCCTGTGGAGACTGAATGCGCTCACTAAATGATAAATAAATTAGATTTTGATATTTCTTGTGCACAAGTGGTACAGTGGTGCTAAAGAAAAGGTCATGGAGAAACTGAAATCTTTAGGAATCAACATCTGGGAACCTAAAGCGAATCTTTATTGATCTAAAACAGTCCTTTGGGCCCTTAGAGTCTTATTATTGCAGGACAATAATGAGATTGTAATAACACTGAATAGAAGCCTGAACGCTTGTTTATTGGTTTTATTTATAGTGCTACCTCCTCACCTGGCTTGAAGAGCACGATGGCCTTGAGGCAGGCGAACTCAGTGGGGTCGACGGCGAGGGCCTTGAAGCGGCTGAAGACCTCCTGCAGGAGGCGCAGGTCCAGGCTGGTGTAGCTGGTCTTTCCCTGCATGCCGGGGCAGAGGTCGGGCAGAGACAGCAGCGGGCAGCTGTCCAGTGGCAGAGACCACTGGATGGCACAGAGCAGGAAGAGCTCGCTCCACGCCTCCTCCAGCAGGATCACCTGGTGGGACACGAACACGAGTCGTCAGGTAAAAAACTGTAAAATGGAAATTATTTAGGAGCCGAGAAATGTAGCTTTGTTTTCAGCTTCACTGTTAGATATAGATTTATATGGAAGACCATTCCTGCCAAAAAAAAAAACTTATTGATAAATGATAATATATAACTTATACAATAAAAGTGATCAAATAATTATCAGTAGCACAACATTATGACTTAATATTGCACAATTATGACAAAATAAATATTAATATGAAATAATATTTTAAAAACTCTGAATTTGTAACTCTTTATTATGTTATTATATATCTTTGCATGATTTAGTTTCTCATCTAGTTATGTTTTTATAACTAATTCATACATACATACACATTTTTGATCCACAAAGTCAAAACTATGAAATATCACAAGTTTATATTTTTGATCTTTTTTATAATATCTTCCTCATAACCAGTGTTCATTTTGTCAATGAAAACATTCATTGACGATAAATATTCATTAACTAAAACTAAATTAAAAGTAACCTTTGTATTACATTTTTCATCAACGAATAAAAAGTACATGATAATTTGAAAGGCGGACTGATGGACAAATGAACTAATTGTGAATGTTTTTAGTTTTTGTTAAGTACAATTTGACTAAAACTTATATACATTTTTATAAGTAAGTAAAATTGTATTTATATTGCACCTTTCAAACACTAGGTTACAAAGTGCTTTACAAAAGGATAAAAACATTACAACAGGAGACATAACACAATAAATACAAAAACAGTTAGAGGCATCACAAATCAAAATAGTTTATATGACTCAAAGACTAAATGACTTAATTAAAAATCTGGTGCCAATATTAACACTGTGTACCACTTTCTTTCTTTTCCTAAAACTTTAATAACTTAATAAAGTATTTTTATTTTCCTAGTGGGAATGGGATTCCATAGATTAAGAATTATCAAATCTCACTTTTACTTGCAAAATCTAACATGCACTCCAGTGCAGCAATTCTAATAACATAGACGGTAAATGTTTGAGAATATAAGTTGAGTCTCACCTGGTCTCTGAAGGGCAGGTTGGAGAACACCGGCAGGTTCTTGGCCCACTTCACTGACATGAAGAGCAGCCTCGCCGAGGTCTCGTACACGTTTTCGGAGCTGGACGGGTACAGAGCCATGTGGTACTCCGAGGACGCTCGCTCCGGCTCGTTGCTCGTCACGTCGATGTTCTCGTCAACTGAAGCAGAAAACACGAGGTCAGGACTGAGGGTGCAGGGTCAGATGAACAGACAGCATCGGACAGCATCAGGCTTGGTTCTGGTCCAGGTTTTGTTATTTTAAAATTCAATTTAAAAAGGAATTTCTCTCTTTCTATCTCTGACTCCATGCATGTCATGTCTTGAAAAGATTAATCAGTACATTATTTCATATTTTGGTTGCATTAATTGTGTTTTATCATCTATTGTTTTGATTGAGTGGATTTTAATGTATTTATCAGAGACTTTCAGGCACACTAAACAGAATAAAATCCACTTTAAAACACAATAAAAACAACAAAAACATGCAATAATTTAGTGATTAAGACCCATGGTGAAATCCACTTATTAGCTTAACATCCTATAGGTATTACTTTGTTCATATTCTTACTGTAGGCATGTTAACATCACTAGTGTAGCTGTACTTGTAGGAAATGAAATTCCTGTTGCTTCCTGAAAGCAGCGTCTCTTTCATGGTGACCTCACGCTGCACCAGTAAATGGAGTTGATCAACCCCGGCCTCTCTGCCTCTCTCTCTTTTATAATTGATCCCTTCCTGCCCATCTTGTCTTCGCCCCAATATATCCAGTTTCAACCACAAATATTTAAATGTATGGAGACTTCAGGCTCTTGAAATGCTGTTTTCCTGTGGCTTTAATTCACCTACATCACAGGTTTGGACGCAAAAACTGGGGTGATGAACACTTTGCACAATAAAATTAAAGCAACTCTGTTTTTGTCTAATCTGATCTGAGTGTAATTTCCAAGCCAGCAGCCTCGCTCTCGAATACCAAACCCTCCTCACCGTCCTCAGGCTCCAGCTTGGCGCAGGTCTCGGCCGTCATGAGGCTGGCCATGAAGCGGTGGTTGTTCTGGGGACTGACGCAGCGCTGGGGGGCGACAGAGGAGGTGATGGACATGGAGGAGGTGATGTGGGGCCACGTAATGACAGAGCCGTTGGAGGAGGAGGACGAGGAGGAGGAAGAAGATGAGGAGGAAGAGGAGGTGGGCTCCCGCGTGGTGGCCAGGTGCTCCTTCTCAGGGTCCACGTCGATGGAGTCCAGGCGGACCTGAGCCGTGCTGCGGGGCTGCCGCTCGTTCTGCACTGCTGCAGTGAGGAAGTGAAGAGAGAGGGGAACAGACAGGGTCAGACCACCTGCTATCACAGGAAATAATCATCATCTATAGTTTTAATTTTGACCTCACACAGTTTCACATTTGAATCTCTAGTGACAGTGAATGTGTCTGATGTATATTTATGCATGTTGAATATATTTCCACACACTCACCGTCCTTATTCATGCCCGCCTGCAGGCACTTCTTCAGCCGACACGCCTGGCACTGGTTGCGGTGAGCTTTGTCCACTGGACACATGCCTGTACCGGCCTGGCACCTGTTGACCCAAAGACGACACTTTAAAGGGAGAGTCCACTCAAATCTAAATGTACAAGAATACAAATCTATGGTACAGATTTATGGCATTTAATATGAAAATAAAAGCCACCTGTTACTATCTGCATGGACAATTGTGGACTATATGGACTCAACTAAGCAATTTCCAGTGTTTTAAGTTTTGGTTGTGGCTCTACACTTTTGTTAACATTTGTAACAAAAACACACATTTGTACTATTGTTCTGAAAAACATGGCCACCATTTCTTAAACGATATTATACAAAATGTGTGGGTTTTGTTGGATATAACTACATTTAATGGCTGTGAGAAGGTTTTGGACAAAATGCTGAAAAGGACGTCATCTTTACACTTTGAATTGGCCTTAATTTCCCATAATGCACCTCATATACTAAACTGGCTTTAATGGGATGTTAATCTTGGCATGTGAAGGTACTAAATGACAAACTCAGTTGTCCAGCAGTTCTCTCTTGCCTGTAAATGAGCCTCCTCCTCACGCTGCGTTTGAAGAAGCCGCTGCAGCCGTTGCAGGCGTAGATGCCGTAGTGTTTCCCGCTGCTGGTGTCGCCGCACACTTTGCAGACCAGAGCCGGGCTCAGAGCTTTGCCCGGGGCCGGACTCTTGGCTGTGGGTCAAACACAGTCACACAGAGCAGGTCGGTTAGTCTCTATTCATATATATAGCCTGGTATTGTTTCACGCATGTGCCTGCCATCTGTACCGCCAGCTCAGTCTGCGTGTAACTCAACAGCCTGACAAAACACACAAGTCCATATTGCAACAGCAGTTTGGGTCTGAAAATCTCATTCAGGGGATGATTATGAAATTAACACAATAAATGGCTGGAGGCAGATTAACAGCTAACACAAACGATGCAGGGACACTGATATTAATCCAAATAAACCCATTAATTATACGTAAGTTCAGATAGCAGTGCTTACAGTTGCATAATGAATATTTATTTTGGCCTTGTTTTACTTTAATTAAGTATATTTGTGTTGAAGAAATGCACTTCTTTGTGCATATTCATGATCTTTTAGTTTTGCTTCATGCTCGCGTGGTGTTAAAAGAAAATTTTGTTCAATTAAACTGATGGTTTTTGAGTTAAATATTTAAACAGATTGGAGGCACAAAGCAGTTTTGTCAAACCTGACAATCTCAAACAGAAACTTTTCATTTAAAAATCAAGATAATGAATATGAAAAACCTCCAGAAGTGTTTTTTCTGCCGGGTGAAACTCTTACCTCCTCTGCTGTCGTCCGTCCCGCCGCTCCCAGACGACTCGGTGGGGGAAGAGGAAGACATCATGGGGATCTTTGACAGGTGATCCTCCATCATTCTTTTTTTTTTTTTTTTTAAATAAAAAATGTCTCTTGGAGTGATGACGAATGGAGATAAGAGACTTTGTTGCACACTATTAGTCCTTTTTTCTGGAAATGTTCACGTTACAATGTCCAGGATCAACACACAGAAAGTTCCTTTTGGGTTTTGTTGCAGCAAAAACACTTTGCGATGGATAGAAATATGTAGCTGTCAGGCCTCCGGTGGTCCCCAGTGGGCAGATGGTTGGCCGAGTCCCCTGCAGAGCCTCTACTGTGTCGCAGCCTCTGGTGTGGAGATGCAGATGGGCTGGGGTCCTGCCATGAGCTCCAGATCACACTTGTTGCACGTCAACAGGTTGTGTGTCCCTCCTTCTGGCTGCCGGGGTCCGTCACTGTCTGTGGGTGCTCCTCGGTGGCAGCTCCTCAAAAGGGAGCCTGGGGGGTGGGGGGTGGAGATGGGGGATTAGCCCCACGCGCTGTGTAAGCAGCATGCTTATTTGTCATCCTCTTAATCTTTACTGTTCATCTACTGGATCAATCAGTCACATTGCCAGAACATTGGTGCAGCTCAGACTCGGATCTCCATCATGCCAGCAAACAAAAAGCAGGAGAGAAACGACAACATGAACTCCTAAAACTCCAGCTCTCTAGCAGAAAGGTTGTAACTTTAGACCACTTCCCATCCAGCTCCGTCTCCTCGCGTCTCCTACTGTTCACGAGGGCATCCATCACTCAACACTCCTCTTCGGTATCTGCATTTAAAGGGATGATTACATGAGGCGCACATTATTATATTTACTAGCTTCTTCAATTTGTATTTCCCCTCTTTTTTTTTTTGCCTCCGAATTCCAGCTCCATTTCCCCCCTGCTGTATATTTGATCTGTGTGATTGCCTCCCATTCATAATGACCCCCAGTGTTTGCTGAGGAGCTGCCTATTAACTCCCATTTCGCTCTTTTTTGGCAAACTAGAGATCATCCGCTTCCCTCTGGCTGCCAGGAGAAAAAGGTCACGGAGGGAATAATAGAGTTTTGAATGGCACTAATTCATCTCGTTCATGACGGTCGCCCATTTATTATTAAGGAGCTAGAATCATCATACATGTGGCATTTACACAGGCAGCAGTTTTTAGCTGCAGCTAACTGGAGACTTGAGGACGAGAGCTGCCAAGAACCAGCATGCAAAACTCAGGGAATATGAAACATGCAGCCTCGCAATCATATTTAAATTGAATTGACTTGTTGTTACCAAAACGTCAGACAATTTGGGGCAAAATGAAAATCATTATTGCTATGATTAAAACGAGAAAGGCCTAAAAAAAAAACAGACAAACAAGCCATTAAAAATACTCTTTCGTAGCACAACTGTAAAAATCAAACAGGAGAAAGGAGGAAGTTTCAGTTCTAAAATTCAAAGCAGTTTGTGTTGAACGACGCTTCTGTTGTTTATGACATTATGATCGACCTCTAATGGTCCAACGTTTGTGCAACTTTCTGCTCATTTTCATCATTTGTTTCTTCGCACAGTTGAGCGGTTCAAGTGAATGATGTTAATCTGAAGAGGACGCGAGCTGCCATGTTTCTGACATCTGTGCGCTGGCATCTGTACTGACTCTTTGTTGTTTGTTTTTCTGTTTGCTGTTTGTTCTGTGCTCGTAATGCGCGTTAATAACTGCTGATCTTAGACTCGACATATGAACACTTTAAAGCTGTAATTAATTGAGTTTTCACAGACGAACAAGCCGAAACCACAACATCTGACATATCGCTTTATAAAGCTGCATCCAGCAGACACACAGAAACATTAATCTAAGTCCCATATTCACTCTCCTTTTAGGTTTTTGTCTCTACCACTCCTGAGAAAAATGTCTGCTCTTTTGCCGCTAAATGTTCCACTTCCTTCACCACCACCAACTTTCCAAAAGTACAGGAACTTTCTTGCAGCTGAACATTTCTGATTGGTCGAGTACTCGCAGCATTTTATTTCAGCCACCATTTAAAAAGATCTGCAGCCGCAAACCAGTTTGTTTTTTGTTCACTGTCCTTCGGCACGATGGAGTTACAGAAGAAAGCATACGACAGATGAAGTCCAGGCCTTATTGATCATTATTGAGCTCTTCCATGCTTACTGTCGTTGCAGCATCGCACAATTAATGATGCCTGTGCATCCGTCCCTTTACATGGCCTCATCGTTGTTGTATAGTCGCACTCAAAAATGACGTGTAAAAACAGCCGTTGCTTTTTCATACATCAGCGGACAAATTTACCTAATCTTTGCGGGTCTTTAGGCAGTGGTGGAAACGCAGATAACAACGGGCTGAAGGAACCTTTTAGTTCATTGAAAAGTAGTTCCTGGGACTAAAAGTTCTGGGTACTTTGAGTGGAAACGTGGCTTTTGTCTGCTGGGTAGTAGTTTACAGAGTACAGGGTTTATCACAGCGTTTGCTGAAAACAGGTCCCTGTAGCGGGCCAGAAAACCAAAAAAATGAGCTAAAAGAGACCAAAAAGCTCAGGAGAGCTGATGATTACACTCTGTGGATTTGAGTTTGGCCATAATGTCCTTTGTTATATTTTAAGGAATTTGCTGGTTTTAACGACACGAGGACGAGTTTACATTCTGCAATTACTCACAAATTTAAACAGCATTTAGATAGTTGCATTCACATAAAATATAACCTTGAATTAAAATACAAAAAAATATAATTAAATAAATTTTAAAAAAGAAATGTAAATACTTTTTCTATTGACTATTCAAAGTTTCTTTTGAATTTGAACTCATGACCTCAGTATTTTTTTAATCCTAGCTAAATCCTAAATATTACACATAGTCATCTGTCATCTGTCGTTTTAAAGAGTAAAACACAGGGTTGATTGATTTATGTTGAACAGTTGCTTATTTTCTATGAATCTGTATAATGTAAAAAACATTTAACTGTCTTCAAAACCAGAACCGTTTCATCGCTGCTAAACTCTAAGTAGAAAATTTGCTTGGAGAGCAAAATGAATGTCGACGTCAGCAACTTCCAGCTCCGCAACAACACGGCCAGACAATAATTGGAAAAACAAAGTGGAAAGCAGTTAAGTAGATTAGAGTTTGACCACATTTTGTCTGCCGGGGGCACCAGGAGACGGGCAGGAAGGGGGGGCGAAGAAACACAATTAGCTCAAAAGATTAAAAGAGCAGTGAAGACACACTCCTTGTGGGCATCTTTAGCCATATGGTGGCTACTCTCTTCACCCTCGGCCCGCACACTGTTGACCTTTGGAAGATTTACTGGTTAATTAGTGTTCTGAGATCAGTGTTCTGCAGGCTTTCTGCGTGGATTCACCCAATTACACACTGATTACTGATGTGGATATGGAGTCATTTATGTTTCTAAAAAAAAAGAGTCAGGAAACACGTCAGGTGCATTTCCATCCACCTGATTTTATGCATGTTTTTTTTTTTTGTGCATAAAAAAAGGCCGGAATTCAAAAAACAGTTAAAAACTGGCTGAGGAGGAAAAGTTTGCATATCGGAAAATGAAGTTTTATAACTAGGACCACGCCTCGAACACATAGACTCTCTCGAGTCTCTCGGTTCCCTTCTGTCTTCCTGTCACCAGCTGACACCGGTCCATCAACGTACTCCTCCATCCATCCGTCCACGACCCTGATTCCTCCCTTCATCCCTCCCTCCGGACCCTCAGTCCATCCATCCTACATCATATTGGCTCTCCTCCATCCATAATATGCAATAAACTCTTCTAAATCTATATCTTCATTGGCGCGGTCTTTGTTAGTGACAGAGAAGATGAGCTAAAGGCTGACAGATTTTTCACAATACACTTTGACGTTGTGGTACCTGCTCCTGCTTCTTCTGCTGTCGACAAACAATGAACGTCCTGCTGCTGCTGCTCACCGTTACAGGCCTCCACTGCACTAAAAGCAACCTACAAAATAAAGAATAAAGAGTGGAGGTGTTGGAGGTGTACGTTACCTCAGTGTCCCAGGTTTGAGTCCAGACAGGGCCGCCTCTGTCACCATAGCAACTGATAAAAACAACATGTCAAACAAAAGACAAATTAATTCAGGTGGGAAGCAACAAAATATACCATGATGCTTTTTTTTTCACTATCCTTTCCTTGACTTTGTTGAACTTTTTTAGCTTTTTTTCTTCTTCTTAGTTAGCGAACAAAATTCACTCAAAACATCAACACATGACATGATTCTTTTTGCTGTTTTTGACCTCCAGAGTCCTGTGCTTTATTTCCTGACTCCTGTTTTTGGGAAATGCCATGAGTTACTGGTGCTCCGTTAATAATGTAATCGTGTCGCATCCTCTTGAATATATTCACATAAAGGTAGTTGATGGAAACACGCACTGATTCACATTTTATTTTGCAGACGTGTGATTAAAACTTGCACAACATTTAACAACATGTATAAGTATGTATGTAAATATATGCTGTATATACAGATCTTTTATTGCACCCAGGTTTTGTATGCACCTTAACAATTCACATTAAGGTGTTTTATGTTTTTGTATTGATGTTTCATCTGAAGTTGTGTCAGTTTTTATAAACCGGGGTCCTGAGGAAACAATAATTCATTTTAACCATATTTGTTATATTTAAACTTTTGAAGGTTTAAATTATTTATTACTTAAATGAAAAAACAAAATGTTCCCCAAAATGAGTGTAGTCTATAGTTTTCCTTTACAGTGGTTTTATTATTATACTTAGAGTTAAAACGGACTGCAGTGCCACCAGACTGTCTATAACTGATACCTCAGGAAAAGCCTCGTGCCTCTGACTCATCTCTCCTTCATATATTATGCAGCTTTAATTTACTTATAATGTGCTGCTGGTGCCTTTTAATATCTTCTGAGCTCATGAGTGATACCATTATTGATTTATTATTTATTGAAATCATGCGTATTATCCACTCAAATAATGTGAGGTATGTAAAAAAAAAAAGGGGGCAGGGTTACGGGTTTGCAAACCCTCGATTATTAACCTCAGTTATAATTACAAAATAATATGTAATAATAAAACTAATAATAATTAAAGGAGGATGGGGGGTCAAAACATTTTAAGATATTTGTAATTTACAAAATGTTTTCCTACGGCTCTTTTTCTTGCAGATCACAGGAATTTAAAAGTTTAGTGTTGATGATCAGACTTCAGTTGGCGCAGACCGTCTCACTGCGAATACAAAGGACTTACTGAGTATCACCGTTAAGGCTGCACGGTCTCCTAGATTCTTATTGTTAATGGAGCTATATGTGTTTTATGAGCGTACCGGTGGTTTAGTATGGAGTCATAGGAGTGCCATAAAAAAAGGAATAACTCTGTAAAAGAATAAGAAAATAGATGTGGAAATATAAAGACAAACAGCAAAATATAAAAAAAAATTTATTAGCATTTTCTTTTTTTCACATTTATTTATTCATTTATTTCTTTATATATTTATTTATTTATATATTTTTTATTTTTTTATTTGTATATAAATGTATTTATTTATTTTACATAAGTACCCAAAGCAAATGCAATAGTGGAAAAGAATGAGGAAAAATAAAGGGATAAAAATAAATAAATAAAATGTTTAAAAATATATGTATGTATAAATATATACAGAAATAAATGTGAAAATAAATGAAAATGCTTATAATTATTATTTCATATTGGTTATTTGTCTTATTATATATATATTTCCACATTCATTTATTGTTTTATTTATTCCTCTTTATATTTCTAAATGTATTTTCTTATTCTTTTACAGATTTATCCTTTTTTATGGCACTTCTTAGACTCCATATTTTAAGGGGTCTCTCTCTCTCTCCCCTCTTATTTCGTGTCACCTGTCCACTATAAAAAATACCAGAAAATATTTTTTTCTGGATAGCCATTAAAATATATGAACTGATAATGACAAAATCATGAGACACATAGCAGCTTTTTTTATTTCATTAATTTCTTTCATAATGTAGAAGTTCATTAAAAAAGAAAATGTTTAAAGAAATTCTGGTCTGTACTATATATTATGTTATAATGTCACCTTATATTATATTTTATATACTATGTTAATACGTTATACTATACTATATATATATATAATACCATATACTATACAAACTACTTACTAATCATATTATATATTATTCTGGTGTTTGTTGTTATAGTAGACAGTTTCATATTACTCTTACATGCACTATTCTTTACTGATTTTGCTGCTACTAACCACACCACTAAATCACTTTGATTGATATGATACTGCAATATTAGTTGCCTTTATAGTTTCCATTTTTATGTCTATTCTTATTATATTTTATTGTATATACTTCTAATTATTTATTTTTTTAATTTTCTCTTTTTATCTGTGCTTATTTTCAGTCCTTGTGCTGCTGCAACACCTGGATTCCCCCTCTGGAGATCAATAAAGGCTTATTTTAACTTATTTTATCTTAAGAAATACTTAATAATATTCCTGTACCTTAACAAAAACAAATCACTTGTTCTTTGGTTTAACTTTTCACCAACTTTCACTGATATCTGTTGACAGATTTGGTGGTAATATCTTGCTTACGTACTAACAAGGAGATAAAATATTCTCTTTTCTTCAACGGAGAAGATTAAAAGACATAAAAAGTGAAACACACACACACACACACACACACACTCTGATTACACAGTAGATAATTCATTAATAAGGCCAGTGTTGGATAAAGGTGACACCTGCTGCAGGAGTGTGACAGCGTTGAGCTGCAGATCAGATCTGCGATGACCGGCTGCAGGTTTACGTAATGATAATAATCTGCGGTACACAGTGACACCATCAAGTTTTAGGTGAGGACTTGCTTACACGAGCAGGCCATAGATTATGCCAAGACAAATAGATTAGCGCGGGAGCAGCCTTATATTAGGATTCAAAGAATGATTAGAGGAGCCGTGTTATGTAACGACATTAATGCATCATATGAGTCTTTAAAAAGAAAAACACACAAACCTCCATCAACAGTTTGTCTGACAAAGCTGCAGCCTCTTTGTGTTATCAGTCGTCTGCCTTTAAGGTTTGATTTTCTGCAGATTTTCCAGATTTTTACCACCAATACATTTTACAGTAAACAGCATGTTAGCGACATTTAATGCACTAATATATGAAATACATTGAATTTGATGCTTTGGCAACATTGCTTTTGAACCTCTCATGTCAATAAAGCCCCTTGAATTGAAAAAAATGAATTAAATTGAATTAATAGTACAGATTTCAGATACCAAAATATGTCATATTGATCCTTGGATCAAGTCTGTGTTGTTCTGAAACAGCTGTTCAGTCTTGATAAACTGATTAATATATTTTGTTAGTTAAAGTAAAACATTTGCTGGTTAGCTGGTGCTTTTTATTTTATATTACTTATAGAATTATGACTTTGGGAGTTTGTAGGTCAGAAATGTTTGTCATTTGTCAGTAAATTTGAGATTCTTTAGACTAAACCATTAATTGATTAATCACAAGTGTTGATAGATTCATTATGAATGATGGATAGTGAAAACAATTTTTCACTTGTTGCGCTGCAGTGATGAAAACCCATTATTATTAGAGATAACAAACAAAATAGCTTTGTTATAAATCATTAGAACTGATTCATTTAACTAATATTTTATTACTATTTTTTAATCTATTACAAAAATGCATATTTCATGATTGATCAGTTGTTTCTTAATCATTTTTTTTCTTCTTATGGTTAATATTATTACTTCATCGTCATATGAAAACCATGCATCTCCAAAATGTCAACTTTTGAGCCCTGTTTTCAGCCTTGTGACGACACATTTTATAGACAATCCAATCGTTTTTTTATTGATCAATATGATTTATGTAGCTTAATTCAACCTGTAAAGAACAGTTAATCAAAATCTCCAAAACTGGAGATACAGGGTTTCATTGTACAGCGACGCTAAGTGTTGTAAGTATTAGTAGGAGTATTGATTTGTGGCATTTCCAGGTGTTCTGATACATCTCTGTTTCTATAGTCAGACGACTGAACAACCATAAAACAAGTGATTTGATCTAAACATGTCGGCCATGTTTGTGTGGATCCACCTGTTGTTCACACATTACTTTACAACTCACCTGATTACATCACCGCCCTAACACTCAGTAACCTCGCCAGCCTGAGCACATCACACACATGAAAGAGGGTAAAACAATACACACACACACACACACACACGGGGGCGGGGGTGTTACCATGGATCATGAAGGAAACTTAAGGGGGGGTGGGGGGGGGGGTTAAATCTGATCTGGCCAGTGCTGACGACGGCAGTGTGGCTGCGTCCTCACATCAGCCCTGCATCAATGTGTGTGTGTGTGTGTGTGTGTGTGTGTGTGTGTTATATAGCAGTGTGATAAAGCTGCCTTTGGGATCTGACTGTGGCCGCTGAGCCTCTTACCTGTGAGTCAGGTGTGTCAGGTGGAAAGCTCTGGCAGCAGATCTTCATCTCTGTGAACTCACAGCAGTCTGTCGGAGATATTTTAAGAGTTTTCTGTTTTACTAAATAATCTAAACACACATTTATGATTCGTGACAGTCAGTCATTCTGTCATCTGGAAAACTATTGGCCAGATTTCTATTAAATTAGCTGTTTATATTCATGATCTTCAGAAGTTCAATCCCTATGACCCCCTGACCTTTCCTCTAGCGCCAACATCAGGCCAAACTTTCCACTTGTTTACAAGAAATATCAAAATGTATTGATTTGCACCTTAGCCAATGAAAAACAAAACAAAACAAAACAAAACTTCTCTTTCTCTTACTGTTTCTAAATGTAGCAGCAGTTCAGCACATTTGATGAAGTTGATGTACCTGCATGATTCTTGCATCTCTTGGATTGTATCCACATGGTTAAATGCACTTATTGTAAGTCGCTTTGGATAAAAGCGTCAGCTAAATAAATGTAATGTAATGTAATATTAAATTTACTCAATGTATTCATGGTCCCCATTACTGTTCTGTTTTCTAATTTCTCTTTAGGCCATCTGGCACGTTATAGCTAGTTTCAGTGCTAACCCTGCTAACCCTAAAACTTGCTTTTAACTCCAACCACCACTGCATCCATGTGATGGCCTGAATGGTGATTTCACCTTACAAAGTCAGCGCTTTATGGATTAAAATGAGCATCTACAGCCTCCTGGCGGTCTCTCTCTCCCCGTGTTTCCTGTCTCATCATGTTGTAATACAATCAAATTATAAGGCACAAATGCCATAAAGAAAGAGAAACAAAAGAGCATCTAGATTTTGTAGAGCCAAGATTTTATTAGGATGGGATGTGGCGAGTCTACAGCCATGCTAGCAGCTCTGTGAGGCTGTACTGAGACACAGCTGTGCTTTGTGCTAAATGCTAACATCAGCATGCTAACATGCTCACAATGACGGTGCTAACATGCTGATGTTTAGCAGGTAAAATATTTACTAGGTTCACCATCTTAGTTTAGCATGTTAGCATGATAACATTTGCTAATTAGCACTAAACCCAAAGTACAGCTGAGGCTGATGGGAACATCATTAGTTTTGCAGATATTTGGTCCCAAACCAAAGTATTAAATTACATTTTGACCTGATGGTGGAACTCGATGTAAAAAAAAAAAAAGGTATCACTAAAGTTGTTACAATTCATCCTGAGGGGAACATGAACGTGTGTTTCAAATCTCATGACAATCCATCCAATAGTTGTTAAAAAAAAAGAAAAACAGGATCACCAAATTCAGTAGGATCCATCCTCTGGGGACCCTGAATGTCTGTAAAAGAATTCATGGTAATCCATCCAATAATTGTTGAGATATTTCAGTCTGGACCAAAGTGTTGGACCGACAGACCAACAAACCAACCGAAAGGGCTTTTAAAAGGGTTAAAAAGTAGTAAAACAAGCAGAGCCAGGTAAACAACACTGATGTTGAGGTTTAAAGTTTTTGACATTGAAAACAAACAGATCTGCTGATGAAGATCATGTGATGCAACCAAAAGCTCCAGAACAGCTATTAAAGGGACATTGTGTTGAGGCTGTTTTCTCAACCTGTGATGATGTTAAATTATTCTCCAACATAAGACACAGTGATAGTAAGAACACAACAGTACACATCATAGTTGTTTTATGGTTTTAATTATGGTTTAATTATCTATTTATTTATGCCCCCCTTTATTCCGCCTTTTTTATGCATAACATTTTTTATTGTTTGACTATGATTATTTTATGTTTTACTATTTGTTTTATGTCTCATGTTCTGTCCTGAGGTTTCTTCTCTTGTACTAATTCCAGCCAATTAGCAATAAAGTATTGAATCATCCCAGGCGTGATCCAGGGCCCCGTGTCCAGCTCTAGGATCATTCAGGGGCCCTGCAGTGTGTAAACTGTTGGCCGGCCATGTGTCCAGCTCTCTCTGTCCTGACCTAGATCTCTGACAGTAAACAGCTGCTTCCTAAAGCGACGTCGTGCTGCCATCAGCAGAACGGCCCCGAGAGATAAATGTCAGATTGGACCTCGGCTGAGCCTCTTGATGCAGCTCAGGGCCCCGCGGTTTGTTTAGGAGATCCACAGACACTTAGCAGCCAACTGCTGCTGCTGCTGCTGCTGCTGGTGGTGGCATTGTTTTGTTTTAATTAACAACATTGCATTCAGGGCATACAATAGATTAAAAAAAAAAAACCTTCATGCTGCCTAAAGCGGAGGCTTGTGTCTGCTTCAGTGAGCATCAAATGAGTTGACTGATGAACACTAAAAGAAGAAAATTCACTTCAATTATGCAAATGCTGAAGGTATTTACCAAGTGCTCTTTGAAAACATGTCCTCGTAATAATAAAGAATTTCCTGTTTTCCATATATGGCAGTAGTGATATAAACTTCCAGTGTTAATTGTGGTTGTTAATTGCAGTACTTCCTTTATTAAGAGGTAACATATCCAACAAGTCATCCAAATTAAACAACATCGGAAGGAACTTGGGGCTCAGTGCCTTGCACAAGGACACTTCGACGTGTGGACAGAAAGAAGAAGAAGAAGAAGAATTATTTATTAGACATCTCTCCCTAACAGCACGTGTTTACGTGCTGTTAGGGAGAGATGTTTTAGTGATGGGGCTGCCACATAGTCAGGCGCCCTGAGCAGTTTTTGGGGTTTGTTTGGTGCCCTGCTCAAGGGCACCTCGGCCGTGCCCAGGAGGTGATGTCCCTACGGACTGAGCTACTGCCGCCCCAGGGGGCCAGGGATCGAACCGCCAACCCAGAGATTAACGGACGACCTGCTCTACCTCCTGAGCCACAACCGCCCAAAATAAGTGTTTTCTGATTTGACACCACTATGGTGAAAGTTTGGTTTAGGTTTAGGCACAAAAACGACTTGGTTAGGTTTTTTTTTAACACAGTTGAGCCTTTAGGCCTAAATGAAGAACTGAATTTGTCATGTTTCCTCTTGATGGATGCAGTACTTTTCCCTTGGTTAAGTGGTCAAAGGAAAGATCGAAGCGTTTTCTGATCTGACGCCATCGTTTGTCTCCTTCTTTTATGGTGTGACGACGCTGAGGTTTGGTTAGCTTTAGGGAGAGATGGACTTACAAGACACCACAAATTCATATAAACCAGATCCAGAATGCTCTGTACAGTACATTTTCAAACAATACCATAATAAGTCATAAAATAAAGAAAACCAGTTTTCACAGATCAGATTTTCATGCCTTCATGTCTACAACAAAATGCATAAACAGGAACTGTACTGGATACCGGAGAAATCAGGATGAATACAAATTAAATAATCCATTCTGTCTTCTTTTCCAGGCTTTTTAGACAAAGTTATAAAAACATCAAAACTGAAAAGCCATCCAAATTTTTGGTCATCTTTGCACCAGAATATTTTAGGGTTTTGTCTCGTGGTTTTGTGGAAAACTGACCCTCATAAATCACCATAATAAAAAAAGAAAATGGGACACATCCTGTTTTCCTCCTGAATGTTTTTGACTCTTCTTCTTCTTCTTCCTCAGCAGCCAGAAGAAGAGTACCAGCTCTCATCTGTGCAACTTAAGATCTTTGGCTTCTACATAAGCTCGATGTTACACACAATTCAGGACCATACGTTTGTTTAATATGAAAATATGTCCTTACATTTTAATTTTATTGAGGTTTCAGCTAATGGAGGTTGTTAAATAACCAAATAAAAGATAAACCTGACTCTCAGTGGGTTTAACATGAGGTACAATTTATGATTATGTCTTTGGCAACATCACATTTAAGTTCACAGTACAGTTCAACGGTGAATCAATTTAAGAAGATTTGAGTAATCCTTTTGAATGACAACTGTTGTCAAAGAGTAGGATTACAAATTCCAGGTATTCAGTTACTTACCAGGTATTACTGCTTACTCACTAACTTTTTTTTTAATCTAGTTGGAAAATAAAATTAAGAAAATATGTAAATTTGGAAAATGTTAAATAATTATTAGCCCAATTCACCTCTTGTAACAAAAATATCATGAAACATATTTGAATATTTTAAAGATTTTGCAGTTAACATCCTGCACAAAAACTACTGTAACTGCTCCTGTTGTAAAATAAAAACAGTTGTTAGCTACAAATCATTTGTTTTAGTAACTTAATGATGATTCAATAACTGATTTTCGTGGTTTTTTATATAAGTTTGGAGTGTTTCAACAGAGCGATAAGCCAGAAAACTTGATCCCTGATGAATGAATGAAACCAAGAATGACAAACCAAACTGACACAATGGTCTGTAGGAGGAATATTTTACTGCAAGAACATAGCACCTTTTTTTCTTTTTTTACAGAATAATGTTAAATTCTTTTTTTATATACTTTATTTTTATTGCTTTTACATTACAAAAAGATTACATACACATAAAGGAAAAAAACAAATAACACAAAAGAAATCATGAAAAAGGTCTGGATTGCACTCCTCTCCACAAAACCCATCCATTTCTGTGGCATATTCACCCGTTCGTTCTCTTATCTTGTCGTTTACGTAAACATTGAGTGAATGAGTTAACAGCTCCATGTCATATATTTCATTCACAATTTTAATGTTAAATTTAATGTTGGACATATACTGACCGTTGTGGCTACAGTAAGTCAAATAATCTTTAAATCAATCAGTATTTGAAGGCCTTTAATTGCATTCAAGTAGATAACAGATGATTCGTTTTTGAAGTTCACTACTTTCAGCCGCTAACGTCCACGTCCACGTTTCACCTGCCTGAATTTCATGTCTGCATTAGTTGAGTAAAACAAACTAACTAGACAAATGTCAGTCAGTCAGTCAGTCAGTCGAAGACTTAATTCACCTCGACCGCTGCTGCTGCTGCTGCTGCTGCTGCTGCTGCTGCTGCGGATTAGTTCAGATGACTTTAGATTAGATCAGGGCCCCTGTGGAAACACGGAGGAAGCAAGAAGATTATAGCAAATGAGGTAACTGAAACGACCATTGTTACATTTCTGTAAGCTACAGTGTCACTGCTCTGTTTTAACAGATGGATGGATGTACTTTAAGGAGCGTTGTACTTTCTAAATGTCATTTCATAACTTTGCACGAAATTGAAGTTATGCTGAATCGTCAGACGTGTGAGAAGCAGATCACCGGTTCATGGTCTCGTGGACTATCAGGGATTTTTTTTTTTGAAAATTTGGGAAATGGAGCAATTGTTTTTTGTTGTATGGAGACAGGAGTAACTGGCTCATACAGTATCAGATGGGGAGTTACCATAGAAATCAAATTCTTTCATAAACGTCACTGTAAAACAGAACATTTTGGGAATTTCTTGGCAAAATAACCAGTTTTAGGGCATCAGTTTAGGTTCTGGTAACATGTGATTTGCATGTGACATTATTTTTTATGACATTTTAGACTCAAAAATCCAAAATACCCATCCATTAAAACTGTACAGCAATTTATTTCTTATTTCCCTTCATTTTTATTGGAAATTGTAGTTAAAATGTAAACAGTTGTTGTTCTAAGTTCATATTTTCCCACAAGCCCCCATGAACATGCAGCAAAACAGAATATAAATATTACTTTTTGAATAAAAAATGTTACTTTTTCTTTTCAGTTTTGTTTCTTTCATGACAAAGACAAATCAGTAAAATGGGAACCTTTTCTTTGTGGCGTGTACAGTAACAGTGGCTGCAGTGTTTACAATGGAGCCCACTTAATGGGGCTCTAATACCCCACTCATCCCCTCACCCCCTCACCCCTCCACACTCCCCCCCTCACCCTCGGGCTCATCTACTGACTGCTGACACAGCCATTACTCACCAGTTTAAAGCAGCTCTTTGGCCGTGCGGCTCAGCGGGTTCGTTAAGATTTCGGGTGGAGGGGGGGTTGTCGCGTGTTGATTTGGGAGGAGGTGGGTGGAGTGCACGGGGTCAGGGTAATGGCCAGCTGGGATTACCACCGACCCGCCATCTGCCATCCAAATAATAATCAGAGTGAGGAAATCAATTGCCTGAGTAAATATCAGGTATGTAAAGCTCATTTAACCCAGTAAATTAAACTGAAGGCCAGTTTTGAGACTGTTTCACTGCTGACGGGACGGAGCGGGTCGTCAGTATAATGAGTGTGTTCACTGGTCTCCTGGTTATCCCATCTTCTTATCAATACTCAGTACCATGTAAATATCCCATATGTCCCAAACATGATCAGTAACTTACCTAAATGTCCCTGCATGTTTGTTTTGTATGCAGAATATGCTATCTGTGTGGATGTATCTGACTAAACTGACATCCCTGAGGCGCTCTGACTTTTCTGAACTCACTGGGTTAAAGTGAGGACGAGCCAACTATTTTGGGAAAATACACTTATTTGCTTTCTCGATGAGAGTTGAGAGAAGATCGTTACCTCTCTCATGTCTGTGCTTTAACCATATATCAGTCCCAGCTGAACCAAGTGTAACTACACCCTCAGATTCTGCCCTTGACCCTTGACCTTGCAGGTTCAGGGCTGATTCAAAACAGTAGATGCCGTCAGTTGCGTAAGGTAGTTACGACGGGCCCCAATGCACGCTATTATGATGGGCCCTAGTGAAAACCATGACGGAGATGATTTGCCTATACGTATAGCAAATGGCACCATATTTAATTTAAAGTGAGTTTTTCTTTGAACACAGGTGCATTTCTGACTTTTAAGTGTGCAGAACCTCTTTAAGTGAAGCTTGTGCAGGAACCGACTGGTCTATCTCGCTGTCAATCAATATATCAATAGCCCTGGTCCTTATGAAGAAAATAAACTCATCACACTTCGTAACCGATAACCATGACATGAAACGATCCCAGTAAAACATGACGTAGTCTTGTGCTGCTTTCAAGCCATACAGATGCTAAATGGGAACTCACCAACTGCAAATTCCTGTTTGAAAGTTTCTTTAAATGATAGTATATATAAAGCATTTCACCTGTTTTTCAATACAAAGTGGAAGTGTCTCACCACACACTAAAAGTATAAAGTTTATATAGTTTTCTCAGGAACATTATAGTAAATTTAAATTGGCTTTGTGAGATATTCATGAATGTCTTTTTATTTTTGTGCAGTTTTATATTAAAAGAATATATAATTTTTGGGTTAAGACTTGGATGAAATGAACATTATTAAGTAGATCACAGTTTTGCCACATCAAACTCTCCAGAAGCTGTAGATCCCAGATAGATAGATAGATAGATAGATAGATAGATAGATAGATAGATAATCCAGCTCTACCTAAACTTGTATTTAATTGATTGTTATAAAAACTCAGACTGGCCCATATGAAACCTTGGTTGCATCATACATGGTTGCCCCAAAGCTGACCAATATGACCAATAATGGTCAGATTTATCTTTGAGGAACACAGATGCTGCTCCATATGAGTCATGCAAATAACATGCAGAGCTTACAGCCGCTAATTCGAACAGATGCCTCGCCTGGCACACTTTTTCCCGCCTTTTACTAATGCATCATATTGTTATCTAATCGGCTCAGCCATAATTAAAATGATATCCACATCCTCTCTTTTGAACCATATTATCTTCAAACATTCAAATCTCCAACTGTTTTAATCCTGAAGAAAACAATTAATTTCCGTGGAGCAGCACGCACATTATGAAGGAACCTCGCCTTTATTCCCTGGTATGCTGTTATAAAATAATCGGCTAACACGCACCAGCTCCTGTGTGTTAACTAAATAGAAAACCAATATGGAGTTCCACAGGGGCAAAAGGGAAGAGCCTGTCTGGTGCAGCGAGAGCCGGTTGCCCTCTGAGGTCAGCGCAGTGGTCATTTATTGTTGTGTTGTCGAGTGTGATGCTGCAGAGAGGCGTCAGTGGAGGATTAGCGAGCGGTGGCACATGTCAGGGAGTGAGAGTGTGGACCAGGGCGAGCTGGACAGACCGGGCGTCATGGGGGCTCAGAGCTGCTGACACACGGCCGAGCACGCTTCACCACAGCACAGATACAGAGGAGAGCGCAGCCTGCAGTCTTTCCACACGTGATACTCACCTGCAGACTAGAGATGTGTACACTGATAACAAAGTGAAAGAAAGATAGATATTTAGATGGTGATGTCCGTTAGTTAGCCAATCGATCTGGCCAAAATCTCAATGATCAAGTGACCAAAATGGTGAAGGATGATTTCTCATGACTGCCACCAAAACTAACAGTGTGTCCACACAAACCATATAGCAGCTCCTTTTAAGCTTTAAATCTATTTTCTTTCGTTTTATGCACATAACTACAGAGAGTCCCTTCAAGGCCCGTCTACTCAGGAGGCGTTTCAGCTGCGTTTTTTCATGTGACGGAACAGATACGCTTCAGTTTTATCCAGTACAGCTGTAACGGCCCGCATTTTAGCCGCTACTATTTTCTTACGTTTTATGCTTGTTACTACACTGATTTACTGAAATAAATGTGTTGGGCTCTGAGCGTATGATCGAAAAGAACAAGTTCGTACGACATGTCGTCTGACCACCCCGGAAGACAAAAGTGTTTATACCTGTTCTGAACGGCCACGATCAAAGGCGAAAAGCTGGCCGAGACGCGATCGTAGTTTAAATATGTCGATAATGGCCCACACTTTCTGACTGTTTTTCCTGGAAGGCATTCGTGGTGTTGCTCTTGGTTGTTGACACGAAAAGTGACAAAAGTAGTTGTGTGAAGAATGAAAAAAGAGCCTGAGAGAAAAGTTCAAACCATGCTTACCTGCTTACACCTGGCCATTTGATGGGTGAAGTGGGCACAAATGTGGGATTGTCAGTTTTCAGAAAGTTACAACAATTCTTGGACCCCACCCCCACCCCAATTCTGATGTTGGAAAGTGGTTGGACTTTCTCTGACTACGCCACTTCTGAGACGCAGTGTCATATCCTGTCACCTCTCTACTTGCTACTATTTATTGAGGCAAAAATTACCCCGAAATTCTTGGGTCCCTAACAAGGGAAACTTAAAAACTAACGGCCTAAATTTCTACTGCACCTTAATGCTCCTCAAAGGATGAAACCTTTTGACATTAAAGGCCCTGCACACCTGCGCAGGTGTTTTCAGTTACCTTTGCTGAATAGACCTCTGCTCACGTTGAAGCTGGGCGGTGCTAAGATGGGAATTACCTTAGGTCACCAAACTCAACGTTTCCATAAGAATGATACTTGTTGCACTTCAACAGGTGCAATACAACAGTGAAGGGCTGCGGTCGAAAGGAAGGTTCCTAACTGAGTGAAATGACCCGGAAATATCAGAGTGGCAGCCATGATAAGAGCTACTTGAATTCTCTAAATGCTAAGGAAAGGTGCTTCAATGCTTCCTTCCTTATCGCCTTTAGCATAGGGTACACTGGACCATCTTTTAGGAAAGGAAAGGAGATAATGCCGTCCCAAAATTCCTTGCAGCAGCAACATTTAAAGCGACCACAGCAGACCCACGTCAATAACATCCGCCGTCACATAATTACGTAGCCTAGTGTAAGTGCAGTGGGATTCTGTCTTCTGAATTCTCCTTCAAACAAAGTGTTTAGGAAAAGACACAGGACATAATTCTTTTGAGTAATCGACTGCAGCCAAGGAGATGTCTATCCTGAGAGGTCTACTCAGGTAGAGTAAGTGAAAACACCTGTGGGAGTGAAGCCTTTAATAACCTTAATGCAAACATAACATTTGTTGTAAGGCTCCAGGAATAACTATATGTCAGTAAGTTGTTTCTTCCACCCAATTCTTTTCATATCACAGGATGCTTTCAGTTATGTTTTATGGACCAGGACACAGGCCTCGCTGCTGAGGACTGAACCCTGATCTCTGCAGTGTTGGTGTGTGCATGTTCCTCTGCTCCACTCTGACGCCCAGGAAGTCCATTCAATTGCACAAACGCTGATCATTTAGGCTCCATGTGCTGGTTCTGTAGTTTATATCTACCAGCAGTTGATTGTCATATCATTTCATTACCATACATGTGTTGGCATCTCTTGCATTACATCTCAGTGATATGTGTCTGCAGTGCCATTAAAACTCGATCATTTGAGTTCATTAACCAGATTTAAGAGCTAATTCCGCCCGCATGCTGTTCTTTGCTACCTGCATTACGGTGTAGTGGGACAAAACATGTTTTTTTTTTTTCTTCCTCTTGGATTTGTGCAGCCAGTGTCCTCGGCAGCTTTGCAGCCAGTCGGGCCGCTGCCGTGTAATCAGGACGGGAACTCGAGCTGTCCCTCACCAGGTCGCTGTGGCCCCACTCATTATCTTATCTCCCATTGTAACCCGCTGTAATTCACCCTCTCATGATTGATGATGTCGCTGTCTGATTACACCAAGACAAAACCCCCCTAAGATCACCTTTCGCTCCTGTGGCCAACTCCACGAGCTCCACGAGGTCCGCTGGAGAGGATGACGGGAGGGGGGTTGTGTAGCCATGCTGAGCTGCTGTCACACGCATGTCAGGTTTGTATTACTTCTGAGCAAGAATCAGCACAATGTGGTAAAGTTGTGTGTAATGTAATTCATTAATGTTTCTTTATGTCCATGCTACCAATACAAGAAGTCCCACTTTCTTGCGGAAGGGTAATTTTGGTGATACTGACTCATGTTGGATTGATTTGAATCGTAATATTCAAGATGCCCCTGACAGCAAAGTGTTTCTGATGAGGAGCTTCGTGTGGTGCGGCACAAAAAGAAATAAGAAAGCCGTGGTATAAAACATTTAGGCTGAAGGCTCCTCTGCTTCAGATCATGTCCCTGGCCTGCGTTGGACAAATCAGATAGGTAACCTGTGCTCTTTTTAAGTGAGACAGTGAGCCTCATCTCTCCATGCGGCAGGTGGAGACAGATGCCTCATTATCCATGCCACAGGGGACAAAACAAGCCCAGGACCCGAAGGCCCCCCCGCTGGCGTTTAGTTTCCAATGCACCAACACAGGGCAACCTTGGACCGCTGCCGGGACGCGCTCATCTCTGACCTCAGTGAGCGCAGGTCGCTCGCAGAGTCACATTAAACTTTCAGAGAACCCAAAGGTCCCCGTCAGGAGTGTTAACAGCAGCATTGTCCCTGCTCCCCCTGACTCAAAGGGCCAAGTGTAACAAGGCACCCCCTCCCGTGGTCAGGGCGGCCCCCCCTGGGTCCACAGATACAGTGACACCCTTCAAATCCATCTGCAGCTCCTGAGTGAGTCAGACAGGGAGGCAGAGATAGAAGATTCAAGAGCAAGTGGCTTATTTATTTATTTTTTTCCGAGCTGAGCGTAAAAAGTCGGTGGAGCCGCACCGACGTCTGTACATCGAATGTGTGTATTTGCAGAATAATCTGACGACTCCGACTACAGGCGAGAAACGAGTGAGTGTAGGTGTGGGATCAGGCTCAGATGATGGGATTGTCACTGAGACGGCTGATCACATTAAAGGTGCAGTCTGCCTAAACAGGCTGTCACACCCTGCCAGCTAAGACTTACTAAATATATCAATCCGATATGCTCGCTTTGAATTGTTGGATTTTAAAATTAAATTAACTTGACATTTGAAAGCTATGCAGAAAAAAACTTTCTTGACTTTTCCCAGAACAATTGTCATTAGAGAAGATTTATTACTCTTCAAATGAATGCAAAGAAACACGTTTAAGATTAATTATAGCGTAATTCTTTTGTCTGTTTGTCAGGATTTTGGACTCTGTATGCTTATAATATAGTGAATTAAAAATGTTTAATAGTGTCATGAAAATAAAATCATATTCCACAATAAAGTCTCTGCCTTTATATTCAAAATTTGATGTTTGAAACTGATCAAAAGATATATCAGTTATGGGCAAAACGATCACAAATAAAACTCTTTTTCTCTTCTTTTATTTATGACTGAAAATAAAATTATCCTTTTACTTGTTGTAGTTTTCAAGATGTAATCTGTCACAGTCTCCTCTGTTTGTGTGGCTGCTCATTATCAGATATTTGTCCCAACAATCTGCCAAAGAAATCACACCAGTGACATCTGTTGAAGGTGTAGCCTGGTCCATAATAGCTCTGTAACACCAGCGACCCCCTACTGCTCAAATAAGATCACATTCATCCCAGATTGCTGGTCTTAATATTTCAAAAAACAGAGTATTTTGTAGAAACAATGCAAACACCTGCTGCAGATTTTGTGACATCACTCCAACATGCTGCAGCTTGGCAACCGAAGGAGCAGAAAACTGTAAATAAACACGACAGAGAACAACGAGACTGCGATTAACGCTAAAGGATTTGTTTATCCTCCATCTACACAGTACGTCATTTGTTTTTCTGCACTTGTGATTTCGTATTTGTTAATACATATTAGGGTTGTTGACTGTGCTATATTCAGATCCTTAATTTAATAAAAAGTACAAACATAACTCCATTACAGGTTAAAGTCCTGCATTTTAAGTAAAAGTACTTGTTCTGTAGAAAAACAGTCCCTTTAACTGATACTTTATATTACATTACTAGATGCATCAATGCTTAAGTAGCATTTTATCTACTTTAGATAAAGTCAGGTAGTTTAGTCCAGGGTTTGCCAACCTGGGGGTCGGGCCCCTCCAAAGGCTCACAAGATAAATCTGAAGGGACGTGAGATGATGAATGGGAGAGAGAAGAAGTTATATTCATTTTTGAGATTTTACTCTTATCTTTGCTTTTTGTGAAATGCTGGATAGTTTTACCTCTTTCAGCCTCAAACAATTATTTAAATGAAACCATGTGAGAAGTTCAGAGGGGAAATGTCTCTTTGGTGGAACTGCTGGCAGCTCACAGAGACCTGGAACGTGACATGGAGCGCCAACAAGGCACCGCTTTTAGCTTTGTGAAGGACTCCACATTATTCATTATATTCATATGCTGTTGACTATTTTAATTACAGATATTCTGTGTTTCTGCCACAGATTTATTCTTAGGGCATTTACGCCGTCACGTCTGGAATACATTACTGCCTTTAAATGAATGAATGTACAAAAATAAAATATTTTTTTACAGGTTTAATGAAAAACAACGACATATAAGAAAATAAACTTTCATTACAAATTAAAAAGTGTTCTGATATAACTATGTTCAGTTAGGAGTGATATTGATTGGTCCAATCTCAATATCAGCAAACTGATTTTAACCCTGGAAAGTGAATGTATCATCAGGTAAAATGGAGGATTTGCTGCCATCTACTGGTTTGGTCCTGAATTAAACAATCAAACACTGATTTCCATCTCCTCTATTAGTTTTTGGACAAATTGGGGTTGAAACGAAGCTTTTCCGAGCGATTTCATTCCTTTTGCTCGGCTGTCTTTTTGAGACGCCGCTGCAGCAGGTGCACAAACACGGCAATGTTCACAACAAACTGGATTAAGCCTATAGAGGAAATGCCGTAGTTCACGTACAGGAAGCCGCCAGCAGTCGGTCCGACTGTGCGAAGGAGAGATTGGACGGATGCACACAGTCCCAGCATTGTGCCTGTGTACAAGAGCAAAGTGGGTTCAATAAACAACTTGTTTAAAATAAATGAGTGACTTTCTGACTATCTGATATGAGGTGAGCCTGTAGTTTTATTTGGTTTGGATGTTTTTACACCTGACACTGAAACATCAGAGATTTTAGTTTTGTAAGGCTGAACTTCAAAGTATCAGTAAGCTGTAATCAGATGCAGTCACACATCATACTGATCATACTGCGGCTTTGTAAAAACTCAAGCCTGTGAAAAGAGTGGCTGCTGTTAATGTTGTGTGGTTGTTGTGAACGTGCTAGCGTGCGAGCAGAAAAGCAGGACGGCTTCACCTGTGTCCGAGGACGGGACGCTCTTGGTGAGCATGCTGTCTGTGATGACATTAAACACACTGAGAGAAAACATCATCGGGATGACGATGAGGCAGAATTGGAACACATTCTGCATGTAAGCCTGCAGAAAGAAATAAAAACATCAAGATAAAGGTATCTGAGCGGGGGTGCAACAAAGGATTATTTTCATTATTGGGTAATTACAGTGATTGACTCTTTTCATTAACCATTTCCTAATTAACTATTGCACATTCCTGCACAAACTGAACAGCTCTTTCATTCTAAAAACACCTATATTGTACATACTTTTTATAATATTTTTTCATATTTTATTTTCTATTTATATTTCTTGACTTTTGTTGTACTTGTTTTTTTTAATATATTTTTTTTTCTCTTACTATGTTTCTTGTTATGCACCAAAATACCAAAGTAAATTCCTTATATGTGGAAACCTACTTGGCAATAAACCCGATTCTGATTCTAAAAATGACAAACGGCAATCACTTGAGCCTAAAGAAAGAATTTTTGTAGATGTGAAAAGATTAAAATATGTATTTACTTTGCTATGAAAAGAAGAAATGCAAGACATCCTAAGATTTCAGAACCTGCACACGACATGGCACTACAGATGGCAATGTCGGCCAGTCCAGGACTTTAGTCCAGACTTAAATATCTCACAACTATTGGATTGATTTCCATAAACATTTGTACACAGATTCATGGTCCCCAGAGGATGAAGCCTAACGACTGTAACTCTAGCGCCACCAGCAGGTTGACATTTGTGGCTTTAAGTGAAATGTTCTCAACTATTGGATGGTTTCCCATGAAATTTGGCACAGACATTCATGGTACCTGGAGGATGAATTGCAATAACCTTGGTGATCCTCTAACTTTACAGCTAGCCCCACCATCAGGTCAAATTTTCAGTTTGTCTCTAGTGTGTTTGTGTGTGTGTTTTTGTGTGTACCTGAGCCAGTCCCACCACAGAAGAAACTCCGATGGACAGAAGCAGCAGCGAGTTCTCAGAGTATCTTGCTGTGAGCCGACCGATCACTCCTCCCTGAATAACCTGAACAAACAATCCGGGTTTTATTGACCTCTTACAGTCTGACACCATCATGAGCTGCAGTGTGCAACACATGAAACACAGATATCATAATGAACTCTGCCTAACATTCACCATTTGGACTATGCCAAAATAAGCCATCAGATAGCCGTTCTGCTCAGGTTGCAGCTTGAAGAAGTCCAATGCAATGATGGAGAACATCACTTGGAAAATACCTTCGGAAGGAGAAGAGGAATTCTGTTTGATTGAGTTTTAGCGTTTACATATAATGTCCCAAAGTTGTTTAAACTCTACTGAACAGGCTATTATTATGTATATTATTTTGTCTACATTTTCCAGTCAGATCTATGCAAGTCACCTTCAACAACACTTAGTCTTAAATAATCAATGGCGCAGTGAAAACATATCTTTATGTAGAACAAATTTGGGATGGAAAGCAATAAATGTAGCTACTGTGGTAAATACAGTATTGTGTGAAAACGATGTCCTTAAACAAACCTCTTCTCACATGAACTCTTACCTGATGGCAAACCAGCAACTATCTTCACAAGAAAAGTCGGCGTCACACCTGGAAACTTCATCAGTCTTGTGATCTCTCCCACATTAAATATTGACTCTCTTTTGTTCTCACCTGCAGCAAATTCAAAGAGACAGAATAAAATGGTAGGTACAGTTGCACAGACAATTCCTGCCAGATTACTATTACTGTCTTTAACAGGCCCAGTCAAACAACCACAGCAAGAGAAATGTGTGAATTGTATAAAGCTTGAATTTGAGAGGTGTAGTGTAGCTAATGCAAAATCTAATTAGGTGTTTTTCATTTAAAAGAACCTTTTTTCCCTTTAAAGTCCAACTCTAAAACTTAAAAAATCATCACTCCCCAACCAGCATGCTTTATGCTTTTTAGCACAATTGTATAAATATTTTCCGACTAGCTTGCAGATTTGATTCAATCAGACAGATTTCCAGCTGACCTGGCCCAGGTCTGGCCAGTCACAACCGTTTATCTAATATGGGGCGGGTTTGATCCAATGACCGTACAGAGGAGCGCCGTTGAGGCATTTTCGTAAACAACCAAGATGGCTGCCGCTGATGTGGAACGTTCTGAATCCGCTATCATGTCAGTATTAGGCATTTTGGTCTATGCCCGTTGATAACGCTCCTTGGAAATCGAAAATGAACGAGAGGTTCCAGACTTATTTGCATTTGAGAATTGGTCTGGCCATGTCAGGCTAGATTTGCCTGCAAAATCACTGACCACCATCTCAGATACAGACATGAGAGTGGTATCGATCCTCTCATCTGACTCTTGTTAAGGAAGCGAATAAGCATATTTCCCAAAATGTCAAACTATTCCTCTAACCACATGCTAAAGAACAGTCATACCAGCTTCACTGTGAGCCAAAAATGAAAGATCTAATCCTTTGAGGAACCCAACACCCAATATGTTGATAATAAAAGATATTTAGCTGTTTCTTTAGATATGCATATCATTAACACAAGGCCACTATAAATACTACTATAAATGCAGTTGTACCAACTTACAGTGTGATGGCGTGTAAGATGCTGATTGATGTAACCCGATAATTAGACTAAATTGCTATTTTGAAGTGTGTAAGTTGGAAGTTGATGTACCTCAAAGATGTCTCTTTCACAATGTGCATCATGTGACAGACAGACAGTTTGGCCACTATGTCAAATTGGCTTCAAAGCCTGGCGCACTTCCTGTGGGCTTGTGACTTAAGTATCCGTCCCATCGAAACCTTTTTCAGCCCACATAGATGCAGCAGTGGTTGCTAGCAGCAACATTTTTCATGTCGGTTGACAAATCGTTCCCATTTTTAATCCTGCCATCAAAGCTCTGATTGCCTCGGTTGTTTTTCCAACCAGGGAAACAGCCATGAATGACCACCAGACCTATTTGAATCTCATTCGCAGTGACTCACAGGTCTCTATCCAGCCTAGGATGGATGGGATGGATGCAAAAATCCCCACCAATTTATATGACTTCTTAAGAATGCGCATGCCATCAAACCAGAACACCTTAAGACCCAAAACCACCCCCCCCCCCCCCAATTTATAGCAAACAATACACAAGTTTTAATAAACACATATACGGTAGATGTACTGCTGTGTTAGTCGCATTTTAAATTAAAATGTTAAAAAGCATTTGTTAATGAAATACTTTATTATTACATTATCTTACAAATGAAGGTTCATAATTTATGGGGATTTTGTCACATTTCACGCTGATAAAAATCACAAAGAATTAGATCAGTATCAAGTAAAGTCAGTTTATTTGTATAATGAATGTCTCAATAGACAGTTAAATCTTCGTCCCAACAATCCTTAATTCGGACTGCACCTGGACTTTACTGGATATTGGTGGGAGATGGGCTCCTGTCTTCAGCTGGAGGCTTGGGGACACAGGTGAGAGGTGACACTGGCTTGACTTGTCTCCAGGCGACAGCTTGACCTTTTTGGCCCTCTTGGCCGCCTTGTTCCGCAGTTTTTCGCTGCGGTGCCACTTTTTGATGTCTGCTAATTCCATCCCCAATTTTTCAGTCTCACTTCGGTACATGTTCCTCTGTGCTGTCACGGCCTTGAGCTTTTCTTTCTGGTCTCTGACCGTCGCCTGGCACTGCTGGAACTGCACTGCGACCTGCGTCAGACTCTGTTTCAGCTCCTCACACAGCTTCTGTGTTTTCCTCAGCTCTTCAGTCTGGGTGAGCAGCTCTTTCTGTAAGGACTCAGTCTTCAGGAGAGGCACCTCTTGGCTGGGTTTTCTGATGGGTGATGTGCGAGGTTTTTGTGGGATAATTAGTATTTTTTTCCCTATTTGATCTCCAATAGCACAACACCTTTTGAACTTCTCCTTCTGTGTGCGGAGTTCTTCCTCGTACTTTCGGAGCTCCCGCCTCTGGTCCTCAGCATCGTTTTCGATGAGGCCCCTCTCCCTCTCAAGTTTCTGGTTCTCCAGCTTGAGGAGATGGATTTGCTTCATCTGCTCTTTGCACTGACTGTCCTTCTTGTTCAGCTTTGACTGCTGGTTGGCGATTCTGTCACGCAACTCAGAGCATTCAGTTTTGCAGTGCTGCCACTTGTCATTCAGGCCGTCTCTCTCTTTGATCCCCTGCTCCACTTGTTCCTTCCAGTTTTGCTGCTCGGCCCTCTGGTTGGCAGCAGCCTGCTTCACTGACTGCAGCTCCTTCTTCACCGACTCCAGTTCCTTCCTGAGGTCCTCATTCTGCTTGTGCCCCCTCCTCAGCTCCGTTTGCTGGATCCTGATCTTCTTACCCAACACAGACAATTCATTTTTGCAGTGCATCAGTTGGCTCCTCTGGTGGTCTCTGTTTTTGCTCACATTGTGGATTCTTTGCCGCTCTGCCTTGAACTGCCCGGCATCAGTCATCAAAAACTCAACTTTCTTCTTGAGGACCTCATTTTCCTTCGCGAGGGCCTTGTTTTTCTTCTCCATGCAGAGATATTCCCGCTCAGCATCGGGAAGGATTGATGACAAGACATAATGATGATAGGCTGACATGGGGCCTGCCTTATGCAAATGCTTGTCATCAGAGTCAGGTGTCACTTTGTGAAAGCGCTCCATCTTTCCTGTTGAATTTCTAACGCTGTGTCGTCTAACACCGGGTCTCAATGTAGAGGTTTATCTCTTACTCGCTTGTCACCTTGTTATAATGTGTAGAGTGCGATGGGGTGAAAAAGAATCGTATTATGACATCATAACATTCCACACACACATTCTACAGCTAAGCAGGGCATTCTATTCGTACACATGCATACACACACAAATAAAAATGACTGTGTTTCACATGGAACACTATTTCTCCTCACCGTCTATCTCACGGCTAAATAGATTTGCAAGTTGGAGGAGGTATTTCAGGCGCCCCTGGAAGTAAAAGTCCCATTCATTTTTACCATAGACAATGATGTCACGTGACTCGCATTTGAAGCACATGCTTGGATCAAAAGGTTTGGTTCAAAAAGATTAACAGCTGCGTTAGAAAATATCAGGTTCTTTCATGAAAAGTCAAAAGGTACAAGAAGCCTGTGTACATACAAACCTCGAAGGAGAAGTTAACTATGACTCCCAAGGTGCACTTCAGCAGGAAACATCCAATCACAGAGCTTAAAATTCTGTTACTTGCGCCACTAAAAACGAGTGTTGAAAAAAAGTGACGATACAATCTGCAGCTTAAATCAATTTACTTTAGGATTCATTTTGGATTAATTCAGTATCTATGGCGCCGCATTTTGTTCACAAATTCAACGATAAAATGTTTTGAATTTGCTACTGCTCCGATTCGCACCTCTCACAGGCTTCTTCTCCATAGCAACAATGGCTGAGGCTCATGGGTATTGTAGTATTTAGAGCCATCTGCCATGCCAAATGAGAGATCATCACAAAACATGATCTCTCAGAAACAACGTTGAAATAATGAAAAGTGGTGGTCATAACATAAACCTATGTATCTGGGAGAATCTTGCTTTTCTATGTTAAGTAACATTGAGGATATTGTTTAAAGAAATGTTTGAAATGTCTCTCATTCCCCTGCTGGTGCTCAGCCTACCAGGTGCTGTCACTTAAACGCAGACACCAAAACACCCCTCCCGATGCTGAGACAGGAAAAACTCAGATATTTCCCAAAATACTTTTTTTCTTCTTTTTAATAATAAAAAACTATTTAAAATACATTTTAAAAAACACTCGACATTATTCTGACTGCAAAAAAGGGATGATGAGCCTGGACATATCAGCATTTTATACAGATTCCCAAACAGCTAAGAACGTTACGTGTAGAAGACGGAAGTGTGTCTTACCGTCCGTGTTGGTTTTTGGAGCTTGAACTTTGGTAGTTTTTGGGATAAACTTTAAAACCAACAGTAAACTAAAGGCACTCCCCACAGCACCAAAACATGCAGTAAAAGTCTCCCTGGGAAATACAAAGTAAAACCAGTGTTAGGTGGGCAAATATTTTGGACATTTTTGTTGTACTAGAGATATATAAATGTTACAGTTCAACACACAAATACCACGTAAACATTTCAAAGTCTATCATCATCATTTTCTTTGCATTTTCATGTTTAATTAAAGTCATTATAATTTTTCTTTTGGCCACTTGGGGGAAGTGGAACAACCTATAAAACAAAACATTGACATATTATCACCTTATGAAGTGGTTGTGGCGATTGAGTCAACAAAGAGTTTCTTATTTGACATTGACATTTAGGGAGCAGCCAAAGTTTTACTTAACTTGGGTAACCGACCCTTAAAACTTGGTGATTGGATGTTTCTCACCTTAATTATCTCTGGAACCAGTGCACACAACCAGCCACCTCACATTATCTGTAAGACTTTTTTAAACCCTGACCGCCTGATATAACCCCATCCACCTCTCCACTCTCCACCACCCAACACAAACACACAACAACACACATACAGTGACACTCACCCGTAACGTGTGTTAAGATGGCCGCCCAACGTGGAGCCAGCTATCATACCGACGCCAAAACACAGACCTAGTTTGGACAAAGCATCTGCCCGTTTTTCAGGTTCTGAAAGGTCTGCAACAACCATCTGAGAGGCTGCAGACAGGAGAGGGACAAAAAATAAAAGTGAAGTGAAACTGCAACTATTTTCAGGTTAAAATGGTATTTGATCAGAGAGTTTAGGTCATACAGTAGAGCGATGCACAGGGGTGAAACTTTTAACCATCCTAAATATTTCAAGGTTACTGCTGCATATATGCACTGCCACATGATATCACCCATATTTCTGTAAGCTCACAGTCCAAATCCAAACAAATACAGCTTATTTATCTGTGGTATGCAGTTAAAATGTCACTGACTGAAGTAACATAAATGTGAATATCAAATTTTCTGAAGTGATCAGGATAGAAACATTTCTCAATAGCAGAGGAGTGTCTTAAATGCACCATTTTTAATGTTTCACCATACTTAACCACAGAATATGGACATTCAATATACAATTCTGTATACAGTGTCCTTATTACTGATTACCTGCTGATACTAAAGCCCAGTTGATATTTTCCTACTAACAGTATTACATTACACATTCCTATAAAAATATTACGTTTTTTTATATTCCTTTATTTCCTAGCACAGAATGGAAGATGGCTTCTTCATACAATTCCTCTAATTACATTAAATTCTTCATTTGCATGTGCATTTTATACGGTATATATTAAGGACACACAGAGAAAAAATAACGAGATTTTGAGAATAAATTAGAAATAATATTTTGAGAACATTCTTGGAAAAGAAATCCTAATATTTTGAGGGAACATTTTTTTCCCGTAATATTGTCTTAAATCTCAAAATCTCAGATGTTTTTTTCCTTAACACTGGCCCCAATAATCTACTTAGTTTAGCCACAAAGTCAGCAAAGGACGAAAGGAGGAAAGAGTGAATAAATAACAACGAATGATTCATCTATACCAAATAATAATCCAGGTTTGAAGTTTAAAATGTTTGGCTGAGTGAGGAGGATTGTAGACGAGTGGTGCTTACCAGGGAGGACATGCATGAAGACGGTGGGCAGTTTGTGGATGAACAGCATGGCAGGATGGTCTGCTATGGCCAGCAGCAGAAAGAAAACAACTGTTGAAGAACACGCCAGAGACAAGGCCGCTCGCGCTCCGAAGATATCTGCAAACCTGCCGAACAACAAAACCCAGAAACCACAAGTTTTCTTTCCAGACAAAAACAACGCAGGCTGCTAATATTGGCAAAACAGCAGCTCCTGTGATACATCGAGAATAACCTCCATGCACGCCTGTAAAAGTAGCTGTAACAGAAACTTTTGGCGTTGTCAACGTTGCCTTGTGCCTACCTTCCAAACATAGGACCCCCCACCAGCTGGATTACACCTACCATGGTTTGCAAATAACCAAACCACAAGGTGTCGAAGCCAAGTTTCTTTGCCAAATACTACAGAGAGACATAATGAAAATACATACAGAATCATGTTAACATGCTCGCAGCAGGTGATTTTTACAGCACAGGTTCAGGTTAGTTTGACGGTGTGAAATCTATGCATGTGACACTCACCTGGCCTGACAAAAGAGAAGATGACTCCTCTACTGTACCAGTTAACACGTCCAAACTGTGACTTTATTTGGGTGACCCCCCATTTTTACTGGATATCATTTCATATATTTTGCCACATTCATGTCCTGTCATGTGGGGATGGAAGATAGCGATAAAAAAGATTCCTATGTTTACAACTTTAACATTCAGGAATAAGGTTTTGATTGATTTGTACCAGACAAAAACATACTGCTGTAATTCTTTTTTTCTCTTTTCCTTTAATAATTACAGTAGCTGCCACATGATGTAAACATGGCATTAGTCTTAAAGTGTTATCAGTTTGAATGTGACTTTTATCCTTATTTGAGAAAGGTGGTGGTGGTGGTGGTTATGGTACTGGTGGAGGCATTTTTGCATAACGAGTGAATGAATTTGTTTGAGGTCAGAGTCTGAAGATGCTGTTCAAAGTAGTATATTTAAGTAACCTCATAGGCTCTGTGTTTATTGTAATTTGGAGCAGTTAGTGCTAAGGGAGTGTTTCTCCTTTCACAATTTTACAATTTCCCGTAGCTCAAGGTGATCAAGGTCTTCAAATGTCTTTTCTCCAGCCAACAGTCCAAAACTTAAAAACATTCAGAATATGAAACAGAAAAGCAGTAAATACTCATGTTTAAGAAGCTAAAAATCAGCAAAAGTTTGGCATTTTCGCTTGAGATGTGACTCAAACTATTAATTATCAAAAATCGATGAATCAACTAATTGTCAATCAACTGTAACTAACAGCTACAGTTACTAGTCATTTTGTTTGTTAATGACACTAAACATCCCGTCCACTCTGAGTTCGAGGTAATGCACCTCTCTGGTAAACAAAAAGATAAATAAGAGATCCTTTGTGTCAAGTGCAATCAATGTCATAAACACTAAAATGCACTAAAGTGTTCAACTTTTGCACATATATTGCTGTATTACTGATAATTTGGGATTGTAAAACCCTTTTGATGCAATTTGCAAATTGTTTGACATTTTTGCTTGAAAAATATGTTAAAAGATTAATTGATTATTAAAATTGTTGCCAATTAATTTTGTATGTATCGACTAATTGAGTAACTGACTAATCGTTTCAGCTATAATGTAAAGTAGACTAAATAACTCCACCAAATGCCACTTAGCCTACATATTCATGCATCAGTATTGAGAAAAGCATTAATAATGTAATAATCTAATATCATTATATAACATACAACAATGACATAAGCAAATCTCACTGCAATAATGAGCACTTTAACTTTTGATTAAGTAAACTTAAGTGCATTTTGCGGATAATATGTACATTTATTTAAGTACATTTTTGACTGCAGGACTCTTAGTGTGTCATATAACACACATGATCACTCTTACACCCACAATAAACGCTACAGGCCATCAGCTGCCATCACTGATCACAACAACATGAGTGATTATTCTGATTAAATATATTTCCAGGGTTTTAATCGTGGTTTTAATTCGCGCTTTCGTAATAGCGCTTTCACATTCACGGCAGGCACGGAAATTTCGGCTTCCTGCTCTGACATAACAGAAATACTTACAGGCGTTACAGAAAACTGCAAAAACATCCATGTGATATCCAAAGCAGCGATGAGGTAAACGATGTGAATAATTTTCATCCTCTTTGGTTGAGGAGGGGAGGAAGTTGAAGCTCTGGAGGTTTCCTCGGTTGTTTCCCCTCTTCGACTCATTTTGCTTCTTGAAGAAAACACACCTAACGTTATACAGCAACGTTAATGTCCTCTCACCGAACCGCAGAGAGTTAACAGTCGGTGGAAAACAAACTGCGAGCTGTTAATTGTCCGGTAAAATACCCTTTGACCCGGTGTACTCTCACATAAACTAGCGTTAGCTAACCTAACGTTAGTTGCACTTTGGAACCGAAACCGTACAGAGAAGCAAGCAGGAGGCGTTACCGGGGCACATGTTAGCTAGCTAGTTACGGAAAAATTATAATCGAAAATGGAAGTGTTTGGTTTAAGCAATTGGACCTGTCCCTGATTTCAAGTCCTGTTGGAATTACTGTAAATTACGAGCTGAGCGAACATAAACGTCTATTAAACAAAATACCACCGGGAAGTTTTTTACAGTGATGCATTCAAGAACTCCTACTAAGATCGTACTTTGGAGCTTTTATGGAGTCAGAATCAGCTTTATTGGCCAAGTAGCCAGTATACATGTACCAGTGGTGGAGGAAGTATTCAGATCCTTTACTTAAGTAAAAGTACTAATACCACACTGTAAAAATACTCTGTTCGGGAAGTTAAATTAACATTAACATTTATTTTCCTTACTCAAAAATGACAGAACCCTCAACCCTGGTAAAATGTGTTAAGTGTATACATATTTACTGTAGCTATTGTAATGAAAAAGCACAACCATAGATATGAGCCAGTGGATGGAAGAGACTTGGAGAAAGTGTCAGCCATGAACTCAGTGCACATAAATGTGTGATTCATTATAAGTATTCGATTACAAGCATTGAAATGTCTCACTAAGGTGTGTGCAGTTACAGTATGGCAAAGAAAATGATCACAGGGTGTACCTGCTAAGAGACAGGTCAGATTTCACAAGGCAGTCTCTTAACGCCCTCCTGTGGAAGAATCTAGGAGGTAACACAGATATTCTGCTGATACTGAGGTCAGATTGTTCGGAGTAATTTTATACTTTTATACTTATGTGCTTAGACTGTTTACACCTTTGAATACAGTAAAGTCACTATATCATCAGTTACACCTATAAACAGAAATAATGATCTATACTGTCCTTATTAAATGTGGTGTTGTTTCTGTTCACTAAATGTTTTTTCCTGCTGGAAGAGTCAATTTTTAAAGAACAGACTGAGCTCTTGAGAACTGCGCCTGATTAACAATGGCTTGGGCTTGCTGTGGGAACTTAGAGGAGGTGGGTGGAGGATTAGTATGAAGAGGAGGAGGGGTAAGGTGAAACTGGAGACAACAAGGGGTCACATGATAAATCTTAAGCGAGATGAATAACAGTATAGGAAATAAAAGAAGAAAATGTGCTACACAAATTAGATTTATTTTTCTTACTATAATCTTTGCTTTTTATTTTAATTTTTTTTTATTGTGAATTAGGTGACAGTTTTACCTCTTCAAACACTGAAAAAGAAATCTGAGATTGAGAACACTATGAGATTTTCAAATAGTTATTTATAAAATATAAAAGATCACAAAAAAGTACACAAAGGAAATAAACATAATAAAATTGACAAATATTTGTCATGTGGAGTTTTTATTGTTCTTGGTCCATTGCATAATTATTTGAAGTCCCCCTCCACTACAAATGTGTGAAATTCCTCCACAGAAAGGAGAAGGTTTCTCTGTTCTCACCTCACATCTGAGTTTAAGACATGTAGCTTCAGGCATGGTTTTGTGACATTACAACTAGTTTGGAAGCCAACCATGGTCCAATATGTATCTTCTACCAGTGATGTGGAAACTTGAAGTGCAAGTGGACTTTTTAAACGTTCATAGATTCTGCATTTTTCCATGAGGGAGAAGCAGTACATATAATTTTAACAGTTTTTAATTAAGTAATTTAACTTTTTGTGTGTAGAAAAACATTAGACACAAATTATTATTCCAAGCAGAATATTTTTTACATGCACAACTAATGGACTTTTCAGTGAAGGAGAAGATATCTTGTGTTAGATAGATCATAGATTCTGCATTTTTTAATAAGGGAGAAAGAGTACATGTAATTTTTATAGTTATAGTTTTTAGTGGGGAAAACACATCCAAAACAAATTATTATTTCAAGCTGAATATTTTTATATGTCTTAAAACATGTCTGGAGGCGATGTTTAAAAAAAAAAAAAAAAAAGTTTGAAGACTTTTATTTTGAAGCGGCCTAACAGCGCTTTAGGATTCTTATTTTGAAATCCGTGAGGGACCTCCTCCCGGAAGTGTGCTCCATCATCTGGTCTGATATCCACTCTATTGTGTGTGGGGGGTTGGCTGAGTGACAGATGAGGACTTCGGTTCATTAATTTGAATAAATTTCCCCATTTCTTTATGGCATGTAGATATCTGACAACACAGAGTGACAATGCAGACCCTCACGCCTCATGTTTACTGGGCTCAGCGTCACGGAGACATTTATCTCCGGGTGGAGCTGAGCGATGCCAAGGTAGGACAGTCCACTACATCCAACTGGCTGCTTCCAGCCTTAACTTGTCTTTTACTGCTTAAGTAAAAGCCTCTAAGCCTCTAAACTTTATTTTCTCAATGCTGTGGGTGTAACGTTAGCAAAGTTAGCTAACGTTTTTCCTCTGTACAGCAGCTACTGTTAGCCTAACTGTTAGCTGAAGTGATGGTGTAGCTACCGTTATAAGGTTATAAGATGGCTAAATTGACCTCTAACGTGTATTTGTGATTTGTGAAATTAATTCACAGTTGTCCCCCGTTCAGAAAAGTATATATTTATGTTATTTGCTGCCTCAAATAACACTATTTAAAGGGCACTAATAACCTTTAAATGTCTGTCGTCGAGGTCATATGTTAATGCTAACGGTTTTTTAAATGTCGTAAAGAAGTTTGTTGTCGAAATTAACACTACAAAACAATACTAATCACCTCAATCATTTCTGACTTAGTGGAGGATGACAGCTGAAAATGACAGCTCCAGTTTGACTTCCTTGCTTCGTAGCTGCACTCCAGTTATCAACTCGACAACTTGACGTGATTTTCCATACTTAGCTAACAACTACACTAATATCATTATCTGAAGAAAGTATTTCAGCTCTATACACAACACATTAAGGTGTTAATGATCTGTGTCAGCCAATCAAACCCTGTATTAAGGCTTATTTGAGTTTTGGATGGGTTTTGTCTTCACCCCATCATCACTGAGCCTGTCACTGACTACTTTAATTTCATTCTGCTGGCTGTGTGTTTGCATATAGCAACATGAAATACAGGCTGTTCTTCTTCACCTCCTCCTCCTCCTCCTCCTCCATCCTCGTCCTGCATCTGTTAGGCAAATGTCTCATAAAAGATGCATGGCTTGTGATGGTTGTTCTGGATCTTGTTTAGCCTCTTAGGAGAATGGCTTGAGGATAATTGAAACAGGCTGACAGAAGAACACCTGCCATGCTACACACGTTGGGCCCATTTATATATCAATGAGGACAGACTAAATATAAGAAGCACCTCTCAGTATAATGCAGTTAAATTTATTACAGCCTCTAAAATGCCCATGAAGTTGAATCAGCATCTTTTTAACAGTTTCAACAAAAACCGAACATTATAACCTTCATGGGGGAAGGATTTATTTATTTATTACTTCTAGCTAGATGTACCTAATAAACTGGCTACTGAAATCTGGTGATATTCTATATTTATCCAGACTAAAACCAACAATGAATTGATCCTACTCAGAGATCTTTGTGGCTTTGTGTAGCCAAAGCCTGATATATCTTATTCCTCTGTATTCCTCCCCCATAAAGCATTGTTGTCCAAAAACCCACATACACCGTCCTGCTGCTGTAAAAACTCACTAGAGCACCAAATGTGTATTTATCCGCCACTGAAAATAGTCCCCAACAAATGCAGTCTTTCCTCCTGTTTGAGCAACATTTGCTAAAAACTACAATTCCCAGCTGTTTCGGGAAATTGTTAAGACTTTTTAAGGATCAAATTATATTCTATATATTTGTGAGCTGTTTTTTAAAGATTTGCGTCTTCAGTAGGAACCAGTGGGCTTGGGGTTAAGTGCAACAGACAGGGTAATGAGGTCTATAAGTATTGAGAGACTAACACGTTGGTTTTGGTCGTTTTTATGGGAATGATTGACAATGATAAAAATATAGAATATCACCAGACTTATCCTTTAATTTCCACCTCATAGTTTTGTCCATTGTATCAGTACGTCAGTGTCGGTTTGGTTGTGACGGCTGCCTTTTGCTTTTGTGTTTTTCAGAATCTCGACATCAACCTGCAAGAAAACAACACGCTCCAGTTCAGAGGTTGGTGTTTACATTGGTGCACGTAAGAGGACTTCAAGAAGAAGTTGCGCAGTTGCATAATGACAAGTTTGAAATTATTTCGCAAACTTCCACGTTACTTATGAGGCTTGTTATGACGGCAATTTCTGCATGAAACATGATGTAAAGCCTGATGTTGTTATGATATAAAAATATAATGTTAATGTTGTTCCACAGCACAGGGCCATGGAGCTAAAGGAGATAATGAATACGAGTTCAGTTTGGAGTTCCTGGAACCTGTTAGACCTGAGGTATTGATCATTTATTCATCTAGTACTAATTAGTGGGGGGAATTGATTTGTTATATTGAGATTCATTGTTTTTGCATAATTTATGTTTTTGAAAAAATAATATATTAAAAGCCAGAATGCAGAAGGGCAGTTACTGATTCTATTTATTTTCCTACATTAACTATTTGTTGCACTTGTAGTTATACTTTCTATTATCTCTTATGATATCTTCCACGGACAAATTTTAGTGGTGTCAATTGTTATGATGGGTGTAAATGCTCAGCCCCTGCTCAGCCCACACCTTATATTTAAAATATTTATATATTTATTTAATATTTAAAACAAAATAATGGCATTTATCTAAAAAAATGCAGTAAAGAAGTACCAGATTCTTTGTTTCATTTTTAACATATTCTGCCAATAAAACGCTTTCTGCACAGTGGCGCATTTCATCTGATTTTCTCTTGCTGTTCAGATGAAAAATCCACAGTTTTATCACAATGACTGCATGATAATGCGTCATGGCACTGATTGAGTGAGTCTAGCAGCTAGAAATCACTGCCGTCAGGTCAAAGTGAATGCTGATTGAAAAACGCCTCCCTGCTGCAGTGAGCCTTGATTAGCTGGTACACCACGTACCTGACATTATTATCAGGGAATTTATTCCTGAGACAAAGAGCTGCAGGTTTTTATTCCACCCCTCAACTAAAATGCATTTAGATGCAGTTATTTTGGGGATTTGTCACACTTCAAGGTTAGTGACTGTCAGTAGCGGATAAAATGTACTTCCAGTATGAGTCACAGTCTTTGTGTATGAAAGATACAGAAGAACAAACAGCATTTTTATATGTATATATTTTATGATACAATATCTCTTCTGTCAGGGAGTCCTGGTCAAGATGGGCAGCAAAAAAACAAATACAAAGGTTTCATATAAAAGTACAATTGAGACAGATTACATCACAAAAACATACCAAAACACAACAAACAGACACAAACCATTCAGGGATCAGGAGCTAAAAAAAATGCTCACACAACAGCTACTCACATTATTTAAATGCCTTTTGTGTTTCTCAGTTAAGAAAGCTAATACTGTGTTTTCAGATCAACCATAAGTCCACCCAGCGTCAGGTGGACATCAAGATTAAGAAGAAGGTGGAGCGCTGGTGGGACCGGCTGACGCTGCAGGAGAAGAAGCCTCTGTTTTTGGCTCCTGACTTCGACCGCTGGCTGGAAGAGTCCGACGCCGAGATGGAGCTTCAGGCTAAGGTAGGAACTTGGAAAAACAAACAAATGTACTCTGAAGAGAGAGTAAAATGTTGTGTACCATGGTAAAAGGCTTTTGACTGCTCACTCAATACAGAATGTAGTGAGTGCAAACAGGTTTTATGGGATTATTATAGTCTCGGTTAGGATAGTTGGTGCAGCCAGGAAAAAACAGAGGCCTGGTTGAAGCTTTTTTTTTTTAGCCCCAGGTTTTCCTCATGCTTAGCTTTGCAAAGCCAGCCCACAAAACTTTGCATATCGCTCTTTGTGGTCTGCCAAAGCTCGACCTGGGACAGGTGTCATTTCACTGGGATGTTAATGCTACACATGAGTCGACAAAGCCACCTCCCACTGGACTGTCACAATTTTAATAAAACAGAGGTGAGAAGAGCAACGTTTATGTGTTTAGACTCAAGGAATCATCTGATCCACTCCTCGTATTTCTCTGATTGGTTCGGCTTGTAGCTGGTGGACTCACTGGTTCTCAGTGGGTGTTTTCCCGACCAAAACTTTTGTAGCAACCACTGAGCTTGCAAAATGTACCAAGCCTAATATAATCAAAGCAGCAAAGAAGTTATTGTGCTTTTCTGTTTCAAGTCAGCAGTCAAATAGAAAACAGCTCTTTATAATGGGTTGTTGTTTACACCTTGTTAATATCACTTATTGCTGTGAAAATTGCAGACGCCTGTTAAAACACATTTATGGATTTAGAATCTTGTTTTTGTTTGTAAATGTATTCCTGAGTAAAACCTTTTCTGACTCATCAAATAAAACAAATTAGTCTGTCAACTGCTCTGGATCTAATGAGAAATTTGAGAATTCATATTCACCATATTAAAACAAGTGAAGATAGCAGTAAATATAAACATTATGTGTTTGGCTGTTGCAAAGTGAGATTCTGATGGTGTGATTTCTTTTAGGAGGAGGAGAAGATAAACAGGATAAGTGTGGAGTCAAGAGTTCGTAAAGACCGTGAGTGACACATTTACTAATCTGTAGGTGGAGCTTTAGCAACGTTAGCATCAGTTCATTTGAGTTATTTTCTTCTGTTTCCTCAGCCTACCTCGGGCTGAAGAAAGGCTACTTGTTTATGTACAACCTGGTGCAGTTCCTGGGATTCTCCTGGATCTTTGTCAACATGACCGTTCGACTCTTCATTCTTGGTCAAGGTTTGTGGCCAGGTCATTTGCCACAGGGAGGCAAAGTTACGTGCAAAGAATAATTTTCCAGGCTATTAAAACATCCACAGTGAGAGAACAGAACAGGCCAAAACTATGAAGATCCACCAAAATGACTGAGTTCTTGATTTGAACTATATCTTTAAAGGACCATAAGTGTGGTTTTGTGTGTTTTAGTCTTACTGACAAATTGTGTACATACTTAACGTTACTGCAAACCATTTTCAAAAACATACCGAACATTTTAGGACTGACTTCCTACCTCCCAGGCAGCTACTATTATATTATATTATATTATATTATATTAAATACTAAATCTGCTTGCAGAGACATGAAGCCTGCTTGAGAGAGGTAATCCATCACAGTTTATATTTAGTAACCTTAATGTCAGTTACATTTGATCACACAAATCTAGGTAAAAGTGAGAACAAAGACACTCAGCGGGTAAAAGCAGAATTGGCAGACTGCAGAGAAGATAAAACCAGGATTAAACTCAAACAATTGTCCTTCTCAATAGCTTTTGAATTTTATGGACTAAATTAATTACTGGACAACAGTTTTTGGGTGAGTGTCTATGGAACACAAAAACAGAAAAGAGACAAACACAATTAGCACCACCGAGCAGTGAAATAAAACAAACAGGAGATCCAGAGAACACTGAGAGGTCTGTGTTTTTGTTTGTGAGGAGCTATTCACAGATGAGCTCATTTGAATAGAAACAGGAACACGGCTACACAGCAGGGATTTGTTTTGCAAATGATGAGGATTATGGATAGTGGCTCATGCAATGTGCTGTTTAATTATGTCTTGTGTGTTGCTCTCGCTCTCCACAGATTCGTTCTATGATACCTTCCACACCACGGCTGACATGATGTATTTCTGCCAGATGATGGCCGTGCTCGAGGTCATTAATCCCCTGCTGGGTCTGGTTAAGACTGGATTTTTTCCTGCTATGATACAGGTAATAGAGGGGAGACGGTCACTTCTCATTTTATTGTGATTTCAACCCTGAAGAGGAAAACTCCAGCCACACCTAAACATTGAAGTATGAAAAAAAGAATCATATATACAGTATAATTAACACAGCAGCCAATGGAGTATTCACACAAACACTACATGGCCAAAAGTATGTGCACACCCAAACATTACGCCCATATGTGATGTGTTAAACATCTCAATCCAAAACCATGAGCATTAATCTGCTGCTAAAACAGCCTCCACTCTTCGGGTTTCAGGCTTTACACCAGAGTTTGGAGCCTGGAGTGAGAATCGTTTAAATATGGGGATAACAGTGCACATTTTCAGACAGTCTCTCCTGAAAGGCATTCATAGTGTTGCAGTCGGTTATAAACATGAAAAGTGACAGAAATAGTGATCTTACAAATGAAAAAAGCAACTTTTAAGAGAAAAGTTCAAACACTGCTTCACTTTTCTGAAGCTGTTCGACCACCGAGAAGCAGTTCTGATGGAGTGTACTGACGCCTTAAAGGTGTTGGATGTGGTTGAGAAAACATAAGCAGCCAAATCTGACAACTCACAGCTCTTATAAGGGAACTTCACCAATTTTACACATCAAAGTCTGTTTACAGGTGTTGGGGAGTACGACTGCATATGTGAATATAAAGCCTTTTGTGAAGTCTGATAAATTGCAGACCGGTAAGACAATATCTCTTGTTCTGCTGCATTGATTTTGATTTTGTAGTTACAGTTTTGGGGTGGTGCACGTCAGCGCAGGCAGAGCCTACAGCAGGGATGCTCATTTTGCTTTGCCCGGGGGCCACTTTTGCAAAATGACATGAGGCCAAGGGGCCAGTTAATAAACAAACATTAATAATATTTATCAGATATCTTGCGGTGCTACCAGATGAGAATGCTGCACTGAAGCTAGCATGTTTTGACTCGTGATGTCGCCTGATATTAGCAACCTTGCGTACAGCAATTGTCATCAGCCCTGAAGGCAAACTTCTTCCGCGTAGCCCACGCAGGCCAGGTGTACGTGAACATTATTGAACATTTACTAATTGGTATAAACAAAACATTCCCAGTGTGAATCAATTTTATTTTCATTGTGAATTAGAAAATGGTCAGCAGGCCACCCGGTACCCTATCGTGTGCCAGATTTGGCATAAGTTGAGTATCACTGGCCTACAGCAAAGCTACAGGGATGATGTGCCGAGGCTAACTGATGCTTATTGAAGGTGACTCCATATTTGGTCCACAGTCAAGGTAGATACATCAGGGAGGAGGTACTGTAGCTGGTGAAGCCAGGGGAAATCTTTTTCCAGTGTGGTGTATTATAGAAATAGTTTTGAAAAGTGCTGTAAAATTAGAATAAATGAAAAAAAAATCTTCCCCTACCAGGCTCTGAACTGAACTTTGAAATCGAGCAGTTGTGGTTAATCTGAGATGTCTTTTAATTCTGCTGTGTGATGTTGCAGGTGGCAGGCAGGAACGTCATTCTGTTCGTTATCTTCGGCAGTCTGGAAGAGATGCAGAACAAGGCTGTCGTCTTCTTCGTGTTCTACCTGTGGAGCACCATCGAGATCTTCAGGTCAGCTGCGATCACCTTCCTCCCCTCTCTGGTGAACATGCGTTGTTGCTTGCTGTAACATCGGCTCTTCCTTCAGGTACCCTTTCTACATGCTGGCCTGCATCAGCACAGAGTGGAAGCTGCTGACGTGGCTGAGATACAGCCTCTGGATCCCTCTGTACCCGCTGGGCGTTGTGGCTGAAGGTTTGTGACTAGTTTGTTATGTTTACTGGGAAAATGGTGGCATAAACAAAAGTTCATGGCAGTCATGTCAAGTGTAAGAGTTACTGCTGACAGTGTGTCGTTCTGTGTTTCCAGCGGTGGCTGTGATCCAGTCCCTGCCCATCTTTGATGAGACGCGCTTGTTCAGCTTCCCCCTCCCTGCGGCGCTGGGACACTCTTTAAGCTTCTCCTACACTCTGCAGCTCTACCTGGTCCTCCTGTTCCTGGGTGAGACATCCACCAACACACCGCCGTCCTCTCTGACTCACCCTCTACGGTTCGGAGCCGGTGCCTAATCTCGAACCAGTTCTTTAACGTTTCAACAGCCAAAGAACCGGCTCTTGGGCAGGAAAACTGGTTCCAGAGCGGCACCAACACTTTGCTGGTCTAAAACCACATCAATGTTACGTTAGTAATATCAACGTGAGAAATTAGTACCTATGCTTGCTTTGGTATTGTTAGCTGACCAACAGCTAACTAGCTAGCCAGCTAGCATAACCTTGGTAAGAATAGCTAATGTTAGTATGCTACTTTCTAACATTGCCATTGGCTCACCTAATGTCACTTAACATTTGGCAAGTTTGTTTTTTAGAGCACTATTCTGTTGTTTTTGTTGTTGGTTATAGAGTTGCCTGTAAAGAGACGATGTAGCCTGCCATTGTTGTTGTGCTTGAAGTTAGCGCTAGCGTTGCTGGGAAAGCAGAGACGTATACAGTGATGTAATGACTTGGACCTCTAGCCCGTGTAAAAACAAAGCAGCCCAGAACTAGCACTAGGTTCGCCTTGGTGGAAAGGGGGTATAAGTCTCCGGGAAAAACAGCCAACTAAAACTAATATTACACCTGCAGGCCTTGATCATGTTGAGTCAGCTTACCTTTTTGTTACCCCCAGGCTGCTGGCAGGCCTGTTTTTATTGCTTTGTTGCTGCCTCTTGTCTAATTTTCAGTGGGCTTGAGGATGAATGTAGTTCATAAATCATGTCACTTGTTTTCTACTAAAAACCGAAAAACAGAAGGCAATGGCTGCCTGCGATGTAGGAAAATCACATACAGAAAACCTAAAACACTGATAAGCTTTGGAAAACAGGCAGTTATCTAAAGTTCATATGTGCAGCGCTTGTGGAGGAATGAATGAGTTACTTGAGGCATCTTTAGAGTGGTGCTGAGCAAATAGGGCTTTATGTGTGATTGTTTTTCTGTGGTGACAAAAATAAAGTTTGTGCAGCCACCCGATGAGACAAACATGACAACTACTCCACCAACTTCATACTGATGGAGGTTCCTTCTCCTCCCCAGGACTCTTCATCAATTTCCGACACCTGTACAAGCAGAGGAGGAGGCGATACCGCTCGAGGAAAAGGAAAGTCCACTAACTAGCACCTTTATTTTGCACACACACTCTGAACTGCTGTCCACTTAAAGATAAAGCAGCTGTTTTCTCATCTACCTACACACACACACACACACACACAGACACACACACACACACACACACACACACACACACACACACACACAGTACTGGTCTCCTTATTCCTCCACTGGGTGAACTGGTAACCTTCTCCAGACCAAATCCTGTAAATCCTACTGTACCAGCTCGACGACTCACTGTTGAACGGACGTCACCTGAAAACACTGCACAGGTTGATCTGGTGTTTTACTGCTCTGAGTTTAAGTTATCATGTTTATTTTCTTACAAATGTCCATATTAATCAAAATTTCTGTGTGCGTCTGCAGTCACTGTCTGAGGTTTAGTTATTTCTGATTACTTCTGTTGAAATAACAGAAATATTTTGTGTATTTTCATGTTGAGGACACAAGAGAAGCGTTTACTTTATGAACATACACAGGAGTAATTTGTTTTACAGTTGGAAATAAAACAGATACTTATTTACATGTGATTTAGGGAAACAATTTAGGTAGAATTGATCCGCCATTTTCGTTATTTATAAAATTTAGGTCCTTGTTGGTTCAAAACTAATATTGTTACCCTCAAACCAGCTCTTCAAAACATGTTTTAATGGTGCTTTATGGTCTTTTAACCCATTAATTACTAATCATAGATCTATTATACCTTTATTAACCTTTATATTTGTGTTATGTTGTCGTCGCGTGTTAATGCAATTGAAAGCCAATACAGTTTTGATACTCTCTCTCATGTGGTGTGTTCAAGGATGCTCCACTATCTGGGAATTTTCTGCATTACTTTAAATGCAAGAGACATCATAATCTCCCTGATGTCCACATTTGCATGTTTCCTTCTGGGTTATATCGTCTGAAATCACAGCCTGTAAACAGTCAGAAGACTGAATTCTCAAATGTCGGAACGTACTTCGACGCACCATGAGAGTTTGAAAATTGTTCCTGCTTGCACCTGCGTGAAGACACGGCAATGTCGAGCAAGTTGATTTTGAACTTGTAGATTCTTAAAAGGTCAGTCTTTAGTGATGTAAATTTCACACAAGCTGAAGTTGACAAGCTAAAAACATCACGTCGATAGAAAAATGATTTCTGATGCCTTTGCATGAATTTACTATAACTTATGTCTGTTTTTAAATGTAGGTTTTTGTTGTTTTCAGAGATGCATTCCTAACACTGAGTCTTTGATGAAGCTGTTGGTCATTCACTGCTTTGAATATTAACAAATCCATGCAAATGACTGTAGAAGGAAATATTTATAATAGCTCTTTTTCTGGCGCCACACACAGTCCCTCCTACTGGCCTGTACATTAGTTTTACTGGTAACTGCAACACTCGCTTCTGCTTAAACCTCATGACCAAAAAATGTTTTTGTCCTGTGAAATTGTAACTCACTTCTTGTTAAAAGCTGCACGAGGGACGTGGCTCGAAATCATGAGATGTTAATTGTGAATGAAAACCTAATGACGTTAAATACCCTAAAATACTGTAATGTTTAAAAACACATGAAATTAGTCTGTGATGGTTTACACCAGAGGACAGAAAAGAGACGATAGAGGCAGAAGATTTAAAGGTGGTTGAGGTTCAGACATCAGACTTCACAGCTTCAAGAGATGCATTCTCTACCTGATGCAAATAGATCTCGATTCTTTCACTCCCTGTCAGCTTGTGAGACAGCACTGCAGTTTGAGACGGGGGGTGGGATTGACATGATCGTTGCTGTTGCAGGATATTTTGTTTGTGTAACTGCATCCTGAAAGAGTACAAACAGCAGAATAGGAGAAAGTGTAACGACAGGAATGGAGGGTGAGGATGAAGGGCTTCATAAAAAGATATTTTTTCTAACTTGTGAAATACTTTTAGCTCGCTAATACTGTAATTTTAGCTCTACTGAGTACATTTCTTCCAGTTCTGGACTGACTGCACCTCCAGAGTCCAGTTCTCTCTGGATCAAGTGATCGCTTGCTGCTTTAAAGCCACCATGTGTTGAATTTTAAAATGTGCATCTTTGGCGCCCCCAGTGGTAGTTCTGAAAAATACAGCAAAGTGTAATGAATGGATGGGAAAAAGGTGCGGCATATGTCACCCATCAAAACACCTGCACCTGTTCTATGTTAGCCCACACACTGGCTGCACCTCGACACGCATCAAGAAAGCACAATACGCCACTGTCCTCGCAGCATCGACAAGCATCACCTCTTTTGAAACACAGCCATTTTATCACATTTGCCACCCTGATTGGCTCATCCCAGCCTCTGTACCATGACTGTTTGCAAACTTACTATACCATTATAAAAGTTCTAAACATTGTTTGGGTTTTTTTGGGGCATTTTTGCCTTTATTTGACAATCGATGATGTAGAGAGAGAGAGACAGGAAACATGGGGAGACAGAGAGAGAGTGAGAGGGGTTTGACATGCAACAAAAGGTCCCTGGCCGAATAATAAATTAACCTAATTTAGGGGATACTCATCAAAAATGTTTGCTCAAGTTATGTGCTTATGTTAAAAAAATGATCAGCCAATATTTCATTATATTGATATCAGTATCAGCGACAAAAATCCAGTGTTGGTTGGGCACTAGGTTTTTTATAAGTATCTTCTGCACCGCAGCTTTAAAGAGTAATGTGTTGCTCATGTTTTGTCGAACAGTTCATGTCTGCATCGAGCTGCAGCTTCTTAAAACTGGATTTGAGCTGTACTCCTGATGATGAGTGATAGACTGACCCAACGTTATCCTGGGAAACCTTGTGGCTAAATGAACAGGTTTAAATTGAAAAGTTTATCAGTCTATCATAACAAATACTGCGTACTCTCAATGTGTAGCTTTTCTTAACTTTTGCAAGTTTAACTATGAATCCTTGATTTGATGGTTTTGTTCCATTTGGAGCCCAGACGTCCCGACTGAACTGTCCCAGAAATGAAAAACATACCGCTCATAAACTCAACATCAGTGTTGTTTTAATGGAAAACAATTAATCAGAAATTGTTAAATGTCCTGATGAGCCTTCCACCTCTTGTTCTCATCATTTTTCCTCTGACTGTACTTGATTTCTTTGTTTTCTTTTGTCCTTTCCAATCTGCTCACCTTTGAGCCTTTTCTTTCTATTTGTTTTATATTTATTTGTGTTTACTGAAGTTGATGCTTTTAATTTGTTTGTTTCTTTTGGGAACGATGTGGAGTGGATATGCAGCTTGATTTAGACAATTAATTGCATTTCTAAAAGTCAAGGGAAATAAAGGTAAATTCACACTAATGCTGCGTTTGATTGTAAGTCACAATTATGATTTCCTGACAAAAATAAACATCAGAGTTCCTGTTTTGGAGGTGGCCTGATTTTTTTTCTCGGATCCCAGTTCCTGTTGTGACGTCAAAAATGATTTTTAAAGAGTTTTTTCTTTTTTTGGCATTTTGTGTTCATTACATACTTTACAGTAGAGCTGGAGACGTCAGATAGGGGGGTAGGAGAGGGGTAAGTCCCTGTCCAGGATCAAACTAGAGACGCTGCAGTTATTTGATGTGCATCTTAACCACCAGGCCAACAGGACGCTTCAATAGATTTTACTTTTACAAGATTATCAGCTGTTGCTTCTGAGCAGCGGTGGAAGTACTCAGATCTTTTACTTAAGTAAAAGTAGCAGTACTACAATGTAAAAATACTCTGTTACAAGTAAAAGTCCTGCATTCAAAATCTTATTTAAGTAAAAGTACAAAAATATTAGCATCAAAATATACCAAAAGTAAAAGCACACATAATGCAGAATAACCCTTTTCAGAATCATATATATTACTGAATTATAATTATTGATGCCATAATGTGTACATCACTTAAATGTTGCAGCTGGTAAAGGTGGAGCTCATTTCAGTTATATTATATTATAATATATATATATATATATATATATATATATAGTATTAATAATCTAAATGTACCAAATGTAATTTTGCATTGTCAGGGACACCTGGATGCTGTCGGAGATTTTAACATTGAATTGTATCATCATATACTTGTGCAAGAAAAAGTGAAAATTAAGGCAACTATGTATGGTGTTATTTTTTGACAACACTCCTGTGCAGAGAGTTCAGGTTAAGTTAATGATCATCAGTGTAACACTAATAATGATTATAGATAATTTGGTGTTAATCAGGTGTTTTCACTTTGACTGATTGGACCTTTTCTGTGTCGGTGTGTCTGTTTGACTGACATCTTCCTCACTCTCTTGTTAGTCTTGTTATATCTGTTAGGGCGGGACAACTCAAACCTTTATCATCCTTATTTGGACATGTTGGTGCCATCATGTTGTCTCCAGGTTTTCTCAGCAGAGATCTGATCAATCAGAAAAAGTGGAAACACCTGTGTGTGTGTGTGTGTGTGTGTGTGTGTGTGAGCAGGGACTCAGACTGCAGGTAAAAGGTTTCATATTTCCAATAGTTTCTTGTTGAAGTGTTGGACTCACCTGAGATAAAGTGAATTATTTTTAGATCTTTTAGCCAATGAAAAATAATTTGGTCACATTTAACTTGATTTATCATTTCTGTCATTTATTTATTCATTGATCCATCTTTACTGGAGCTCATTGGTGGAAAGTAACTACATAAGTACATCAACACAAGTAGGCTACTGTGAGTACAATTTTGAAGTACTTTTACTTACGTATTTCAGTTTTATGCTACTTTATACTTCTACTTAACTACATTTCTGAGGGAAATATTGTACTTTTTTTACTCCACTACATTTATCTGACAGCTGGAGTTGCTTGTTACTTTACAAAATAAGATTTTACAAACAAAACAAATCATCAATTTATGAAATATAAATATATATATGAAACTTTCCAACAATATATTAAGTAGTTAAAATGTGCTCCACTAGCTGCGTACTATTGAAGCATAAATAATAATATTCCATAAATATTATAACTCTGAAAGGGACCTTACTGCCCAACAAGTACTTTTACTTTAATATTTTTAAGTACATGTAGCTGTTACTACTTTACTTAAGTAACTTTTACTTGTATTTTTACAGAGCGGTATTACTTTTACTTATAAGGAAAAGAGTAGGCTACTTCTTCAGCACTGCTCTAACTGAAGTCGAATTAAAGTCCAAAATGTGACAAAACTGTCGCATTAACTTTAAAAACTGACATGAAAATCCCTCCTGCAATTTGTGAAAGTAAGTTTATACACTAAATATAGTCATACAGAATGTAATGATACACCATACGTGCGTTTTGGACACATTTGATTTATATGTGAACGTGAAATGTTCCATTTTCCAAGTTAAAATGTAAATATGTTCCTGCTAAACCAAAAAACACTTGTTTTCCACGTGCATTTTCATGTTTTGCTCTTTGTTTAGGGAAATGAAATCAGTTCCCTGCACTCCTTTTTTTTAAAATGAGGCTTCACCTGACCACACCCAAAATAACGACCAAACTCCTCCTGTCGGACTCTGGACATCTAATTATTCTCCATCCAACAGGCACCGCGCTCAGATCCGCCTCCGAGGTTTCACCTCAAACTGGCAGCCGCGACCAGCATTCATCAGTTTGAATGTTGGTGTATTGATACAGCGTTATGTGTGAAAGGGAAGGTGAGAGGTGTTTGGCTCCTAATCCTCTTACCAGCATTATGCTGAGCCTCGTTCAAGCCCTGACATGCGGTGCGCCCTTGTAGCTCCCCAAAAGCCGGAGTCAGCATCTCTGCGTCCGTTACGCACAGCTGGAGGGACGGTCCGCAGCGGCGAGGGGTCGAGCAGCCGGCGGCACAGGTAAGACCCGCACCACCACTCACTGCACACCGCTGCTTTCTGGATTTTATTGTCTTTGTTGTTATTTATGGATGGTTAAAGAATATAGATTAACGGTTAGCGTCGACCTTGTATTATAATCCGCGCCGGCCTCAGTTACTCCACAATTAAACCTCAACACGCCCTTTTTTAGTCGTAGATTTGATGCTTTTATTAGCATTGAGATCTTAATGCACTGCGGGTGGGGTTAATTAATGTTTCATCAATGATCGTTTACAGCACGCGCGCATTTCATCACGTTGTTTCCGTGCGCGCGCTCACGCTGTGACTAATCAGAGGCAATTTCGGAATTAATTCCTTTATTTTGATGCGAGTCCGCTGTTTCTTCCCGATTTAACATGTTTAACGTGTCTTTTAATGGACTCCTGTTTTGTGAGAAGCCAAAGCCAGTGTGATTATGTAGCCATAGTAACAGGTGGCTGTCTGCATCACCCCCCCAACACACACACACACACACACACACAAACACTTCTCTTCAGTAGATCTGTCTCTGCAACTATGCAAGCAGAGAGGACGTTAAAAATACACACATGTTCATGATGTGATTATTATCATCATTATTATTATTATTATTATTATTTTATTTTAGCTGTGTGTGTTTTCTGTTTTCAGTCCTTCCACAGGTTGAAGCTGCCCGCTGCAAAAGATGAAACGCACTGTGTGGTGTACATGTGTGTGTCTCTTCCCTGTCAGCGGCGTCTTCTCGCCACATAACGGTGCTGGAACTATCAAGGAATAGCGATGCATCTGACATAACTTCCTGTCTGGAGCCGAGACCACGAGGGCAATGAATGTGCATTCGCCTCCGAGGAGGAGGCTCAGGCGCAGTCGCGTCCTCTTCTTCATCTCAGGTGTGCTACTGTGTTTCGTCTACACGCTGACTCTGAAGGCCAGGCTGTCAGAGCCGCGAGCCTCCGCCCAGACGGATGACGCTCTCGGAGCAGAGGGGGGCGATGATGATGTTGTGGAGGTCAGCATTCGGGAGGTGATGGCATCCAATGAGACGGAGGAGGAGGTTGTCTCACCTGAGAGCACCAAACCTCCTCTGGTGATGATCGTCAACAGCACGGATATCGAACAGTGCATCTACGTAGATCCTCACCCTCCCAAACCTCCCCCGACTCCACCGCCACCAACCACCACACACACCCCTCGTCCCCCACTCCAGCCCCCTCACAGGAAGGGTGATTACCCAGAGGACGTCTTCTCAGTGGAGCAGCGACGGCAAGGCTGGGTGGTCCTGCACGTCATAGGCATGGTCTACATGTTTGTCGCCCTGGCCATTGTCTGCGATGAGTTCTTTGTTCCTGGGCTGGAGGTCATCACCAACAAGCTGGAGATCTCTGATGACGTGGCCGGGGCCACCTTCATGGCGGCCGGAGGCTCTGCCCCCGAGCTCTTCACCTCCCTGATCGGTGTCTTCATCTCCCACAGCAACGTGGGCATCGGCACCATCGTGGGCTCAGCCGTCTTCAACATCCTGTTTGTGATCGGCATGTGCGCCATCTTCTCCCGGGAGATGCTGCACCTGACCTGGTGGCCGCTCTTCAGAGACGTTACCTTCTACATCCTGGACCTCGTCATGCTCATCGTCTTCTTCCTGGACAACACGATCCTGTGGTGGGAGAGCATGTTGCTGGTGATGGGCTACATCAGCTACGTGAGCTTCATGAAGTTCAACAGTCAGATCGAGCAGGCGGTCAAGACCCAGCTCAACAAGCACATGAGCATCGTCAAGGTGTGGACCGCAGAGGAGCCGGAGAAGGTCAGTTGGTAGCACACATCCGGGGGAAAAGTGGCTTAAAGATGGGTGTTCTGGTTGGATTTATCTCGGGAAAGGATGCAATGCACAATGATATCTTTAGTGTTCACACTGAGGTTGTAGAAAACAACCTCCTGCCAGTGTTTCTGTCAGTCTGTGTCCTTCAAGGTTGATTTAATAGTTGAATACAGATGTAAACTGCAGCCTCAGGGTCATCAGCTCTATGATTCAACAATCAACGTCAACATTAGAAACTCAAAATAACTGATTACAGTACGTCAAATTAAGTCCATGCTACACTGAAGAGTTTCCAGTGATAGTAGTGTTGATCTCACGGTGACAGTTTTTCTGATCAGAGTTTTGTGTCTGTCTGGAGCCATTTTTAAAACAAAAATACCAAAAATTCACTGGTTCTAAGTTATTAAATGTAAATATTTGCTGTTTTTTTTTTTTTTTTTAGTCATCTATGACAGTAAACTGAATGTGTTTGAGTTTTGGATTGTTGGTTGGACAAAACAAGACATTTGACCAAACAATTAATCGATTAATTGAGAAAATTATCGGCTGATTAATTACTGATGAGGATAATTGTTTGTTGCTGCTACTTTACATCAATATCCCAAAGATACTGTACTCCAATATGTCAAATCACTGCAAAATCAAATTGTTGTTCATTTGATATTCAGTTTAAGTTGTTCTGCAATACACCAGGAAAATAACTCCTTACATGTTTAAAACAAAAGTGAAATAACTTATTTTCTTAGACTATAACTGCAGATTGGACAACAGAGTTTTGTAGAATAACACAAACCTCATGAAAAGACGAACAACAACAATAAAGTGATCCTAACAAGTACTGTGTGTGTATCACAGCCTGATAGATCTTCTTCCTCTGAGCCACAGAGCTCCACTGTTGCTCCAGAAACTATTAAAAACTCATCAGTGAGCCTCACTGTTGTTCCTTCATCACCATCAACACACACACTGGAGTTTATCTGGACTCACACACACTGTCCTGCTGCCCAAATACTCACCAGAGCACCAAATGTGGATTCATCCGCTGCTGAAAATAGTCCCCAACAAATGCACTATTTCCTCCTGTTTGATTAACTTTTGATAAAAACTACAGTGAGCAGCTGTTTTGGGAAGTTTCTCAGCACTTTTTATGAATGAAACCATGTATGTGTGAGCTGATTTTAAAGATTTCAGTCTCCAGTAGGAACCAGTGGATTTGGTTTGACTGCTGCAGACGAGATACAGAAGGTATTTAGAGACCGACCAACACATTGCTGGTTTTGGTCTTTCCATGGGATTTGTGGAGAATAGGAAAGAGACAGAATAACACCAGGCTTATCCTCTAAAATTACCCAAACAGCCACCAGCATAAAGAAAATAAAAACACCAACATCAGACATAATGGATGATGGATACAGACAATAACGGATGTCTCTGCAGAGCACTTGTTGCCAGAACGACTTCCATCTATACACAGTGTATTTTCAATCCTTTCATCTCGTCACAGTTGGGACTGCTGCCTGCTCGGATACAGTGAAAGAGGGACAGTGATTTGTGGGTCTGTGCAGGTGACAGCCTGTATTTGTGTAAAACCCTTTGATGATGCTGAACAGAAAGGACTCCAGGTGTCGCAGACAGCGTGTCACAGTGATGAAGTGACGTGAATGTCACTCTGTTTCTGCCACAGCCCTGAAACACCAGTATGTAGAGCTGTCACTTCATTTAGATTTAAAAAAAACCACAAAGGAATAATGTATTTTGAAAGGGCTTATTTTCTGCAGAACGCCCGCAGACTAAACGGAGAGCAGTAAATGTCTGAGTCTGTAATTAACATGCAGAACTGTGTTTCAGTATTTCAAGTATCACCAGCACATTCTCCAATTAGCCTGAAGCACGTCTGCAGTCAGTGTGTGTGCTCCTTCAGTCATAACACTGAGCGTCATGAGGCATGCGGCCACATTAATGAATCCAGAATCACTGGAATTCAAAATATCCTCTTCCAGGAATTCCAATATATGTATTTTTATTCATATTAATCCATTTCTATGTGAGTGTTTTTTAAATCGTATTCTCTTTAATGTGTTCAGAGATAATAACCTGCGGACACCTGTTGAATAATACACACAGGGCATTAAGGAGGAGCATGTTGCCGAGACAATGGACCCATGCAGGAATCACTCTTGTGACAGATTCGTTCTTAAGTGGCTCGAACGAGTGACGAGCTTGTCGTATAGTGGCTGTTCCGTTTCAAAATCGTAGCCACAGCCGCAGCAATAGAAGAGATGTTTGTCGTAGATCCAGGCACCACACGTTCATTGTTTGGAAATAATAAACTCAGATATCTTACCAAAACGTTGTAGGCCAATGCAATAAACAATGTCCGATTCGAGTATGTGAAAAAGAGAAAACAGATGATAGTAGAATATATGTATAGAAGATTATACTAATAGATTCTTAAACGATGAGATGGTTAAAAAAACTGTCTAAAGCTAGGACCCAATTGTTCCCGGGTGTTTCATACGTCCCTTTGTTAATTATACCACACCACCAATTACTATGGGTGTGGCAGTCGGTAGCCAAGCTGTCAATCAAAATCTGTGAATCAGAACTATAACCACAAAATATGGGACGTCTTGAAATATTAATTATTAGTCTTCAAATATAAACAAAAACTGCTATTTTGGCTCCTACATGTCGCATCAACCAATCCAGAGAAGACTCGTTTGACTTAAGAATTACGATGCCTTTTATCTTTTGACACTTTTAATTTGCCCACAAACAAAGCGGAGCAGGTTGCCTTGTGCAGCATATTGTGCGTGGATTATGCTAATGATCAAATCTCATCTCATGAACAGAACAGGTGATGTTCATCAGGTTTGTGCAGTTAAGAGACTTTGGTGAATCTGACTTGGAAAACTAACAAACCCCGTAAGAAAAACATAAGAAACCAAGTGGCAAATCAACAACAGACCAGGTCTAAAGGCAGGGGACTGAGTGAGACCCAGATCTTCTTACAGCCACGGCCGGATTAACCTGCTGGGGGGCAAAACTGAGCTGCAGGGCCCCGATTACCCCGTGATTACACAGGCCCAGGTTTGCTTCGTGGTAATTTGATCAAACACAACTTAGTTTAACAATATGCACCATGTAAGCACAGTGACAGCAGGAATAATGAAGGTGTCAGGATGAGGTAATACAGCAGGATCCACTTTAAGGCTTAAGCTTCATGATGTGCTCTTTTGCTGATGGCGAGAAACTCATACTACATACTGTAGCGTTAACTAGATGGGATTACTGTACAGTCCTTTGTCTTTGTCCGGTCTACCTGGGAACACTGCTGCACACTTGTGGGGGGGGCATGTCCACCCGTCACCTCCCCAGCAACTACGTCCCTGACAGTCTGCAGATTTGATCTTGGTTTAGACTTCAGAACAAATAAATCAAAGACTTTTGGAAATGGAAATCTGAACAAAGACGTCTGCAAACCACAAAATCTTTTCACAGTTTCACAACAGAACAATCAAAACTCTGACGTAGACGAGTTTTCATAAACTGAATTACTGAGGTGCTGCCAACTGATCAAGTTGTCGCCGTCTCTTTACAGGAGAGTGAAGCTCCACCCGCGCCTCCTCCCTCTGCTGCTCCCTCTGCTGCTGCTCCAAAAGCTGAAGATAAACCCAAACGAGAACCTGAACCACATCCGAGCAGCCCTCAATGCAACAAACCGCCGCCAGATCCACAAGAGGACAAAGCAAGACTCAGGGTACGAAAAACCACATTTTATTAATGGAGTCAGATTGACATTCTTCATTAAATCTGTCAGTGAGCTTCCCCTTTAATAACGCCTCATTTTCTGTGCTCTTTTTTTATTTATTCAGTAAATTGCTCCGTTATGTTGTTGGTAAATTCATTTCTCATGTAAAGGCAGAAATGAATCCCAGATATTTGGACTGTATTTGGTGCTACAAGGCAGACCTCCAAACTATTTAAATGCAGACTATCCCTCTTACAGCCCCATGCACATGTGGAGGAATCCAAAGTGATTAGCTATTAGCTGAAAATTAGCTAATAACCACAAAACATATTGGTGTCGCTGTTGTCCGTCAAAGGTTTGCACTTGTTCAACTTTACTGAAAGTTGTTGCTGCAGTTTGATTTCTGTCCGCTGACCTGTAGGTGCGTCCCGTCCTGCAGCGAGGCGGCAGCTCGGCCTCCCTCCACAACACCTCGCTGAGGAGCACCATCTTCCAGCTGATGATCCACACGCTGGACCCTCTGGGAGAAGGTAACGGCCAGAACCAGCAGTGGTTCAAGTCTGCAGCCTGGTGGTACAGGTGTTTACAAAATACATGCAAAATTCAAAATGAGGAGACAAATCAAGTTGTCAGTCGCACTTAAGAAGGTAAAACTGTCCCCCTCGGGCCACCGTAGATGATTTGAAGGAGGCAGCTGTGGTGTGGGAGAGAAAAAGTTCAACATTTCAGAAAACTAATAAACAAGAAGGAAAATATGACATTTAAGAAGATGCCAAACAAAAAAAAGTTGTTTTCTGAGAAGCTGTGTTGTGTTTTTGCACCTCATGGCAACCATATATAAACTGTGTCTGAATGTCTTACTGTTACTCTGTTCAATATACTATTTAATGATACAATAAAATCTCCTCAAAATGACAACGTGCCCCTAAAATTAAGAATAAAGGCATAAAAAATCTTCACTTTCAGAGAACATTTAGAGATTTTGGATGTTATTTGATCACAACAAATGGTTAAATGTTTTTATTTTTATTTCATATCGTCTTTGCTGTCCACCTTAACTTTATACTGTGCCGTTATTTCTGTGCCACATCATAATAATATGCTGTTGGATGCAGTAGGGCTGCAGCTAATGATTATTTCACTGTCGATTATTCTGCTTATTATCATTTAATCTTATTATTATATATACAACACAAAAGGCGGAAATCCTCACATCTGATAAGCTGCAGCTAGTGAGTTTTGAAAAATGAAACGATTAATCAATTAATTGTTGCAGTGAGTCAGCTCTGCCCGTCCTGTCTCTTCCTGTATGTCAGGGTTGCGTGATGAACCACGGCGACCTTCAGCCCGTCCTCGAACTCGCCGGCCCGTTGTTCCTCGCTCTCGCAGCACTCGGCCACCGCTGAGCCTTAATCAGCTTTTCAATACCGGCTAATAAAAGCTGGATAAGAGCCAGCGTGCTAGCAGACCAAGCTCTTTATCTGTGTGGAGCTGCTGCAGCAGCTGGATCGTATGTCAATACTGTGAACTGTCAGCGTCTTAAACGTGGACCTGAGGAGATTTAGCTTCCTGATAACTAAACCAGTTTTCTGTAAATTCAGATGTGGTGGAGGAAGTATTCAGATCCTTTACTGAAGTAAAAGTACTAATACCACACTGTAACAATACTCTGTTACAAGTAAAAGTCCTGCTGAAAATGTTATTTAAGTAAAAGTATGTGAGTATAATCAAGAAAATGTAGTTAAAGTATTAAAAGTAGTAAAACCTGTGGCTGTTCTACTGTTATATCTGATCTCATTAGATGATTGTTCCTCATCATTCATGTAAAAGCAGGATTTTACTGTTGGAGCTGGTTGAGGTGGAGCTCATCTTTACTGACTTTTTCATTCTGGATTAATCTGCTGATTATTTTCTCCATCAATCGATATGATTGGTTGGTTTGTAAAAGTTGACACCTTCACAACGCTTGCTGCTTGTTCCAACCAACAGTCAAATTATTAAATTATCAAAAATAAATTAAAATTATTAAAAGGAAAAGCAGCAAATATTCACATATGAGAAGCTGGAACCAGGAAATGTTTTTACATGAAAAATGACTTAAACAAAATAGTTGCCAATTTCCTGTCAATCGACTAATTGATTAATGGACTAATCGTTTCAGCTGTTCTTGTGTAAACTGTTGGGGAGTTTAATTTATATAACATATTTTATAAACTCTTCATATGTTTTGTGTGTAAAAATCTTACTTTATAAAGTAACTAGTAAAAGCTGTCAGATAAATTTAGTGAAGTAAAAAGTAGAATATTTCCCTCTGAGATGTGGTGGAGTAGAAGTAGAAAGTGGCATGAGTAAAGTACAAGTACCTCAAATGTGTACTTCAGCACAGTACTTGAGTAAATGTACTTAGTTACTTTCCACCACTTGTGAAGTAGTGAGTGTGCTGCAGTGGCCCAGTGTTTAGACTGACAGGAGAGGAGAGCACAAGGAAACTGTCAAAGTTTGTGGATCAGTTTTCTTTCTTTATATCAACACGACACTTTAATGCCTCAGTCTGACTTCACAGAGCAGTTAACTCATATATATATATTTAACATTTCATGGCACCACTTTCTAATAAAAGCTACCCTTTTATAAGGGATTGTAACCAATGAATAACTAGTTAATAGATCATATAATATTGCTTTATAAATCAGTTATAAGTCATTAAAACAACGTTTGGGTTGCCAGGTTGTGGCATCACGACACTTGATTTGTATTTGAACCTCTTTAGTTCATCATGAGGACCAGACTTCATTTACTAACAACTTATTAACATTTTTTTTATTAACAAGTTAACATCTATAATTACAAATCACTCACTAACTTTTGCAGTCGGCTGATTACAAAGTGAGAAACTCTTGAATCTTTATTAACGAATATTAATGATTCAGCAGCCAGTGGGGTTTTTCACAACCTGACAAACTGAAAGTTATTAACTGATCTATAAAGCATTAGTAGATGATTTATTAACCATAAATAATTACAACGGGACCTTTATTACATTAACTTATAAACCCTATAAAATGGTGACTTATTAGAAAGTAGTAGTTTTTATTTTTAGGAGTTTAAAGGACCTGTTTGACATTGTTTACTGAGCTTTGACAGTTTGGTTATAGAGAACTGCAGGAACTGTTTTTACATTTCTTTAAGCTCCGTCTTTTATTTTGGGGCTTTAAAAGAAACATCCTCCTCCTAAAATGCTTAAACATTGTTAAAGAACAGCTGTTAGTGATGCATTTCTGTTTTGTTTTTTATTCCTGTTGACAGCTGGTCAAACAAAGTCACGTCACATCCAGATATTTTTGAAATGTGTCTGACAGCAGGACGTGTTTTAATCATTTGCGGTAAAATATCAGGTTTTGATGTCGGTCTGTTAAAATGAAACGGGGAGAGATTCTTTCTAGAGCCACCACTTTTTCATCTACAGTTTAAAATAATTGGTTTGACAGTGCTAAACTCTGTCCAGGTGCATTCAAGGTGTTGTTTGAAAGGAAATCTTGAAGGGTTGAAGGAAAGTGGGTCCATCAGTGACGTAAATACACCAATTTATCACAAAATGCTGACAAAGCATTTGAAAGGCACTGAACAGCACAGACAGATGATTTCTGTCAGTTTGAGTGGACACAAAGGTGCAGTTAACATAGAAAAATAAATGAATCTCAAACGGCCCAGAAGTTAAAATCGTTGCTGTGGGTTTCCATCCTAGAGGCAGCCCTTAGAGGGGCCCTGAAAACCCCCGGCCCGAGGAAAACCAGGAGAGGTAAGAGCGGCAACAAGACGTCGCCTCGCTGTTGTTGCCTGTCATGTGTCTTGTTGTGATTGTAGTTCACGTGTTTGTTCTTCACATGCGACTCGGCCAGTAACTCAAACCAGCAGACTGCCTTTCTCTGACCCTGAAAAGCCTTCAGGAATAGATTACAAAATTTCACATTTATATCTAGTTGCATGTAATTGCAATGTGTCACATAACTGGAGGAGACGGATAATGTTTGGTATTTAGTCTGATGTGTGTCTCTGCCAATCAGAGACATCCTTTAATGGTGATGTCAGAGGGGAGGGGTCAGTACAGAGGAAAGGTAAGACGTTTGTGTCGTGGTGTTGTTGTTGTTCAGTCCGGTCTGCTTCTGTCCCAGAAATGTGTCTCAGCTGGTTTTTGGGTGGTTGTTCTGTTTAAATTTGATGGTTTGTCTATATTGGATGTTTGCATGTTTGTGCATTTGCATCCAGTTGTTTCTGTGTCGTTGTGAGGATCGCTGACCTTTTTCACACACTGGCTGTTTTTAGAAAAAGAAGGATTTTAAGGATTCTTACAGAGTCTCAGTTCGTGCATCATCGCCTCTTCAGTTCTGGTAAAAAGCTTCCACGAGGATGTGGCTGTTAACGAGGCTTCAAAATGAGTCTCGAAGGATTCACAAGTGCATCCTCTTCAACATGGGTGTGTTCTGTTTGTTGCATTCATTATCACAATCTAAAATCTAGGGAAAATAAAGGGAACACACGAACATCATTTATCTTCCATACTCTTTAATACAGATGTGCATTTTTGTACTAAAGCAAAAATCAAGTTACACAAGGTAATGGTTTGTTTGTAAAGATCATGATGCTTTTATTTGGTTGCTAATTTGAGAGTCCAACAGAAATATAAAAGTCAAGGATATGAAGAGATGTGGCACATAAGAGGTCCCACACTGTCCCATTGATGTATAAAAAAAAATCACAAGAATCTGGAGGGATGTAGGTTTATGTTTTAGCAGAGGTGTGTGTGTGTAGTTAATTAACTCACTTCTGTGCTCAATTAAAGCAGTCCTTCTAAGCCAGACTGGTACAAAATGGCAAGCGTGTGAGTATGAGGTCAAAGGTCAAAGGCATGTCGACATGGTTGCACAAAACTGCTCGTGGACGAAGTTTATCTTCTATTGATATAAGAGGGACTCGCGTTGTTTGATAGATGAATCTCTTCATTGCAGCAAAGAACAAAGTAAAGCCTCTGAACGTCCCGACCGCGGGCAAAAAGTCTCATCAGCGCCACTCTGAAGGTGAGTCGTGTGTTAAAGGTACAATCAAACAGATAAGAGGATTGATATATCAATTTCATGAGATTTATGGGAAGTGTATTAGCCTAGCTTAGCACAAAGACTGGAAACAGGTGGAAACTGCTAGCCTAGCTCTGTTGAAATTGAAATCTCATTACACAGCAGAAAACAAACATTTGTTGTTCTTAATCCTTACAGCTCGTAGGACAAAATATTTAAAGTTTAGTCTGAGTGGCAGCAGACGAAAAGATCCACGCTCTGTACAGCAGCCAAATCAGTTTATCCAGTTTTAACCCCCAAAAACAGCATTCAGTTTTCTACATTACTGACAATATTCATACTATTGGTACAATTCTCCATATAAAGCTGTGTTTGTGTTTGCTTTTTTGTGTGTTTAATTACTCTTTAATTAATCTTGTTGTGCTTAAGCAGCCTCACCTGAAGGCTAATATTAGCTAATGAGTTAACGTGTGTGTAGTTTCCATGCTAACGTGCTAATATTTAGCACAATAATGTTCCAAATAAAAGTTGGTTCCAACCATGTAACTGCCTCGAAAACCACAATGTCTCCTTTGAATTTCTTTTTGTTTATTAAACAAGATAAAGTACATTTTTAAGAGTAAATGTTTAGACTAAGCTAGCAGTTTCCCCCTGCCTCCAGTCTTTGTTAAGCTAAGCTAAACATGTCTGTATATTGTTTTTCTGGGCTAAAAATGGCAAACAAGCACATTTTTAATTGTGTTTAAAGAGGAGGAGTGCTGGCTAGTTTAAGAAAGCTCAGATGAAGAGAGACTCTACATGTTCTGTACCTTCTGAATAGTGTAGTGAGTATTTGGTGGTTTTTTGGTTGTATTGTAAGATATTTCGTTTTCTGTGGTGGAGGTGCAGCAGCCATAAAAGGGTGGTTCGTGTATTGATCATCAGAGCTGGTCTGGGGGGTTGAAGGAGGTTTGTTCTCCACAATCAGCTGAGCCTCTCAGTCGGTGTGTTTGTGCGTCACAGCGTGGACTGATGAGGTGCTTCAGGGTCTGAGGTGCACAGCAAAGAGGGGCTGCAGGGAGGCTGGAGAGGCCTCAACGAGCCCGAATCAATCAGCCCGGGGATTAACATGCAGATGGGACTGTGTGTGTGTGTGTGTGTGTGTGTGTGTGTGTGTGTGAGTGAATCCCTTTTCCTCCATTAGTAAAACATGTTTATCTCCAAACACTCCCACTGGCTCTTCACACGATCCCACACAGCATAATACTTCTGTCAGCTTAAAATATGATTTGTTTTGTCTCAAAGTGGGAAATAAACAGCACTTCCTGTTTTAAAAAAATGAGTGCGTGTGCAGTTTTAGTCATTACAGAAGCAGGTCTTAACCAGACGTGAACAAAGGTGACTGAACAACTTAATTGGATTGTTGGAGTCCTCCACATTTGTCTTCCTCTTCCTCTTCCTCTCCAGATGTTGATCACAAGCCAAACGCTGAGCAGCCCGGTGCTGCCGCTGCTGCCGGGGCACCAGGGGGCGCTGCAGCGAAGCCGTCCACCTCACAGCCTCAAAAGACTGAAGAGAGGAGCGAGAAGGAGGCGGAGCAGCCGGACGAGGCAAAGGTACGCAGAGATGGCTCCGTTCTTCTCCGCTGTACTATACTATATATTATACTATATCACTACATTACACGTCATATTATATTTCAATATTAAACACTAAATATTACTTAACCATATAATATACTACTATAAAACTATTAACACTACTGTCAGTTCACTTGAGACAGTCCTGCACTATTACTGTAATTTTGAGCTGAATTGCTCTTGTATATTTTCTAGTTTTAGCTCTATTCTTCTATTTTTTATATACTTTTTACTTTTCTCTATTTATCTGTACTTATTTCAGTCCTTGTGCTGCTGCTACACCTGGATTTCCCCTCTGTGGATCAATAAAGGCTTATCTCTTTTTATCTTAAATTAAAATGTAGAGTACAAGACAGACACACAGACAGACAGACAGACAGACAGGTGTTTGACAGGGCAGACAAGAAAAACAGGTGATGCTCATTGAACAAACGCATCAGTTAAATCCAACACATGAAGAAGTCTGTCGTGCTGTGGAGTTCAGAGACGAGAGAAACAAGCACTTCATGTGTTTGATGATTGATTTCAAATTAAATTCATCTTTGCTCCTTTTGTAACTAGTTTCCAGAGTATTGTGACCAGTTGATGATGATGATGATGATGATGATCATGATGAAATAGTCTGACAGAAAAGAGTTTTCTCTCCTGCAGGCAGCAGCGGGGGGATCAGAGGGCTCAGAGGGCGGCGCTGAGGACGAGAGCAGCGGCGAGGAGAGCAGCGACTCTGGTGAGGGTGAAGAGGATGATGATGATGATGATGATGGAAACGAGGAGGAAGAGGAAAAGGAGGTAGAAGAGGAGGAGAATGAGCCGTTGTCTTTAGAGTGGCCTGAAACCAGACGCAAGCAGGCCACATACCTGTTCCTGCTGCCCATCGTGTTCCCGCTGTGGCTCACGCTGCCTGACGTCCGCAACCTGGTGAGTACGAGCCGCCATCACGACCTCCAGAGGCAACAAGTACATTTACTCAAGTACTGTACTTAAGTACACATTCAAGGTACTTTTTTCTTCCACCACATCTCAGAAGGACATGTTGTACTTTTTACTTCACTACATTTGTCTGACAGCTTTAGTTACTAATTACTTTTCAGATTACAGTTTTTCATCCCAATGTGTCTCCAAATTTGGTGATTTAGAATTTGAATGTTTCTGATAAACTGAAGGATGAAGTGCGCCTGAAGTGAGAAAATTCTCCTCCTTCTTGAGATAAACTATTTATAAAAAAACCTTCAATTAGCTGGAAAATACATCGTCACAAAGCTAAAAACAGCTGTTTTTCTGAGCTCAGATACGGTAGACGTACGTGCTTCTAGATAACTCAGTTTAATCGCTAACTCAAGGGACCTCTGATAAACCTCCACACACTGGTGAACCTATTTATATTTTACATTTTACTGAAATAAAAAGGTGGATTATCAGACAGATCTTCAGCATGTGAAGAAACGTACACACTCACCCGCACTCTCGTTTATTGGCAGATGTGTAGCATCAGGTACAGCAGGTGTTGAAATGTGTCAAAAAATGAACTGATTTTACCTTTTGGTATTTCAAGAGTGTATTTATTCATATTACTGAAGTTGTTGTGTGTGGAGGAGCTGATGCACCCAAAGAAAAACAGATGTTATCACACATACAAATCAGTTTATCATGTTTTATTAAAGAGCACCATTTATAAATCTCTGGTTCATAATGTCCTGTGGCAGTTTTCTCTGAACACCAACTTCTTTTTCCAGGCGTCCAGGAGGTATTTTGTCATGACGTTCATCGGCTCCATCCTGTGGATCGGAGTTTTCTCCTACCTGATGGTGTGGTGGGCTCATCAGGTCGGTTGACGCCTCACACAGGTCACGTTTACTTTATCATCCAACTGAAGTATTTCCCACGCTCTGTACCAAACACTAGTGTTACAGCGGATGTAGTTTGGTCCATTCTTCATATCTACAGTGTCTGATGAGAGGACTGGCAAAACATTTTATCTCACATCAGTGTGTTCTTTTGTTGAATATTAGGTGTGTTTCACCAGTCATATGATGATGAGCGAATAAAACTTTAGCACTTAAAGGAAACGTTCAACATTTTTGGGAAATTTGCGTATTTGCTTTCTTGTCAAAAGTGAAATGAAAAGATTGATACCACTTGTGTCTGTACGGTAGATATGAAGCTACAGCTAGTTAGCTTAGCTTAGCATAAAGACTGGAAACGGGGAAACGGCTAGCCTCTCTCTGTCCAAATGTAACAAAATCAGCCTACCAGCACCTCTAAACCTCACTTTAAGATTAACATGTTATATCTTTGATTCATCTGTACTAAAAACTAAGTGTTAAAAAACGACACGTTGTGATTTCACGGAGGACTTCACAGAGTCTCCGCTGGTTGTCTGGCAAACTTACAGTAACGACAAGACAAGAAATCTGATTCTCATTTATGAAGATTGAAAATAAACACCAATAAATTCCTGGAAAGAAACAAAGACCTATATATGTAGGCTAGGAGTTAACAATCTTTGCTGGAGGGGTCACCGATAAGATTTTGGTAGTTGGGTAAGATAACCAACCAGGCAAAAGGGGGAAAAAAAAAAAAAAGTTGGTTTAAATAAAATCCACAACTGATGCCGTTTACAGCCACATTCATCGTGTCTGGTTTCCAGGTGGGCGAGACTATGGGCATCTCAGAGGAAATCATGGGCCTGACCATCCTGGCGGCCGGGACGTCGATCCCCGACCTGATCACCAGTGTGATCGTGGCCCGGAAAGGTCTGGGGGACATGGCCGTGTCCAGCTCAGTGGGCAGTAACATCTTCGACATCACTGTTGGGTGAGTGACTGCAATACCCTTTCTGTACTAGCTGTAAACTAAAGAGGATCTTAGGATTTGGGGTATAGAGTATTTCTCAGTTGAATAAAACATCACTGAACCACCTTATTTACCTGAACATCAAAATCCAACGCAGACTCAAATATGGCATCAAGATTTTGTAAGATCAGTTGGGAGGATGAAAAACAATGACGTTTATCTTACTTTTGTAAACCTGCATATAATGTCAACAAGACATGTTAAGAGAGGCAAAAGCCAGCAGAGACATTTTGGTTTAATCAGCAGATACAGTTGAGTATCATCTGCATAAAAACTGGAAAGAAATATATTTTTGCATTTGTGTAACCGTGCAGGAGCAGGTACAAAGTAAAAAGGTATAGGACCTAAAATCGAACCCTGAGGAACGCCAGAAGGAACAGTAGTAGATGAATAATCACAGAGGCAGGAAAACATTCAGACAGAAGAGGTATTGATCTGAATTGAATTGTATGATGGGAAGTGACTCAGAAGATTAAATCCATCAGGTTGAAAATGGTTCTGCTTAGAGGTTATCAATATAAAGTTTCCCAGTGGGCAGAGAATATTTTTTGGGCAAATTTATTGAGCTGTTTTGTCTAAATACAGTGGTTGAAAAAGTACTCCCTTTAGTAAAAGTATCAATACAACAATGTAAAAAGTCCTGCATTCAAAAGTACTACAACTTAAGTAAAAGTACAGAAGTGTTACCAGAAAAAATGTCTTGAATTAATCCTGAATCATCAATGTGCACTATAAGCAGCATTTTACTGCTGTAGCTGGTCGAGGTGGAGCTAGTTTTAACTAATCAATATGCAGTTAGCTAGTTTATTTCGGGCCCCTCCAAAGGGTCACAAGATAAATCTGAGGGATCCTGAGATGATTAAAGGGTTAAGACAAAAGAAAAATAAAGTTCTCCGCTTATTTATTTATTTTTTTGCACTTTGCTCTTAATCTTGGCTTTCTGTGAAATATTGGATAATTTGACCTTTTGGTCTCAAACAGTTATTTATATAAAACCACCTGAGAAGTTTAGAGGGGAAATCACTCTTTTAGATTAAGAACCACTGGTTTAATCTTTAACAATGTGTTGTATTTTATACGATTATCATGTTTTTAATGTAAATTCTTAATCTGAAAACTATAAAGTCAGATGTGTGTAGTGGAGTAAAAAGTACAGTATTTTCCTCTGAAATGTAGTGGAAGAGAAGTATAAAGTAGCATAAAATAGTACCTCACAATTGTACTTTAGTACAGAACTGTAGTGATCCATATTGTACTGGACAGATAAACTGTGTGGACTGTAAACTGACAGAAACCCGTCTGTCCTCTCTGGTTCTAGTCTGCCGGTCCCGTGGCTCATTTACACTCTGTTACACAACGGCGACCCGGTCACTGTCAGCTCCAACGGCCTGTTCTGCGCCATCGTGCTGCTCTTCCTCATGCTCCTCTTCGTCATCATCTCCATCGCCGTCTGTCGCTGGAAGATGAGCCGAATGTTGGGCCTCACCATGTTCGTACTGTACTTTGTGTTCCTCGTCCTCAGCGTCTTGCTGGAGGATCGCATCCTCATCTGCCCCGTTTCCATCTGAGCTGACTTAGTACGGCCAGACAGGATCGATACTGTACGTAGGATATGTTAGATAGAAGAACCCAAGCCGAATGTCAAAAGGCTGACCGGACGCACAGTAGACACACAGTAGAAACACATAACTAAACGAGCAGCGACGTTAAAGGACAAATCCTCCCTCGACATAGTTTCACATAATTCTGTGATTTTCAACATTTTCCAGCAGCTACTTTGTGATAACTGTGTTGTAATTTAGTTTTCTGTCCAAAATCACTCCCTATTCATTATAGAGTGCACTGTATTTACCCTCCGCCATTTTATTTGAGTGTCTCAATTTGGAGTGAGAAATGTATTCACTGCTCCAATTGATCGGCCGCCGATCGTTGTTGGCCGATATTTGTCTAAATAGTTTGAGCGGTGGCCTCTATAAAGGCCGATCAGGAGACGCAAAACACGCGAGACAATCTACGCTATGTGCTGCTAAAATAGCTTCACCAGTCTGGCAATACATTTGCAATTTGCATGGTGTGTTCCAAGGAAAATCCCTCATGGAGGAACGCAACCAAAAACGCCACATTTGAAGGTTTGTCATGTCAAGGAATATGACGAGTTTTCAAAACTAGCTAGCACTGAGGCAAGAGAGAGAGAGAGAGCAGGAGCATTTAGCAACTCAGTCACCACTCGCTCAGCCGAGGTCACTAATACGGCGTCCTATCTGGACCTACAACTGATAAATTATTGAGAATTATTACATTTACATACATTTTAACGGCGCAGCTTTTCTAGTCTTTACGGCTCTGGTTCAGCGGCCTGGAAACTCAGACTGTTGCGTTGTAAATCATCTCACGTGACGCTACTCAGCCAATCAGATCCGTGCATTCTGATGAGCATTGTGACTCGAGTCAGCAAGTGAGATGCACGAACACTCACAGTGGTGTGTTGTGCACATTTAGCTTTTATAATAATTTTTATTTTATAACATTTATTTTATATGTTGTACATGTTGCCTGCCAATAAATAAACAGTTGTCAATTCATGATACTTTCTCAGCTCTTAAATTTAATACTTAATATACAATGTTAAGAATAGTTTAATAAATAAATAATGCTACATGATAAATAGAAGGCTTCAAATAGACCCAGTCATCGCTTATACTGCTTCCAGCGATTGGTGATCGGCCCCAAAAATCCTGATTGGAGCACCCTTAATAGTGCCCTAAAAAATGCACACAATTGAACAAATAAAGTAGTATTCATGACATGTACACTATTTTCTGCTGATACTGATAATTTTCTGCTATCAGACTCCACTGTAGCTGCTGGAAATATCTGAATGAGACGTCACATGATCTGAAACTGCAACGAAAATAAAACTGTACCAGAGATGTAGCAAACGCAGAACATCATCACTGACTGTTTGTTTTAGTTAACAGTGTTTTGGGTGGAGTTTTCCTTTAATATTGTGAGCATATTGCTTATGGAACATCCCTGAGGTGACTTTAATAGGTTAATTAAATACATTATGTCCATTACAGCAGTGACGGTTCAGATTCACTGTGCAGCAATTCAAAACTACTGGATGCAACTTCAGTTTTGTATGTTCAGTAGTTCATGAACTGTACTCAAAACTCTTGTTCTGTATTCAACCAAACTAGTGTTTGTTCATGTTCAGTGTATAAAATGTTTTTGTGCGAACACATATTTCATTTTGTCAACAGTAACTGTGGTGGAGAGAAACGTGTGTGTGTGTCGGGTAAATCTGTCTTAGCTGTGAGAAAAAGCTGGCAGGCGTCACGTTGTCAGATGTTAACTGTCTTGTTAAATGCTCGTGTTGGATTGAAGTGGATGCAAACATGTATTGTTGATAGAAAAAACTATCAATATTTCAAATTAAAATTCCATGCTGCAATAAATTATTTTTTTAACAGTGAGCTGGAGCTGTGTGCGCTGTATTGTTGGAAAACACGGGCGACTTTAGTGGCTGTGATGCTCGTTTACATCAGAACACAAGAAGCTGGATGGAGGAAAAGTGGAGCCAGAGAACAGGCCATGTTTCTTTAATTAAAAAGGCTTTAATGGTCCTTCAAATGGAGTCATATTATCGTGTTTACAAGGAGAGTCCATTTGAACGACCTACTGACCACTGCCACTTTCAGGCATTTTGTCAGCCTCTGTGTTACAAACTAAATGCTAACTTTAGCGTGCTTACGTGCATGTCACATTGGATGTTGACACGTAGCTTCTAAGATTTTAGCATGCCAATGTTAAGCACACAGGAAGAATGGTAACATGCTAGCATTTGGTATGTTGTTGCTGTTACCTTGCATTCGGTTAGCATCGTCACAGGCTCAAGTTCAGCTGTACTTTGCTAACATACTAATGTTATCATGCTAGAGACTGACAGCAAACTTAAAGGTGCCCTGTGGAGTTTTACTTGTAAACAAAAGTTATGTTTATATTAAGTGTTTCCCACCAAAACACATTGTGTACATCCTAACAAATTAACTAACAGGTTGAATGCATTTTTTTTTCCTGATAAAACATTTGCAAAGCAGATTATTTTGAATATTTAAAATCCTGTATTGTTTACATCCATGTTTTCTATCTTGCAGCCTCCTCCTTCACTGCCTTCGCGGGTGCGTTGCTACGTTTCTTGGCGCGTTAATTATGCATTGCTGCATAGCGTTACTAGTGGTAAAAACAAATCTCTGCTGGGTACCTTTTTTGAGAATTGAACAAGGGCCGGTGGAACTGGATGAAAAGTCAATTATCAGGAGTCGTGTTGTGTGGACGATGAATATTTGTACAAGTTTAATCATGGTAGTCTTTTCAATAGTTATGTCGACTAACATTGCTTTCCCCAAGAGCCTTTACTCTAACTTGGCTGAAAAAGAAAAAGTTAATATTGCACTAGTATTTTAAAAAGAGAATAAAAGAAGCCGACACTGAGCGTTTAAGTGATTTTATTTACAGTTCAACAGTCTTGTAGATCTGGTCGCTGTACAGAACCTTCGCCACAGCTAAAAAGGACCTTTACATGTGTGAATAAACTGTTATAAAATGTGATTTCTACAAAGGGCGAGTTCAAATGTACATGGCCCCAGATTCTGCAAAATCATTCATTTGTACAACTTTTTAACAAAAGTCCACAGATGAATGGCAGCTTTTCCAGCTGCTGACATCGTAGTCGACGCGTCCTCTCCTGAACCCGACGGCTCGACGACATCTTCAAGCTGAAAGCAGTCAAGTTGACGTTTTCCAGTATTTGTTTCACACACATGGTCGACATTCATGAGACCTTTCGTGAGTTTAGACTCGAAGGTCCTCCTGCAACCATCGTGTCAGTCTGCCGGTCATCTCTTTTCATTAACATACACATGGAAACATTAAGTAACGTGTGGTGACGAGTTCTTATCGGGCCAAAATCCAGTTCTCTCCAGAATCTATTTGGTCTGGTGTTTTCTCCCCCGACAGAATCTCAACACCGTCTTTAAAACTTGAATAACCCGCAAAAAAATATGTTTCACTTCCATCATGTTCTTGTAAATAAAATCAGAACTTTAGCTTTAAAAATGCAGAAGTTTGCAGATGTGTACGGAGGTTTTGAATCCAGAAGAAAAATCTTTCAACACATTTACAAACCTCAGTATGTAAACATTGACAAGTTTGTTTTGCATTTTCAACATTAAAGTCCTGATTTATCTTCCGTACCTTTACAAACACTAGTGCATGTTTAAATAAAACAGTTTATACATCACTTAGAACAGATGTCCGTCATCTCAGAGGACATTTTAACACAGAATATGAACTCTGTTGTAGTTTTCAGTGACTGTAGAGACAAAACAGTTTGGGCAAAAAAAAACAAATCTGGACTTTGATACGGTTTAAATTTTGCCATTTCTGCATTTGTGGTGCATGAGAGTAGAACACGAAACGGCAAACGTTAACTAAAGGCTATCCTACCACCTGTTACTGCATCATTAGTGTTTCCTGTGAGCACTGACATGAGAATCCTTTTTGGTTTTATTTTAATACAGTGCAGATAAAGCTGCTGTATGACTTTCCAACAATAACAAGATGAGCGGATGTTACCTTCGGGGGATATTTAAAACATTTTCCCAAAGCTGTGGCGTCTCTGCTGCACTGTGGGCTTTTTACAGGACTTCACAGATATTTGACATTAAAAACAAAGAAATAACAATAAAATCTCAACAATGCAACTTGGAGAAATCACAGAAGCCACCTTCAGGTGCAAGCCTCGTAAAAATTATTCAGAGCTCATCAGCACTGTGGCTGGAGTTTGTACCCTTCAATTGATGTGGAAACACACAAATGGCGAGTTCAGACTACACGACATCAGTCCGACCCGACAGACGTAGGAGGGAGCGACAACTGATCGTCTTTTAGTGCATCATAGTGGACGACAACCGACGCCACATCTGGGAGTTCACGACGTCCTGACAGAAAGACGAGTGTGTCCGAATTTTTCCACCTTCTTTCGCAGAGTTTGACAAATTCTTTGACGTGTTCGGCGATGTTGACCAATAGGAGCACAGAGAGCTTTTCAACTGTAAACATGTTGAAGTGAAAGAGGAATGATGCTGTCGGTGCTGCGAGGTGGAGCTGTGAAACAGAGTAAGGTCAGGCGATTTTTCTTTCTTTTTTTAGGCTTTTTCGAACACAACACAGCCAGTGTCGTACCGCTTCGGATGCCATTGTTTGTTTACATTGTCGGCCCCTTGCCCCTCCTTCCCAATGACATCACGCAGGTCGTGAAAGACAGCAAGCTACGATTGGTTGGTGACCAACATGTAATCTGTCATGTCTCTCGGGCGAGTCACAGCAAGAATTTATGACTATAATCACCTGATCTGACGCAGCGACCATCTTAACAGACAAAAACATCGTGTAGTCTGAACTCGACATAAAATAACCCTTTATTGAATTTAACAGAAGAGATTTAAATCATTCAACACTGTCGCAGGCCTCACATGTGACAGCTTAAACATTCAGATGTGGTACCACAGATGTAAAACAAAAGCATAAACACAGATACAGTATGTACTGACAGATTGTTACCAACAAATCGTGTGTGCTCAGTTTCTGTTTTACCTCCAAATAAAGTGGTTTAGATAATCTGGATAAACTTGTTTGTTGTCTGACGGTTCAGGTTTCTTGTCCCGTCGCACTTCGTTGCAGCGATGTCAGCAATTTTGTTTTGGTGAGTACAATGTTGTAGTAACTGACCGAAACGAGGCCAAAAGCGTTGACAGTGTGCTGGCATCTTATTTGGTATTTTGTTCGTACTGTAGTGAGCGCTCTCCCAACCTTAACTTCATTTCTCAACTTGGGTAAAACCATAGAAACTCATGTAAGCGACACTTTGAGTGTTTCAACAGTCAGCACGTTTCGTACGAAGACGATGAACCGTAACACTGAGATTCGCTTCATGACGAACAGCGCAGCGTTTCACTGGTGAAGAAAGCTAAAGTTCAAAATATGTTTGTAAACAAACCCAAAAATAACTGTTTCAGAACAAAATTTTACATTTACAATGAAATGAAATGTAGAGCGCTATTGTAACGGGTATGGCAGCACAGCGGACATTTATCTTTAGATACAACACTAACATTAAAGGCAGCTTAAAAAGTGGTTTTAAACATTTAAATTAGGGCTGCAACTCACAATTATTTTATCAGTGAAATTTTTAAAAAAAAGCAAAAAAATGCTATTCAGAATTTCCCACTGTGATGTCTTAAATTTGCTTGTTTTGTCCGACCAACAGTCCAAAACCTGAAGATATATATATCATTTACGGCCAATTGTCACATTTGAGAAGCTGAAACCAGAGAACGTTTGCTTAAATAATGACTGAAACTATTAATCAAATTATCCAAACAGTCGTCGATTAATTTTCTGTGGATTGACTGATCGCTGCAGGTCTAATTTAAACAGAAACCTACTCATCGTCACTTACAACAGACACACTAAATCCACACTGTGACATCTGTTCCACAGGTTGGTGGGGGTGAGCGGAGGGTGTTCAGAGGCCTGTACTACCAAGCAACATACCCAGGATTCGTTATCTGGCTTCACTGAGCCTAACAACCACGATCCCGCTAAGCGGTCACACGATGCTGGTTATCAACGATAAGTCAACCCAGGGTTTCCCACCAAGCCATAAGCACGTTCACATGAAAGAGGCGGGGTTTGCAGCATATGACCAATCACAAACATGACGGGTGTGCTGGCAGCAGAGCGGCATACTTGACCGACGAAGAGCAAACTGTAATATTAGAGAAATACGAAGAAGTTAAACATCATCCAGGCTAAAAGCAACACAGCTGCAGCTGCTGAATGTAGGAAGGACAGCTGGCAAAAATATCGCTGACTGTGTGAAGCGTAAATTAACAGGTTTATAACATCACTGCCCCCCGTCAGCAGTAGTAGTCCATTAAGTTAATGTGTTGCTTAGATGTTCTTATGGCGTGTCTGACAATTTTAGCCTGATTCTTTCAGCTGCAACCCCTTGGGAGAAAATAAAAAATAAACAAACATAATTTAGCGGTAAATAGGCTTACATTCATCTCTCATAAGTACAAAGCTTTAGTGCTTCAGTCGGTCTCTGTTGTAGGATGACACAGACGGGTTAGGGTCGGTCCCTCCAACGAGAATCTCTCATATAAAGAGTTCCTCTCACGATCCACGTACCGAGCTCCACTTCTTTTCTATTGGTGATGTCATTTTCCAAGAGACCTGATTGGTCAGTAGGCGGTGCTTTTGTACACGTTGATCTGTTACCTCCAACATAACCTGCTCCGGAGCAGGTTAGGCGTGCAGCATAAGTTACCATGACGATTTACCCCGGTAAGAAATGAACCACCATCGTAACACTGAAAACCCAGAGTTGAACCTGAAGTTACCTCGCTAACCCCAAATCCTGCTTCGTAGTACAGGCCTCAGGTTGCTCTGGATTTAAACTGCGAGACAAAACACCACGTGGGACAAAAAGAAGACGCTACAATAAATAAAGCTTACTTTGTATAAATAAGAGTTCAAGTTAAAATATTGCTAATATTAGTCTTCATATGCTGTGTGACTATACAATATAAATGTTGCATTTTAAAAAAGATCCTCTACTGAGTATTTACAGTATATTTATTTAATCTTCACAGGATTTCTAAAGAAACCAGGTGAGCGTCGCTGGATGAAGTTGTGTTTCTGAACGTGTTTCCATCATCACTTAGTGGAGATAAAGTCTGTAAAACTCTTTTTGTTTTGTTTTGTTCGGGCTACATAACGCTGACCGCCGTCAGCTGTACCTTTTTGATCACTTGGCGTTGCCGTAGTGCACATTCACAGTCTTCCAACAGGTTTTCCTGAGCTCGTCTTAAAGCAGTGATGTGGGTGGCGTGTGTGTGTGAGTGTGAGAAGGTGAGTGTTTACAGGTAAGGCTCTCCAAACGTCCTGCGGCACTCCATGACCCCCGTGCTGGGAGGACGGTCACAGTTATGGCTCAGCTTCACCAGGCTCGGCGCGAGGCGGTCGTACGCCAACTTGTACTCGCGATCGAAGGCGTCTGAGGGAAGAAGAGAAGGACGTCAACATGTGGGTGGAGTCTTTTTCTCAATTTTTACTATTTCTATCCCTTTATAGCTGCTCTAATCAATATTTTTCTATCGTCAATGGCCTAATGACTGTGTGCATGCAGTCGTAGAGACGAACCCACAGCGATATCAACTGATTGTGCAGTTCCCCTCAGCTCTGTGGAGCGTTTTAGTGTCTTTTAGCTCGTTGTTTTGGTTTTACGGCAGACAGCTTGTCTGTTTTTGGTTGTTTCATTAGCATCATTAGCACCAAATCACAGGCAGACAAAAGTTAGCGACTAGCTGGTGAACAAAGTGGAGCTTTTAGCAGCTAAAGAGCGAGATATTTCCCTCAGGAGTACAAGAACAGAGCTAAGAGGAGAGTGAATATTAGACTTACATTCATCAGGTGGCCAGAAACAAATAAGCTCCAAATAAACACTAATGCTGCTCCGTAACTGCTGGATGTGTGAATAGGTAACTGTTGGCTAACACGTTCTCCATATCAACATTAAAGGATAATACTGTTGTTGTGTTTACAGCTTGTCTATGCTGCCCCCAAGTGGCCAAAAAATCAATTAATGCAGGTTTAAATTAAATTCACTTTTTCTTTTTCATTCTAATTTTTATCCCTGAACTCAACTAAAATTAAGGAAAAATAGTAAACGAAAAATTAAACCACTGACACTGATGACATGATATGTGCGAAAACTCCCTAAAATGACACATAATCATTAAAACATGAAATTATGACTCACCGATATCAATGTTGTCTTTTCCCAGAGCCACCAGGGAGAGGAAGAGGATGTCCCTGTACAAACTCCTGAGGAGGAGAGAGTCCAGATGGTTTCAGACATTTCTTTCAATCAAAGCTTGATTGAACAATTTGCTTAAAAGACGCAATTGTCATCTTTCCTCTCCAAACAGAAATGTATGTTTTTACTTTTTCATTACAACCACATAATACCGTTAGCTGAACCTGTCAGGCACAGAAGCTGTGTTTTTAGCCATATGTTGTGGAAAACATAAGTGGAACATAATGATCATACAGATGGATTTATGACACAAACCTGGACACACTGCCTTCATACCAGACATTCAAACACCTCATTAAACACATGTTTCATATAGAAAGTGACTAAGTCCTGCGTTATTGTGCTGCTAGTGAATGTTTTATTTAAATTAAATTAAGAGTGCCATTCTGGACAGAAATGTTTGCCAGTGGTTTAAGAAGTTTGTGGTCTTGAAACTTTTTTTCTCCACTGTCACATTTTGGAAACAACTGTCATCAACATGAATCTAATATGAGCAAAGTCTCCATTCTCTGCAGCGGTGGAAGAAGTACTCGGATCATTTACTTTAGTAAAAGTAGTAATACCACAGCGTAGAAATACTCTAACAAGTTAAAGTCCTGCATTCAAAATCTTACTTAAGTAAAAGTACAAACGTATTAGCAAAACATACTTTTAAAGTACCAAAAGTAAAAGTACTCATCATGCAGAATGGCCCATTTTTAGAATCATATATTATTGGATTATAATTATTGACAAATTAATATACGTATCACTTTAATGCTGCTGCTGGTAAAGGTGGAGCTAATTCTAATTTCTTTATATACTAATATCATTTGATTTGCTATTTAATATTTTGTATTAATCTGAATCTGTAAAGTAACTTGTAACTAAATTCATCAAATAAATGTAGTGCAGTATAAAGTAACGTAAAATGGAATTACTCAATTTTGAGGTACTTGTACTTTACTTAAGTACAGCACTTGAGTAAATGTACTTAAGTTACTTTCCACCACTGATTCTCAGTGAAGAGGTAAACATTAAACTTTTTACAGCTATTTTTCAACTGTTGACTCAACCCCAAAAAAACCTGCTGCTCTGCACAACGTGTTTGGTGTTTTCCAGCGCTGATGACTCTGGAGTTAAATAAATAAATAAATAAATCTGTCAGAGCTGACCTTTGCCGTTTGACCCCGACCGTCTGGCCCAGCAGCTGCAGCAGTTGAGCCATCGGCCGGCTGACGTCGTTCCTCTGGATGCTCTTCACGACGCTCTGCAGCAACTCCTCGCTGAACGGCTTCTCCTCCTCCGACACCGGCCGGGACAGAGGGTAACCCACGTCTACCGAGACACACACACACACACACACACACACAGTTCAGCAGTGGACTCGTCACATTAATGCTTCAGACATATAACAATAATACAAAATGAGGATGGTTTTATCACTAACAGGTTTCACTCAGATGAAAAGTACTTGGGGCTGGGTATCTGTACTGATATGAAGCAGTACTTCATCTGACATAATACTGCATGTTGAATTAGATCTAGTAAAAGTAACAATATTCTAAAAAACAATATTAGTACTGGTAAAAAAAAAAATTAGAAGTACAGAATCTGTTTACATAGTTGATTGTTCTGATAGAGACACTACAGATGTTAACTTACCGATCTAAACATAACGTCTTTATTATTAGACATTTCTTAAGTTTAATGGTGCAACCCGATTTAGTAAATACTAGTAGTTACTATGAATTAGGAAGGATTTTACACACTAATGTAGTAATGGATTTATGAGGAGATTTAAGGTGTTCAGTACCCAGCCCTTTAAGTACTACAACACTGTCCATCTTTAAAGGTTGTAAGCAAGTGGAGAAACAACACTGAGCAGAGAAATGAAACCTGCATTCAAATACAGAGCCGAGGGCTGTATTTGAGACAAACACGTTCCACGTCAAAACAACAAATAATCCCTCTGTGAAAATCATCACAATAAGAGACACTTTCATTCCAAACACCATGAACAGTAGAGGCTGACTGTCCACAGGCGACACTGCAACAATGCATCAGGCAGAGAGCACACGACAGAGGGAGACGGCAGGCCTCAGACAGCACAGCACACAAACAACAGGACTCATCTGCAGCAGAGAGAGGGACACTCACTCTCTAACAACAGAGTACAATTAAGCCCTGGAAGACAGAGAGCAGACAGAGCCTGTTAGCACAAGGATTAGCCGGCTGCTTCCTACTACTTTACTTTACGTTACGTTACTACAGACTGAGCGAAGCAACACACACGTTAGCACCAGCTGATCATTCACAGTGATCACAAATCCCACTTTAACTGCTAACTACACGAGAGTGTGTGTTTGAGGTTTTGTATGTCAGATAAGTTATCGAGTTAACGTTATGTTAGGTAACGGTACTTGCAGCTATTTCATCAGAATGAAGCGACATGAGTCACGTCCTGTTCTCTTTATACATCCGTGTTCACGTCGGATAGATTTCATGCAAAATGCAAGTTTTGTATTTTAATGTTAATCCGACAGTGACGACAAAATATACATTATGACCAACAACAGCAATCTCCAGGTTTCCTTTCAAATGTAGCAAATTTAAATATCAATTTTAACCAAATTTCCAGAAAAGCGGCAAAAGAAAATGCTAATTAATTGTCGTTTTCATCCACTACTGTTATGAGAATATTAGGATTTGGGCGCATCGAGATAAACAGCTGGTGGCGATAATTCTCCAGTCGGGTGCCATTAAACCATAACGGAAGAAGACGTAATTCAAAGAGCTCCAGTTGAAGCTCAAACAATGTAGAAAACATGATGGAAATATTGCATTTATATTTGTTATATGTATTTTTTGAGGAAGGTTACAGTCTCCCCGTCGCTCCACGTAGATCTGATGTTTTCGTCTCCTCGGTTGACGTTAAAGTGACGAGCTTCATGTACGTCATGATTTATCCACGAAGTCTGTTTCTGTTGCACTTTGTCACATTTTCTTCATAGGACATTTTTTGGCATGTCACCCCCCACCCCCTCCAAAACAACTAACATATATGCATACAACATGTGTCATATAAACTAATAAAAAATAAAAATTGAGCGAAATAATATAATATTCTCAATCGCTCACAATAAAAAAAGGTTTTAGGCTACGTCACTGTGGATTTGCAGATACATATTCAACTTAAAATGAACAGTAAAATATGCTAATTTGTTATTTTTTTTATATTTTCTTCTTTTAAGGTGTACAAGGACAAACAAACAAAACAAGACAAAAAAGGTCAGAGACTTGTGATCTGTCCCCGGTTCAGAGATCCTCAACAGAAATTAGACAGTACACAAAATATATATATATATATATATAGTCCTGCTGTATCCACACACGAGGATCACTCTGCTTTTCATTTTGTGTTGTGATAAACAGTGTTGAAAGTGTTTAGAGTTTTTTTTATACCATTTCATCATTTCACGAGTATTACCAGTATTTTAAAGTGGTCTGTTCTGCAGATCAGTGTGACTCACTGTATGTGTTCCACAGGATGTAGAGAGGCTGGATTTGGTCCTGGTGCAGCTTGAGGTTGTCCCACAGCATCTGGATCAGCACGTGCTTACTGTCCTCCGTCATCCAGTGACGAGGGATCTGACGAGACACGAGAGAGAGAGTCGGGTCATTTACAGACAAAATATCCATTTTCCACTAAACCCTTCTGATTCACTTGATTTAACCTCCACAACATCACCTGCCTTACCAAAAAAGAAGGGCTCATGTATTTTACATTTTTATTGTAAAACAATACATTAATCAATTATCCAATACTGATTAATCTAAATGCACCAATATTCATTTTTAAGCATTAAAGCATTTAAAATCCAGATTTTAAAAATGCCACCTGCACTACAAGACTCTGTATTTTAAGTATGATTTGACATAACCAGCATCTCATTTGAATTTAAGGCTCATTGTCTGAAAATATTTAAGACAATGAGCCTTATTTTTATAAAGATTACAGGTGAATCCACACACAGTAAAGCTGAGTTTGGCTTCCAGTTTAAAGTGTAAATTCTTTGATGAACAAAATTGACTACAGCTGTGAAATCTGGATTTTAAAGAGCAACTTAACAGCAGCTGAAAATCTTGTTTTTGCTGACCTCCAGTGGTTTAACTTCTCATCTTGCTGCAGTGATGTAGAAGTGTACTTCAGGGTGTGTCAGTACACCGTGACATCACTGTTAGGTGTGATAACAGGTGCAACAGACTGAAACACTGCTTTTCAGCTAACAGTACTTTGTAAACTTTGTAACTTTGTTTAGAAAAGTGCTATGAAATTTAAACGATTGTGTGTTTTTGTGTGTGCGCGTGTGTTTCTGACTTAGCCTACTTTCAGGGACACATTTCAGACTAAAGACCAGTTAATTGGGGACAAAAGCCGTGTTCCCAATTGAAAATGTTTGGGTCAGTGGTTAGAGGTAGGTTTAGGGTCTCCAGGAAATTAATGTAAGTATGTAATGTCCCCAAAAGTGACCTAAGTCAACGTGTGTGTGTGTGTGTGTGTGTGTGTGTGTCTGACCTGCGAGTCTCTGTTGCAGTGCTCAGAGGTGAGGATGAGACCGGGCAGGTTGCTGGGCAGGTCCAGCCGCCTGAAGTACCAGACCAGGTTCCAGTAGATGATGGGATGGTGGTCCACCATGTCGGCCTCTGTGATCACCGGGTCGCCCTCGTTCTCCAGCAGACTCTCCAGCTCCTTCCACAGCACCAGCGGGCTCAGGTAGGGGACCGTCACCGGCTCGGGGTTGTGGAGCCGCCACTCCATACTCAGCGGGTCCTGGGTGGGACAAAAAAATCTGGATTTAACAGAGAGTTTTTCACCATGATTAGACTAAAACTCAGAGGTGCTTCTTTTAAATCTAAGCTTAAAACATACTTTTACTGCACCGCTTTCCCTGATTTCATCTGATTCTAGTTTTTATTCTGTTTAAAAATGTTATGTGGTTAGTTTAGTACTTTATTGCTGTTTTTTATGTTTCTATATTATGTTTTATGTGTTCTTTGATTGCTATGTGAAGCACTTTGTAACTTTGTTTTGATAAAAGCTATATAATAAAGTTATTATTATTATATTATTGTATAAATGATTGAAATTTGTGTTGAGACAAACCGTGGTTTCATTGAGACGGCTGGGCAGGCTGCCTGACGTCGGCACACAGCGGTTGAGTCGGGATGGTTCGTCCAGAGGACCAAAGGCGCTGACGCTGCGGGCCATGGGCGCTCCGGGGGACAGCGCCCCCTGTCGGCGGTCTGCGGGGATGTTGATACCCTGAGCCCTGGTCGCTCGAGTCCTGCGGAGACACAGCGAAGACGGTCAGCTCGTAACACCAACACACAACTCAACTCTCAGTCACAACATTTAACAAATCACAAGAAGCTGCAACTTTCTTTTTGAGGAAAATAAGTTTTTAGTCTGTAAAACAGTGATTCGAGGTGTCGTGTAGTTTTACTTCTTCTTAAAAAGATCAAACACACAAAACAGAATCCAGATGTTTAAAATCACATTAATAACATTAAGCAGAAACACACAAGATACAGTAAATCATCATCATCTTCTTTTGCTGCCTGATATCTTGGCATCAGGGTTTCATGCACTGTTGCTCACACATTTCATAATCTCATGAGGGTTTTTATACAAGCACATGGTCTCTCTGTCACACACACACACACACACACACACACACACACACACACACACACACACACACAGAGCTTTGTTAGGACCAGGTGCTGCAGATCATCTCACATCGCTCTTTTACAATGCAGATGTGGATGCAGCTACAGTAGGTTCCCTACTTCAAAAGCATTGTGTAATCAGACAAACTGGAAGCTGAAAGAAGATGAGCTGGAAAAAAAACATCTGAGAATACGAGAACAAAAAAAAGTTTGAATTTTTTATATTCTGAGTTAGATCTGTGTCAGGTTTTCTGCTTAACTCTCTGAACTGGTGAAGTGTGTTTCAGGCCTCATGTCAGCTGCTTTCTGGTTGTATTTAATCCATGTTTAACCTGCTGCCATCCCATCAAACCAAACTCAGTCTGTAGGGATTCATGACTACTTACATACTCAAAATCAATCAGTCACTTGCTGACATTAAAGTGGGATATGAAGGTTGTTTTCATTTGACTTAATTTAGTTTAAAAGCTAAATCTTTAATGTCTTGTTCAACCAGGAAGTTATCTCATTATCACTTATCACGTTATAACAAACTTTTATAACATAAATAGTATATTATTATTATTGTATTATAACGAGGTAAGTTTGTATGTCGTAATAGCGTGACAAACATGTTATAACAAACTTTTCATGTTACAATGTGACACTGATGCGTTTTTTTTCTGCCGTGGCAGCAATACGCTGCCGTACAATATGGTTTATGTCTTATCAAATATTTTCTATGACCACCAAAGCTCTACAAACAAACAAACAAAATAATTCATTTCAGGATCAGCATGTAAATAGATGAAGACTGTGGTGTACCTTCCACTCCCGGAGCACTCCTGGACAGCAATCACAGGGGAGGGGGGGAATACGGCTGTTTTAGGACAGGGGGTGGACAAGGTGGACGTCCCCGTGTCCAAACCTGTGGAGGCCGAGTACGATGAGGTCATTGCCTCGTCCACCGACGGGCTGCCCTTCAGGAAAAGCCTGCGGAGAGGAGAGAAGAGAACAGGGCACGCAGAGGGAGGGATGTCAAGTCAGGTGTTTATTTTCTGCATTCAAGGTAATTTATTTCATGAGATGGACGGCTCTATCATACAGCAGGGGTCAGAAATTAATGGGGATCCTGTTCACAATGTTTTGTAGATTTGTTAAATGTTAATACATCAATGTGACGACGGACCACTAAGGACCACCACAGTTGATTCATGGGAGTTTATGACTGGATGTTTCTGGATATTTATGTCCTTTTTATTTCAACCTTTATTTCAGATCGTATTGAGATTCAAAGCCTAATCTTTACAGGCCCTGAACACATATTTTCTCAGTCAACTTTTTACTATGAGGTCCGTTGGGTAACATGAACACACTGATATCTGCTGAAGTTAGAACAGATTTGGTTTATTTCACCTCAGAGATTTCTCGATTTCTGTTTTCGTCTGTTCTCACTGCTTTGAAGTGGGTTGGCCAAAGTTGGAAAAGACAGTTGTGGGGATGTTTATGTTTCCAGGCCACTGTCAGTCAAATCTGATCAAACTACACCCACAAACTCCTGATGAAGAAGATTAGCTGAGTTTCTGAGTGTTAAACTCTTAATAAATAATAACTAAGAATGTTTTTCTCTGAACTTTAACTTTGATTGTTGTTGTTGATGCATTTCTAATGTTACGGATAAACCAATTTTCAGGAGCTTTAAGAAAAATCAGGCCAAGACAGCAGATAGTTTTAAAAAAAGTAATCAATAAGTAATCAACCAATATCAGTAAAAAACAAATAACGGGGGGGAGAAATATGAAATGCCATTCTCCTCTTTGTACTTTTAATACAAATCCATCCAGCAAAGCCTAAATGCTACAGATGGTATGATAATTTGCATATATACAAAAAAAACGAATTATTCCACACAAAAGACAACAATAAATACAGAAAAATAGATACAATATAATTACAAAATCCCCCTAAAAAAGGGAATTTATAACCGTGTCACACAATTATATGTTTACAGCGTTACAGCAGGTAAGTACTAAGGTGTCATGGTCTACCTGCCGGGTCCTCGCATGTCCCTGATCTCCACGTTGAGGAAGGGCAGGAAGGGGTTTCCACAGAAGGGGCAGGTGGTGTTCAGGTTGGAGTCGTCTGCCGTCCAGCCAGCCATGATCTCCTCGTCATACACCAGGCAGTCACATGTCTTACAGCGAGAACAGCTGGAGATCAGCAGCTGGAAACACACACACACACACACACACACAGAGACCAAAGCTGATCAAGATTAATTGATTAAGATTATCTACTTTTTCATTATATTCTGCAACAACTGACGACGTCTGTCGTTTTGATTCCTTTCTCTTCATGTTTATTTAATTTAAAGCACTTTGGACCGTTTTTGAAAGCTGCTTTAGATGTTTTTACTTTATTAGTATGCTTTTATGTCACAGCCTGGATAAATACTGAATGCCAAGAAAATTCTTAGATGCAAAGATGCTCCCTTTTTGAAAGTCTGCTGCAAGCACGGCGTGAATTCACAACATATCTTATACCTATACTGTATGTATTTTAGCAAAAAGCCAGAGTAAAGGCAGGAAAACTCACTTCAACACGAGCTTTCTATTAAGGGCTTCTTATCATTAGTTTGATAAAGAGATATTTGGTTAAAATTAATTTGTAAATGAAGACGTTTTGTATCAAATCGTTATTTCAGGTTTCCTGACTTTTGCATCCAATCTTTAACTAATGTGACCCAATTTGCTGAATTCTAGTAGTTTTACCTCCATGGCGTAGTTGTTGAAGATGCTGGTGTTGCTGGTGTAGCGTGAAGAGCCGAGGTCCGACTTGTCAGGCAGAGGGAAGCCGGGCGGCGAGAGGACACATCCTGCAGGAGTATGAAGACTGATCAGAACATGTGACGATACATAAGGAGTCAACAGAACATATTTCTTGACACATTTTTGAGACGACGGTCATTTGTGACAACATGACCGGCATTCTTTCATCTCGTTTTAGAGACGTCTCTTGGTGACACGTCTACTGTATATTATTTGGGGAAAAGTGAGAGATAGATGTTTTTTGCATTTTTAATAAACTGTGCTTGTCATTTTCTGTCTTTTTGTCTCATTATTTGTCACTAAGCACAAGGCAAATATGACGAAGAATTAATATTGAATCAAGAGTGACAACAGACAAATAATCAGATTTCAGCAAAAATTCTACGTTTTGAAAAAACGGGTCACCGAGTGATTTGTTCGTATTAGAAACTAAGAAGGAAAGCTGTTAATATAATGTTTATTCATCAGTCTTCTTATGTTTGACAAAGTGAAGTAAGAGTTTGTTGCGGAGAACTGGCACGTACCAGGGAGCAGAGATGTGGGTCTCCCCAGGCTGGAGCCTGCAGTGGGGCTCTCCAGTCTGCTGCGGAGGGGGCTGCGTCTGGGGCTCCTATGGGGCCCCGCGGGGCCGTTCCTCTGTGGAGAGACCACGGAGCTCCCTGACTCCCCGCAGTCCCCCTCATCCAGCAGGGAGGAGCAGTCTGGATCTCCAATGCCGAGGGAGGACACACTCAGATGGTCACTGTGACCGTCCTGGATGAACGGAGGAGAGGCGGGCAAGTTAATGTCTTCATGTAATCCTAAAACTACAATACTCACAGCGACAGCAGATCAGGTTCAGCACTGACTAACAACTAAGACTGCTCACATGAGGTACAATAAAAAATGTAACGTATTTTAAGGGGATCAAATAAGACATTTTGTACTGACATCCCCACTCAAATGCATCTTCCCTATGACTTAAACACACACAGTCATGTTGCCAGATCTCCAAACTACATTTCAGCACCGTCTCCGCACAGAACAAAAGCTCTGGCAGGAGATCGATATCACGGCACATTTTGTACATGACAGGAGATGAGCTCTGACATTTACTATAGATTAGTGACTGCAAAGAAATAGAAGATGCATGCTGTCTCTGTAGTACTAGTAGTTTTTTGTTATTGATGGATTTTGGAAACAGTAACACTCAGAGAGCAGACTTGACCAACATAGTTGGAGGCTTTCACACACCGTCCACAGGAAGAATACTGTTGTCAGACACTCAAAAGGCCACAAGATGGCAGCAGCACTCCAACTTTAGGCTCGTCTTGGACTTAATACTGTACGCCACAGAATCAGATTTACTACAGTGCTACAAAACAACTACAACAGTATTATGCAGGTTTTAGCCCGTTTACTACACATCATATTTGCATCGCATTACTGAACACTGACAGACTGAGATGTGTCTGATACTTTTTATCAAATAAAATATAGGTTTAAAATCAGGTCACTATTTCTATATAACCTATTTGGAGCTCTCTGTGCTCTTAAAAACAGAACATAACAATAAGATTCTCAGACTCCCGTAACAATTTGATCTAAGTGAGCATGAGAAAGCTGGGGCCTTGCATTACCACACTACAACAAGTTAACTTTGACAACAGGACTCCGTACCTTGGTAGGTGTGGTGTATGTGGCAAAGCGGGAATACCAGCGGCTTGCCTTCTCTGCCACGCCCTTCCCAGCAGAGAACACACTGGTCTTGAATACATCAAGCGTTGGTGTGAGTAGAGTGTCCAGAGCGAAAGAGGAGGAGGAGGGTGAAGGTGACGCCAGGCTCATCCTGTCTGTCCTCTCCCTGTATGGGCTGGGTCGAGGGCTGGGGCTCGGGGTGGTGCTGGAGCTGCGGCAGGGAGGCGACGACCACAGACGTTGGCGTGAGATGGATTGGGAGGGCGAGGGAGGGTGGAAGGTGCGGGAGCGCGGTACTCCAGCAGTCCTGAGGGGGGAGCTGTGGGGCAGGCTGGCTCTGCGGGGGGCAGAGAGAGAAGAGGGGTGGAGGAGGAGGGGGCTTGCCGGGTCCTGCAGGTCCAGACTAGGTGTACGGCTGCTCAGCGGGCTGCCCATGTTGTTCATGTAGAGCTCGATCTCCCTGGCCAGATGCCTGCGGGCGCTCGGCGTGCTGGTCTCGTCCCCCTCTGGGTACTGATCCTCATTTTCCTGCTCGGACTGTGACTCTGCTGCCAGCAGGGAGAGAGGGTCGTAGCCCGTCTCAATGCCTGTGCGCTTGACAGTTCCTCTGGACGTCTCGGTGCTCATGCCACTGTAGCTGGCACTGCGTTCGACAGGTTTCTTATGAGATTTGTTGGTTTTGTGAGCGCTGATGCCAGCCCTGGTGGCAGGCTTGTCTAAATCCAGATCCTCCAAGTCAAAAATGGCCTCTGTATTACTTCTGTCCTCATCACTGGAGTCCTGTCCCTCCTCTTCCTCCTCCCTGTGATCACAACTTCTGGCAGGGCCTGCCTTGGCAGCTGCCCCCTCTAACCCACCCAGAGCCAGCGAACGAGGCCTCTTATTCTTATTGAAGTCGGCACCGGAGAGAATCTTGACATCTGCGCCCAGATGTCCTGCAATCTTATCTGGGTCGGTTTCACCCTGGCTCATACCCAGGCCGAGGACAGTGGTGCCACTGCCGCTGCTGCCCACCGTGTCGCCGCTCAGCCGGCGGCCCCTCAAGCCCTGCCAGTCAAGAGCCGAGCCGCTGCTGGCGCTGCCCACCACCTCCTCCAGAGCACTCTTGTGTCTCCTGAGCAAACTGTTGGTCTGGACCTCTCCGATCTCATCCAGGGAGGAAGTGAAGAGGAGACCTGCAACATTGCCTGAGAGAGACGGAGGGGAAGAACTACTAAATCACTTGTTATTAGGAGGTGACATGAGTGAGTTCGAGTTTGACATGAGTACAAAGTAAAAAGTCCTGTTCATTTTCTGCATAAATAATGTCAGGTGACTGACTGCTGGAGCTCTTCAGAGCTTGGATGGACATGAAACTCTCGATTGAATCATTAATACAAAATAAGAGCAACTGCATCAGAAAATATCAGGTTCTTTGATAAAAGGTCAAAAGGTACAAGCCTCTGTACATACGTTAACTACATCCAAGGAACATTTTAGTAAAAAACACCCAATAACTGAGCTTACAATTCTGTTGCATGGGCTGCTAATGATGAGCAGAAGATTAGGCTGTGTAGAGATAAGATAATACATTCAGCAGTTAAAATCATGTCTCTTTCAGATATTGTGTTCTTAAAATGCTGCAGCTCTGATTCTTTCCTCTGGCTTCTTCTCCATAGCAACAGCAGCTCATGGGTATTGAAATAATTAAACCTGGAGGTCTGTGTTTCCATGTCGAGGAACACTGAGGATATCATCTGAAGTTTTCCTCTTTACCTGCGCTGACGGAGGACTTGGGTTTACAGGATGAATCGTCGTATGGACAGTTGCTGCGAACAATGCCACGGGATTTGAAGGAGGAATGGACCTCCATGTCCAGCTGAGGGAGGCAGTCTTTACTTCCCTTGGCGCTCTCGGTCTCTGACACTACAAACACAGAAATTACAATTTAAAATAAGTATTTTTTTACTGTATGCACAGCTTGTTCTAAAAAAAAAGAAATCCATTGAAGGACAACAGGAGACTGAAAAGCTTTGATGCTGAGAAACCAAAATGAATGCATCATCTCTGGAGGAGACAGAAAGATCAAGGCAGAGGAAGGGGAAACCCCGTGTGGCTGCGAGGCTGCCAAGTTATCATTTTTTAGTTGGTACAGTAGACAGAAATATCAGGTGATATCAGATCAGACAGACTACTGACAGGAGCTGCAGTCGCTCTCCTTCTTGTCATCTTTGTCAGGGGCAGAGTCCTGGGCACTGGGGTCTCCTCTCCGAACCTCCTCTTTGGACAGCGAGTTATAACCCAAATCTGATTGATCCCCTAGGGAACAGAGACAAAGGGAGAAAGAGACAGATGAGACTAGATGAGAGACGCGATGGGCACTAAAGTCTCTGATACTGAACCACAAGATCACAGAAATATGCAACACAACGCATGGAAAATCTATGCAGAGGAACGATTCAAGTAAGAAAGATTCTTCTCTCAAAATAATTGCACTTCAGCAACACTGCATGTGATGCCTCTCCTATTGCTGGACAACCTGTCCAGGTTTGAGGTCCTTCATTTCCACAGTATTTACTGAACACAACTGAAAAAGCTTTTTGGTGTAAAAAATGTGAATCTATTGTAGCTTTACACTGTGGTAGGAGAGGCAAATGAAACATACGTAAGAGAAAAAACTAGTGAGGCGTTTCTTCCCTTTCATCTCCTCAATCCTGGGAGGCACAGCACTGTTGCAGGGAGAGAAACAGCGGCTAAGCTGTGCTGAATAAAAGGATCCTCCTCAGGGCATGCAGATATCTACAGTTACTGTAAGGAAACTAACTGCAGTTTCACAGCTGCTAATGAATTTAACTGTTAAGACTTGACGTTGGGGAAAAAAACCCTTCCGTCACTCCAGGCTGACTCTTCCATCTGTCTCTAAAACTTCCCTGGGTCTCCAGGCAACCAGCTGTCTGATGATTTGCTCTCCTCTTTCATCTTTCCCATGAACCTCTGTGGCTGTCATCTCTAAATAAAACATGAGGCTGCACAGCTCGGCTGTGATACGCTACGGAACGACTCACAACTGACGGCAATTGATAAAACTCATTCCAGGACTGTAATAATCAATGAACTGCACATCGAGGTCCTTCCCTCTTGCTGTGCTGTGAGCTGTGGTTCTCCCTCAGTCTTTCTGCGCACAAGGTGACGTCTCCTGCCGAGCTGCCGTCTCTATGATTAAAATTATTTCCGTAATCAAAAAGAATGTGCCTCTGGGTAATTGCTCGCCATAATTGACAATGACAAATCACTCTGTGGTGAAGCGAGGAGTGAAGAGTAAGAGAGTAAACGCAAAAGAGAGATGAGCGAGAGAGGAGCAGCAGACTGTGATGTGCCGGATGGAGAGATGACACAGTGGAGGAAAGAAAAGCGTGAGGATGAAAGTCAGAAAATAAAAAAGTTGCAAGATGAGACAGAAAAATGCAACCAGAGAGAGACAGACAGGCAGACTGACAGAGAGGTTTACCTGGGTGGAGGGTGGCTTCTCTGAGCTCAGAGCCCCCCCAGTGAGAGTGGGCCACCAGGGCCCTGGCGCCCACGCTGCCGCCCCCACGGCCGGCTGCATGCAAGGGCAACACAGGCAGGGCCAGAGTGAAGGGCAGGGTTAGGGACAGAGCAGAGCAGAAACCACAGCCGCAAAACCAGGGAGAGACATGGATGGACAACAGGGACGAAAGGAAGGCGGATAAACAGGCAGCAGAGGTAAGGAGGTGTAAGAGGAAGAGGGAAACGAGGAAGAGGCCGGTCGGTGAGCGGGACAGATGAGGAAGGAGGATAAAAAAATGTCATTGAGAGAGAAGAAAAAGATGTAGAACAAGATGGCTGCCTGTGAAAGACTGAGTCAAGCAGCAGCCATGTTGAGTGTACCTGTGCTAGATCTATCGTCAGTGGGGTCTACTTTGACGGAGTCAGAGGCGTAGGGGCCCTGCTCGGCCAGGTTAGTGTCGGCAGAGCTATCCAGGCTGCCGTGACTCACAGCGTCCAGGTCGCTGCCATCTGCCCAAAGACAACAAGGCGTTAAAGGAAGCCGGGCGCCATTTCTGCTCCACAAGCGGTCAACTGTTCTTCTTTTTATTGTTTTGAATACTTTATTTTAATCTTTAAGTGTTGATAGACTCCCAATGAGTCTGTGTTATACAGTGTTTTTAATGTCACGAAGAAACAGTGTTTTGATGGTGTCTTGCTTCTGTAGTTTGATATATATAGTTTTCATAATGAATGAATCCCAGCCATCAGGATAAATCAGTGGTTGTGACATTTTTATTTATGGGTCCAAACGTTTCCTAGAAAGGAACTGATGTGCAGCTGTGAATACATACGAACGTTTAGATGTAAATAAGTACTAATTATAGGGAAAACAAAGACTGACTCAATTGTTACACTAACAGTTAATTCATTCCAATTAACTCCTAGCGTAGCCTAGAGAGTCTTCTAATCGGTGCACAGCAGGTCAGGTGATTGTGCACTAATGTCAACAAGAAAGCTTATAAATGATTTAACATATATGGAGAATTAAGTTTCCAATAATACATGAATATTTACTTGGGTTTTAATGTTGTTTCTTAAGTCAAGATTTCAGAGTGCTTTCAAGAAAATCCGTCTAGAAATCAACAAGTGCTTAGAAACTCAACACCAATAACTTAACTCTTATACAGTAACTGTTGCTGAGCATTGCCTCCATTTTCCCTATAATCAATACCAAATGACATCGTTGTTTCCAGGAAACCTCCCAGGACGTCATTAGAATAACAGGATATGTGTCTCTGTGAAAGCATATTATATGTGACGTGTGGGACGAGAGCTGAGCGAGAGAGCGGTGGGCTGAAAATCTGTCATGCATTATACAGGGTTCCTACAGCTTTTTAAGAGTAAAATTCAAGCACTTTTTAAGCACTTTCAAGGTACCTAAACCAAACATTTCCAGACTTTCAAAGCCTTTATCATCACATCTAAAGTGTTAATATAAATTCCAGGAGACAACAAACAAATATGACAACGGGATTGTTTCATTTCAAGTATTAAAAGGTTTTTGGTTTCCGTGAGTGATTGTGTCGATGGTGAAACACCAGATTATGTTGAAAAATCAAACATTTTTCAAGGAGTATATTCGAATTCAAGCATATTCCCAACCTTGAAAACATAACGGTTAAAATTAAGATTACAAAGACTTTGTACAAACCCTGATTATAAATAATGTCATCAGTAACATAAAAGTAATAAATGGAGAGAAATCCAACTGTGTCTGTGTCTCTGTGTATAGACGAGTGTGTTTTACAGGAACCGTTGTCTCTTTCAAACTGAACTCAGAAGGAGCGTTTCAGAACACAATGCTTACGAACGCTAACAGGGAGGAGCTTAAAAAAGCGGGGGGGGGTTAGCAGGACGGGGATTAGCATGTTCTGGGTGTGCAGGTGTTCACTGGCATGCAGGGGAGTTAAATCACACATGTTGAGATAGTTGTGTTTTATAGTTTTACCTTTCAACTCTGCTGCTCATCTATTACAACTGACAAATGTAATTTTAGAAATGGTGGGTAGTTTGATTTTGACCTTGAGGTCCATGGATGTGACTGTGTGAGATTGAAGTGGGACTATGTTTTGTTTATGATGTTATTATCCTTCAGTTTGCTCTGTAAGTCTTTGATCATCATCTATTTACATTATAATCAATGATTAATGATCATTAGCTACTAGCCTAACTGATTTATTTAAATCACGCAAGCAACGTTTTTCCATGTGTAACATTACCAAACATTTCTCACCTCCTTGGATAAAGACTCATTGTTAACTTTAACTCATGTTAAAGTTATTTTTATGTCATCATTTTAGTTTGTTTTCAGACAAAAACAATAAGAACAATGTAAACAAAAACTGGACTTTTTTGTGGTGCCTCTACATGTACTTTTGTACTTTTTGCCAGCAATGATTGATGCCACTCAAACTCATATACAAGCTTTAATCCACCTGAACTTGTCAGTCACTGCGTCCTGAGTGCAGGATTGATTTTAAAGTTCTTTTACTTGTTTACGAGGCTCTTAACGGTTTGGGACTGGCCTACATTACTAATTCTTTGTTGTTTTATTATCCTTCACGGCCTTTTAGATCCTCTGCTGCCGGCTTTGTAAATACAAACTCTCACACAAATAAGAAAATATGCAGCTCAGCCTTTTTTAACTCTGCACCAAAACTATGGAACTCCCTACCCAACGCTATAAGAGATGCAAGCTCTGTGAACATTTTTAAACGACAATTGAAAACTTATTTATTCAGCATTGCCTTCAACTAACTGTCACTCTTCCTCTGTTTTATTCTTATCTTTTATATATTTTATTGTTCTTAGCATACCTGTTCTTGCTATTTGCAGCCTCTTTTCTTTGTTACTCATTTGATTGCTTGTTCTTATTGCGCAGTATTTGCACTTGTTTGAATTTGCCTGTTTTTATTTATTCTCGTTTCTTCACTTCTATTGTAAAGCACGTTGAGCTACACCCCCTGTATGAAAGGTGCTATATAAATGAAGTTTGTTATTTTTATTAAACCTTTCTAAACCCAAATTGTAAGTGATTATGGCTATAATAACAGATCAAAATAATAGAAAGAAAATCAAAATAAACTGAGCTGAAAACAAACTACAACCTGGATCGATGCCCATATTCAGCTATTGTTTATGTTATTAACTTGTGTGCAGTGCTGGAATGTAACTAAGTACATTTACTCAAGTACTGCACTTGTACTGTACTTGTACTGTACTTGAGCAATTCCATTTTCTGCTACTTTCTACTTCTACTCCACTACATTTCAGAGGCAAATATTGTACTTTTTACTTTACTACATTGATTTTAAAGCTTTACTTACTAGTTACTTTGCGGATTCAGATTATTAATACAAAATATAATCAACTAATGAATGCTAATGCGTCATTATAGATTAAACTACCCTGCAGTATATAAAGTAATTAATAAAGTAAATCAGCTCCATCTTTAATTATCAATAATTATAATCCAGTATTATAATATGATTCTTAAATGGGCCTTCTGCATAAGGAGTACTTTTAATTTGATACTTTAAGTATATCTTGATGCTAACAGAGGCGTAACAGAGTATTTCTTCAATGTGGTTTTGCTACTTTCACATAAGTAAAATATCTGAGTACTTCTGCTGGTGTGTAAACCAGAGAAGGTAAAGCGTGTGAACTTAACAACTAAATCCACATTTCTGCGTGAGTAAATTATATGTAAAGTCCCTTAATTATACAATCAACTGATTCGGATCCGAGTCTGTAGAGTTCATAGTTGCTCTGGGTTTGGATGCATTTTTCACCGGCGGTATGTTCAAGCTAAAGCAAAGGTGTTCGGTTTCTCTTTGACTCTGGTTTGGACCACCGAAAAATAAACTGTAAAAACCACAGCTTTGGAAATTTGTCAAGGTTGCAGGATCATCGCAGCACTGTTTAGTGAGACAACAACAACAACATCATCATCATCATCATCATCATCACTCTTCTCAGACATGCATGAGTGTTACTGGTCACAGTTACCTGACAGAGGGCTCTGGGTGAGGGGAGCGTGTCGTTGCAGCGCCTGTTTGAACTGCGCCACGCCCAGAACGACGTTTCTCAGCTTCATCCACAGGAAGTATCCTCCTCTGGTGCTGGAGGGCCACGTGCTCTCCAACACCGCCTGGACACCAGGAGGGGAGAGACACAAGAGGTGGAGGAGACCGAGATAAGATGACTGAAGGAAAAACGTTGCTGCCAAATTACTTTGAAAAGTCTCTGATCACATTTCCTTGTAGCAGTTCATTTTTAATTCAAATTATTAAGTATATGGCTGTTTTTTTTCTATTTCAAATATCTTCCAGCATGAAATGTTCTTATATTTATCTACTAAATAAATCACTGAACATGAAGAGTCTGAATATCGTGAGAATATTGTGTGAATTGCAGCTCCAACTTCATTCATTCAATTTTAACTCAACTTTTTGAAGTGAGCGAACTAAAACTGACCCAGTCCCTGTTCCACATAAAATCATCTTGAATTCATTTTTCATCAAAGGCATTAACTGCAGTGGTATTAGATCCACAGTCACACTCACACTCAAAGGAAAAGGAAAGGCACTGCAGCTGTTGGTGGCCAAGTCACGTTCGACAGTCTGTCTGCTCCTAAAATACACTTCAGAAGCCCCCTGAGAAAAACACGATTGGTATGCCACTGAGCAGAACTGGGTTTATTGCGCCGGCTGCTCCTGTGTGAAGACTCCCAGGATTTGGGCCAGGTGAAATTAGGCTGCCCTCCTGCAGATGTTGTTGAGACACCAAAAGCACAGCGATCTGGCCTCAGTGCCACTTGAGAGAGAGTGTTTGAGAGAGTACTGTACACTCCTGGCAACAGGATATAACATACTACATTTGTTTTTTAGGCCAAAATCAATAACATATTTAAACTTAAAGCTGGGGTAGGCAAAATCTGCAAAACCTTCCGCCTCTCTCTGCTGCCTCGTATCACTCCACTAAGCCCCTCCCACCAAACCCACAACTTCGACCGGCAGCAGAAGGAGCCGGTTCCCCTTTCAGCCGTTTTTTTGTACAGATTAAACAAATGAGATAAAATGCGTTAATAAGTGAGCTTTAGAGGTGCTGCTAGGTGGATTTTTCTGACCCTTTGACAGAGCCAGGCTAGCTGTTAAGCTAAGCTAAGCTAAGCTAAGCCAAGCCATCTGTCTCATGGCTGTAGCTTCATATTTAACAGACAGCAATGAGAGAGGTATCGATCTTCTAGTGGCAAGGAAACAAATCAGCGCATTTCCCATCGACTATTACAGGGAAAAAAAATTATCCATCCACTGCACCAATTTAAGAGTAGATGGAAAACCTGCATCTAAAGAATTTTTGGCATTTTTCATTTCCAATCACAGACAAACCCCATGAAGAGGATTACAAGGCTGTTATCTACCTGACTTCTTGCTCAGCCAATATACCGGCCTCACCATGAAGCTCACATTAGCTTCCTGTTAGAAAGAATATTTATTTACACAGACAAATGTGCATAAAGGGCCACTGATGAAGGAGAATTGTTAGTGTGGTTTGTATCCAAATCATAGCGCTGTTTTTATAGAGTCTAACCCGCTGAGGCCAAAACCAAATGTAGATGAAAAGATAGTTGTTCAAGGTTTCCTGCTGTGACGTGAAAACCCAGGACATCCCCCGGCCAAGTCTGTCTTGACTTATTGATGTTCCTACTTCTTGGATGGCTAGTGTTGTTTTTCTACAGGACTGAACTGTCTGGTTTTCCACTTTTTCTAGTTTTAAAACTACCATCTAATGCAAGAAATGGGTTTGAAAAATGTGCAAGAAATTGTGTGTGAAATTCCTTGATGCTCCCGGACTGGATTACAGCTTCTAAAACTCAACAATATCCCAGAAATCCCATGACCGGTGGAAATGTTAAAATATGTTTTGTTTTTCTAACATTCTCGAGCTGCGTATAATAATCCAATATTTGGTTGGTGTTTTCAGTAGCTTTGTATTCTCCTTTTATGTTGAGTGAATGTCATTTTTAATTCTTTCCTCTTTGTCTTCTTCTTCATTGCTACTACTATCTCTCAGGGGTACAGAAATAAGAGACTTTGCAGCACTTTTGTGGAAATGAACTTTAATTAAATCGTGCTATCGCATGGTGCCTTGCGGCCTTGAGCGCTGTTCTGCAGGGAACAGGTGTATTTAAACTAAAAATGACAGGGAGCTGTAGACACAGAACACTACAGCAAACAGTGATGACTTTGGCATGGAGATCCCTTTACAGGCGAGCATCAGGGTTATTTTAGCTCCACTTTCTTAAATAAGTTTTATACTCTATACAATTTCAGGAGGAATTTTCTTTTCAGATTAGTTCTCTGGAGCTCTGAAGTAAAGTCAGGTGTTATTCTAGAGACCTGTGTTAAAGCTAAGCCCAAAAATATTCAGTCCCATTTGTGTGCAACTCAAGGCCAACTGAATTTAATAAGGAATGAATGCCAGAATGAATAGATAAGCGCATATACGCACACACAAAACCTCTTCCCTCCTCCTTCCCATCCTTGGACTTCAAAGAGCTGAAGAAGCATGAAAGGATAAAAACACCTGCAACTGTCCGATGCAGCAGCTGCAGTGGATACCGTTTGTGTCAGTGGAGGAATCAGCCACCGTGTGCCTCCAAGCCTTCTATGTCTAAGATCAAATAAGATCCTCTGAGGCGTTAAAACACACCGTAGTAACCTTTACTGCGGCCTTGTCTCCTGACAGCCAGCTCCCACATCAGCCAATTTACTGTTTTGCTACCTGGGATGCCAGATCAGGGACAGGTTGCGATGATAACAGAGCCACGATTCATCCTGACACCTGGGTATGATCACACACGACGGCATACAACCTTGGGGGGAAACTGCAAATGTCACCAATGTTTCTTTTTATCTGAAAGCCAAGTGTATGCAGAGGCATTACTGTGATGAAGTGCCTCTGCCTCGTAAGTACCAACCAGAGAGGAATGAATTTTAGTGATGGGAGCAACTGAGCACAGTGGTGTAACAATGTGGATGCAATTATTTATGCGGCTATTGTGAATCATGAATCAACAATCAGCGTCTACGCTGCAATCAGTCTGCTTTATAATATATCATGCAGTTTTCTAAGCTATTTTTATCTACGGCATGGCTTAAAGGAAGCTCCGGTATTTTTAAACCTGGGCCCTATTTTTGCAAATTTTGGGGTCTAAATGATTAAGAGTTACCAAAGGTTTTGGAATTGGTTGCCTCAGCCAGCATCCACGAACGGGCTGCAATGGCTGCAACATAATTCTTTGGGGCAATTGTGCCCGTGAAAAGTACGTCCACCAAAAGTGCTTGTTTTTGCCGCTGACAGGCTCAGACTGTTATTCTAAATGTCTGATAACATTATGGAAAGGATCCCTACAGAGACAGACCGTTTTGTTAAAGGTTGGGTAGGCAGTTTTCTTTTGGCGTCATTGGGCAAAAATGCCATATTAACTGTGCAGCATATTGTAATTCAAGTGGTCTGAGAGCAGACCTCTACTTCAGCCCCCCCTCTTGCCTCTGTTTTCAGGCTTCAGAAAATCTAGCCTGTGACGGTAGACTTTAGCCAATCACAGGTTATTTCAGAGAGACGGTGCGTTCGTATTGGCTAAGCTACAAGAGCAGATGCTCGTGCATGTCCCTTCAGACGGTGAAAACCTGATTGAATGGCGGAAAATCCTGAAACTTGTGATAAATGTCCAACACCTCCTTTGCCTACAGCGGTGTATAGTACATAACAACACGTCCCGGCTCCACACGGAGCTTCAGGCTCATTACGTTCAATGCCATGGCGCTCGTAACGACAAGTGGCAAAGAGGCATGATGACAAACAGTGGGGAATAATTTTTGACAGTGGTGTGTGTGTGATGTACTAGCCTCTCCTCCCACTGCTGGACGGCGTTGCAGCTGCCTCTGAAGCCTGGGGCGCTCTGCTCTGCAGCCATGAAGCGCTGGAGGGGCGTCTTTGAGAAGACAAGTCACGGCGGCAGGGAACGCGGTCTCGGTGAGGCTCACGCCGTGGAGAGTGAGCCCTACAAGGGATACTGTTTCACGGGGGAACCAACTCCTTCTGCTGCCTGTCGAAGTTGTGGGTTTGGTGGGAGGGGCTTAGCGGAGTGATACGAGGCAGCAGAGAGAGAGACAGAAGGTTTTGCCTAAGTTGTACAGATTTTGCCTCCCCCAGCTTTAAAGAGTAAGATCCCTTCGTCTTCCTAAACAACTCAACCTCTCGTGAGATTTAAAAGTGAGACTTTTCCTTGAGCGAGACTTCTGTTTCTGGTTAAACAAAAAGGACCTTACTCTTTAACAAAAAGGTCTAATTGCCCCAAAGGATTACGTTGCAGCCATTTCAGCCCGTTTGGCAGAGGCGATCTACTGGACCAATTCCAAACCTTTCAGTAAGTATTAGTCATTTAGACCCCAACATTAGGGTCCACGTTTAAAAATACCGAAGTTTCTCTTTAACTTTTTGAGAAACTGAATTTGATTAGTGTCTTTAGAGGTAATTTTTCTTGACGTTAACATATTTCAAGTTATTTCATGCAATTTATAACAATGCTAATTTAGAATTTTCCTACAGTATAATATTGATATTTTTCTGCATCTTAATATCGACGCTATCAAACTTTTATTCATGACACCTACAGTGACATGTTGTACTCAACAGTGAGTTCATATTTTCTCATTTAGTAGCCTGTCGCTATAAAATGAGCATAAAGACTGCTTGATGTGTACAGCAGCCAATTCTCCTGACTTATATTGTATTTTATTGCCCTGACTCAGTCCGCGTCTTCATCCATCACTGCTGATGGAAAAGGGAGCATCCCAGACAGTCTTTCCAGAGATCTGTCTGACATTTGGCTGTCATGGGTGTGTTCACACATTAGTCAAACCTGCAGCAGAATCAGCTGAATATTCTTTACACACACACACACACACACACACACACACACACACACACACACACACACACACACACACACACACACACACACACACACACACACACACACACACACACACACACACACACACACACACACACACACACACACACACCCCGGGGCGACAGTATACTGTAGCACTTGGGAGTCCCAGTGCTAATATATTTCTATTAGCGCCTGTGTAAGATGACACTGGGTAGGTATCAGAGAGCTGCAACTTTTATCCACCTTTAAATCCAGGGCCACTTTTTTTGTGAAAAAGTAAAGGTGTAAATGTGAGCAGAATATGTTTAAAGAATATTCTACCATCAAAAATGCCTTGTGCTGTAATTTTATGACATAAATAAAACCACACCACTTTTATCAACCATACAGAATGATTTTTGGCTTCATTATGATCAATAGAGGCATATACTGTACCTTGTTGTAGTAGCCGTAAGTGATGGCATTGGGGTGGACTCCGGCCTTCTTCATCTCGAAGAGGACCCTGACTGCCAGGACAGGTTGGCCATACTGTCCGCACAGCTGCATCAGCACCCGGTAGCAGACCTGTACAGCATTATGTATATGTTTGATTGTTTAAGCAGACAGACAACAACCCTTGAAAATAGACCCTGGTGTGACACAAAAAGCTCCATTCAAACATTTTTATAATTAACAATGTGTCTGGTTGAATAAATGTCCAACAGGTATTTTTGGGTACCTCGTCAGGGGGCTGCAACTTCTTTGCCTGCATCTTCCTGAGGACGTCGTAGGCGGTGCGAAGTGCCCGCACCTTGGAGTGGCACACCTTCACATATGCTGGCAGACAGATGAACCACAGGCCGTAGCAGTGACGGAGCAGGCACTTGGACCACAGCTGGGGGATGGACGAGTACTTCTTGGCTATCTTCTGGGCTGATTTGATCTCCTGAGGATGAAAAGGAGGGCTTTAATAGATAAATCAGACTCATGGATATGTGGGATTTCGAGTTGGAGATCATGTTAAATCAAAGCCATCAAAGCAGCCATAACTCTAAATCTTTGGGCTGAAATCTAATCTTCAAAATTAGAAGTTCATCCCATCACCCTTGAGCCAGTGAATCATATCCATTTTCCTACCACAAATAAAACTTAGATTCCCTTATTTCTTTTAATGTATGGATTGCTTAAGGCACTTCTGTATGTATGCTGATTTATCAACTGTAAAACTGACTGGCTCTCATTTATTTAGAGAGTAATTTTTCTTAAAGGATCATCTGATTCGTCTAAATTGTTATCAACCTTGCGCAATTTTGGAGATTGTACTTTTTTTTATGTGGCTCTGGAGACGCACATCAGCTCAGTACCTGAACAGATAAATCAATAAATCATTGTGTGACAGTAGTGAGTTACTGCTACGCTGCTGACCTGCTTGGTGCGTCTAAACATGGGGGCAGGGCTGGTGGGACAGCTGTGCCTGGCAGCGAGACGGGAGGAGGGGGTCCGCAGGCCCTCCACAGGGTCAAACAGGTCAAGACTTAAGACTGGGAAACCATCGTACCTGATGAAGAACAAACATAGACACATAAGTGACAGCAGGCACATGTTTTTTACTCCTAGCACTGAGTGTCAAAGTAAATTTTTGCAATATCTAACATGAAATGACTCCTTCTAAGGTTATAGTGATCATACATACAGTTTGCTTATTATCTACAAAGAGAGCTGATAATAAATCCTGTCGATCATTATGGATTATTAGGGGAGCTTAACTTAAATGGTTCAGAAAAATCTCTTGGCATAAATTATTTAGAGTGAAACATGACTGCAGAATGCAAATAGCACATATTCAGACCAACACAGTCCAGCAGTAATGTTCAGTCTGCAGACTCCTGCTGGTCCTCAATCAGCTATGCCAAGAATTAGTTAAACAAATTTCAACTCAATATATTATTCAGATATTCCAATTTTCCTCCTGCTGTTAGGTGTGAGTCTTGTATTCAGTTAATCCCACAGAAGATGTCAAGGAGGGAGCACTTAACAGCAAAGTAGTACTAGTAGTAGTAGTATCTTTGACATTTACAAATAACATTAAACTTTCGAAAGCTTAAGCAGCCGCCTGTTGAGTGATGAAAGCACTGATTCATGTTACTGGTCAATCTAATAAAACTGTGTGTTTTGTCGTTTCTGGTGTGAAAGCTCCGTTACACTGACTTACTGTAAAATGTTACCAAAACATAAAAATGTTATCAATTCACCAAGGTTAAAACTGAAAAGTTAAAAAAAAATGTACGTCTATTCTCCCATTTGAGAGGAAATAAATACAGTTTGTACCTGTAGCATAGTGGATACTCCTCCCCCTCAGGCAGAGGAGGCAGCTCTGGAGGTGTGATAAAGACTGTGTGCTCGCTGCGCTGGGATTCATCAATCTCTATCAGCCTGGTCTCCTCCGGCCTGTCGCTGTCCACCTGCAGAACAGAACACGCAAACATGAACAGAGATGTTTGGGTGGTGGTACCGTGACCCTTCATCTAGCACTACTGATGGAAATAGGGAGTATCCCATTAGACGGGTGAAAGCTTCAACACAGATCTTGACATTAAGCCCTGTAATAAATATGTCAGCGCTTGCATGGGAGGTTTTGGCCTGACGCAGGACGATTCACCTTTGAAGAACTGTTTCTTTATTACTGAAGCATAATTTGAAAACAGCTTTGTGGCTGTCACGCTGATAGCCGGATTTCTACAGAATGAGCGTCTGGGAGAGCTGAGGGAGGATGACAACAGGTGACCTAGATTTCCCAGGTGAACTTTTTCTGTTTTTTTTTCTCTTTTTTAATACTCACTCTACCTCTGTCACCACACACACACACACACACACACACACACACACACACACACACACACACACACTCAAAGCTGAAACTAGCCTGTGCAATTCAGTTCTCCATCTTCCTCCATTTGTCTCCTACAGTTTTGTTTAATGCCAATTCAGATTACACCAATTATATATATTGCTGTTGTTTTTACACACATTATCTTCCTGAACCTTTTATTGAACTGTGTGAAAGTACATTGAGAGCTACAAGAAGCTGCAGTGAAATTCTTTGTATGCGTAAAACATACTTGGCTAATAAAGCGGGTTCTGATTCTGATATCTGGTTGGATTTGCACATAGTTACAAAATAGGCATTTTCTCAAGACAATTAGGCAAACGAATACTTTATATCTCATACTATATCATGTTATAAGCTTGAGATCACTTCATGTACAACACAAGTTGTGGGTATCGTATATGTGTTTTGCTAGTGCCTGTAAGTTTGAGTTTAACTGATCTTGTAAAGTTTCTATTTTATTCTATTCTTATTTTATATACTTATAATTTATCCATTTTATTTTAAGTTTCTGTATTTATCTGTATTTATATCTGTCTTTGTGCTGCTGTAACACCCAATACATTTCCCCTGTGGGGGATCAATAAAGGATTATCTTATCTTATCTTAGTCCAGCAATTAAGTATTGCACTTCCATAAAGTTGGGGGACTTGTAAGAGACAGATAAAAAAGACAGACTTGATGCCGCACATCCTGACTTCTAGTCCCTAGTATGTATCAAGCTCCTAAAAAACTGGCTCCTGCACTTCCTATAATGCATCTCAATAGCCGTATTTCCATTTGAGCTTCCATAGGTGGCATTCCTTTCAAACTCCACACCCCCAATATTCTCCAAACTCAAGTCAAGATACCCAAGATGTTCAGTAGTTTTCTTAGACTTGACAACTCTTCCAGAGACACAGAAGACATTATACAACTATTTTACTACTTACTCCTCACGACTAGTAAACTAAAATAAGTACATATAAATCGGTGGAGTGGCCCTTTATTAAGGATGAACTGAAATTAGATTCAAAGTCCTGCTGTGGTCTGTGTGTGCATGTTTCCACGTGTGTGAAAAAATAACAGGCTTTGACTGACATTAGAGATTTAGAGTAAAAGAAGAGCAGAAATGTCAGAAACTGTGAGAATCTAATCAGCACAGAGAGGATTTAATACAGTCAAAAGGTGGATCAATAGGTCACTTGTCCAGTCAGTGTTTCGACTCCATAAATCTAAATCTGACCTCGGGGGAGCTGGGTCAGTGTGTGAGCAGCAGGTTTATTCTGCTGCACATATCTGCTATTGTACAGTGACAAGTTAAACCCATATTTATACAAAGAATTAATTATCTTGTGGTCATGTACGTATTCACCACTAGCATATATTCTGTATTTTAGAAACATACATTTTTTAACTCAGGGTTCGTACAGCTTTTTAAGAGTAAAATTCAAGCACTTTTCAAGCACTTTCCAGGTACCTAAACCAAACATTTCCAGACTCCCAAAGCCTTTATCATCACATCTAAATTGTTACTATAAATGCCAGGAGACAACAAGCACATATGACGACGGGATCGTTTCATTTGAAATATTAAAAGCTTTTTGGTTTACATGAGCGATTGCGTCGATGATGAAACACCAGATTATGTAGAAAAACAAGCAATTTTCAAGGACTATATTCGAATTCAAACATATTCCTAACCTTGAAAACATAACGGTTAAACATTTAAGCATTTTCCAAACTTTCAAGACTTTGTGCAAACCCTGTTAACTACATTTTTCACAACAGTTCAGTAACTCAAATCCAGCTTTGGACTGATTTATTAATATGCCAGGATCATAAAACACTATCTAGATCAGCCAGTCGTCAAACCACATCACCATATCAGTGTGCTTCAAGTTTAAAGGCCTTTACACACTGGAGGTGTTTTTTCGTGTTATTAATTCGCATGTCTATATATTTTTTCGAACTGTTGTTTTTGTCATGAGTACTTTCACACAGAAAGCGAATATTATGCGGCAAAAAAAACGACGTCATTTTTCTGAGCTTTCGCACACCGAATAAAGGCATCAACCAATCACAACTCTGGACCTGTTGATTGTTTGTGTTTCTCATCACTATGTATTATATGACTAAGGACACAAAAATTATAAAGACAATGAACTCAAGGACAATGTGTGGAGCAGCACTGCCGGATTCAGAATAGTGAGTAGATTAGTTTACTTTTGGATGTAGCAGAGTAAATATTCGCAGGCGAGTATTTTGCATTTTCGTGTCGTTTATTCATTACATCCCCGGTGTGTAAAGGCCTTAAATTTTGCAGTAGTATACAATCTATTGCAAAGGCTCTTGTGAGAGTTCAGTCCCATGCAGTCAGTCCTGTGTTTGATACACGGCAGGTAGGAGCCTGCAATCAACTCGGCGGGAGCATTAAATTACTGCAAAGATGAGTTTCTACCAGCATGTCTGCAGCCATAACCCCTTATCCAGAAGATAGCAGGTTATAGTGCTCAATTTTACTGAAAAGGGTACCAAAAAAATAAACATCTAAGGTGGTCAAAGAGTGCAATGGAGGCCACCTATCATTTTCACTGACATTTGGAGTTACTGCACATACTTTACTACAGCGAGGTTGGTGGAGCCGACAGACAAGACTTCCAGTTTTCCAAGTGAATCTTAAAGCAGGAGGTTTGAGCTTTATGGTGGATATAAAAAACGAAGGGTCACAGAGGGAAGCATCATAAATTGAGGTGCTTAATGACAGGCTTTAGTGCTACAAGTAATGATTTTATTCATGGCGGATGGAAGGGAAGTGAAGCACTTGCTGAAAGTTCATCATTTAGTCTAGTTAGTCTGATAGCAATTACAGTCAGAGCAGTAGAGTGCAGAAGTCTCTGTTCTTTGGTGGAGTCTAAAGCTTTTTAGGCTAAGAAACTTTCATTAATTCTCTTGTGTCTTATACAGCACATGAAAGGCTAATATAATGTTCTGTGATGCTTCTCTGAGCACAGATTAAACCACAATGCTACAAGTGCATTGGCTCAGATATCTGGAAAGAGATCAGAGGAGAACCACTGCTCTTTTGTGTTGGAAGGAGGAGCCAGCTGAGGTGATTCAGAGACCTGATCAGGACGCCTCCCCATGGAGATATTCTGTCCACCTGGGAAGAAACCCCGGGGCAGACCCAGAACACACCGAAGGGACTACATATCCCATATTGTCAGGGAACCAGCAGGAAGTGCTAAAGGACGTGGCTGGGGAAAAGGACATCTGGCCGGTCAGAAAATGACTGAAACAGCATTTAATTAAAGTGACACAGATGTTGGTCAATTATTATAATAAAATGTTGGTTTGATGCTGGAAAACATCTTAAGAACTCTAGAACTATTGGAAAAGCAAAGTTTTTAGGATTTAAAAATGAATATCTCAGTCAATTTATGTCAAATTATTGATCACGGGGAAACTGTTAAGTGTAATCTTACCATTTATCAGCTAATATGTTTGTGTTTTTTGTTGTTGTTGTTGTTTTTTTCTACAATTTAATTTGAGTTGAAGTGACTTTATAGATGATGATACAGGTATTTATAGTGATGGTTTGTTGGTAGTGTGATGTCACCTATTCACCTGGACGACCGCCTCTTTGTTATCTTTACAAGGACCACAACGAAAATAAGTGTTGGTGTGTCATTTGATGCCCTCCTTCTCGCAATGTCGGATAAACTAAACCATCGAAATAATTCCAATGTACTGTAGACAGAGTTTTCTTGTTTTTTGATGTGAGACAACCTGCACTGCTCCACAGAGACTGGAGACAGCTGTGATGATGAAGAAGCATTCTGTCTGCTGTCTGTTCAGACATCAGTAAAAAAAAAAATAAAAAACACAGTCTGGTGAGACGAGAACATCTTGTCTCTCAAAGAACATTCAGTTCGTCTGGATCAGACAGGGAGCTTTCCAAGGGGCTGAGTGCACGAGAGAGAGACACCCAGTGACTACTGAATGACTGCAGATTAACTTGGAAAGGTAGTTAATATAGAAACAACTGTGATTTCATCTACTTTCTATTTCTACTTAGATCCACACTCCTCCCTAATATATTCAGCTAACAGCATCTACTATCTGCATGTTTTAAGGAATAGTAAAAATCCACCAACCAACACCTCAAAGTCACTGTTCCCAGCCAAGGACTAGTCCAGCACATAACCTCCTGTAAAACCAGAATGTGTCGTTGTACACTTTGTTTTTGTGCAGATAGAACAAAAGAGATTTTGTTACGTATGCACAGAGCCAGGCTAGCTGTTTCCCCCTGTTTCCAGTCTTTATGCTAAGCTAAGCTAAGCGGCTGCAGGCTCCAGCTACATTATTTACCGTAGAGACATGAGAGTGGTGTTGATCTTCTCATCTAACTCTCGGCACAAAAGCAAATTTCCCAAAATGTCAAACTACTTGTTTAAACGTACACTCCCCAACACTGATATGGCACCAAATAGTGGCTGTGGCTGGCTAGTGACCCCAAAATGTAGGTAAGTATACCTGTAATGAATATGTAAAAGAAATTACTGATTGACCCTTTAAATTATGTTCTTGATTTACTTATTCAATCCCACAATTGTTTGTATTCAATTTTTACAGCTTTTAATTGATGTAATTATATTTCATTTGTATGAATAGTTTGTCTTTTGTCTTGTCCTGCTGCTGGATTTAATTAGTCTTGCTGCTAAAATGAACCGCTTTCCCTCAGGAATCAATACATTTAAACCTTATCTTTCTGTATGTGACTGGTGTGTGTGTGTGTTTGTGTGTAGTAGAGTGTGAGGTGTGTGCACTGTGGCTAGAGTACATAATGTAATCCAGCCACAGTGCAGAAAGACAGTTGGAGGATTCAATCGTCCGTGGAGCTGACACACAAGGAGGACGAGGAGAACCTCCGCGGGGAGGGGAGGCTGTGGATGCTGGCCTCTGGATTCACATCCACTATGTCTCAATTACAGCCAGAACACACACACACACACACACACACACACACACACACACACACACACACACACACACACACACACACACACACACACACACACAAGGTCAGCCAAGTCTATTACAAATGTCACCTGCAAAAACCAGTGACCCACAGACGTGACTGCGTGGACTTTAAGACTGCAAACACACAAAATGTAACCTTCAACATACAAACACAGAACACTACCCTGTGAGCACATGGGGTCAAACTCCTCCAAACGCTCCCAGTGGAGCACAGAAGATACACTGACAGCCTCTCTTCATATTGTCACACTGAAGGATATAAGCCCAGGGGGGTGTAAAAAAAAAAATAAAACTAACTTCACGCTCCGTTAGTGCTTCAGAAATCACAGAAGCACTAAAAGCCCTTACTCACTCGAGTCCTGAAAAACTTAGGGCAAAAATCTTTGCAGAAAACTGTGCACATGGATTTTGTATGAAACTGTACTTTCACTATCAAAGGAGAAATTGCTGTTGCAGCAAATTTGATGTGGACTGTGAATATTCCAATATTCATAAAAAATGGAAGGATTCTAGGAAGGTTATGGAGTTTGGATCATAAGGAACTCATTTAAATTACACACTGATGAGTCAGTGGGAAAAATAACATGGAAGCTGAAACTAAAGCTGCAGGGGTGGGGGGGTTGTCTAAAGGCATGCTACTTGCTTCTAGGAGACAAATATTGTTTCCTGCATAGCCTCTTTTGATTTTGATTAATTTTGTCAGTTGCTGGGACCATGCATCATGCACTAATCCCCCATCTGAAAACAAAATGTACCCAGAACAGGTGAGGCTCGAGACCAAATAACAATACTCACCTTGCCTCCTTTGTCTGCACTCCGCTCTGAATTGTAGAGCTGCTCGCAAACAGAGGCGGAAAGGGAAAGAGAAAGAGAGAACTTAAGAAATTGGAAGAGGAAAGGAGAGAAGCAGGTTTGGTTGGAAACTACTAATACTGCTTTAGGTGGAGCATAAAGAGGTCTGGTGAGAAACACAGAATCATCCCTAAAGAAGAAAGACTGGGATGAGTGTGAATGAACAGAAATAGCCCAAGAGGAAAAGGATCAAAATGAATACACGAATATGTTTTATATGACTGAATACCACGCTTACTTTGTCCACACAGTCATCGAAGAAGGCCAGACTGGCGTCTTTGTCGCTGACAAAGGAGCATTCCTCAATAAAACGGATGAACATCTGGGTTTTGGTCATCAGCGAGTAGAACTTCTGGTGTGAGCGGTCGCGGCTCTTCAAGAACCCTGAGGACATAAAAGTTAGCTCTTACAAATGACGGTAATCTTACCTCGCTGAGACTTATTTTCTTGACTAATGTGAGGAATGACTTGCAGATAATTTAAGATACAGCAGCAAGTTTATTTACAAAGCTCAACTCATTTCATCTACTGAAAAGAGATAAGCGTTCAGAAGAGCAATTTACGGACTTAATCCAGAAGGTGTGTGATTTTGTGGTTAAGGGATCCATTATCCCTTAGAAGGCTCTAATGTATATAACTTCCATTTGTCTTGGTTTGGATAATGCAAGCCTACACATTATTATTAGAGTAATGGCCAATTTGAGGATGTACAACAGCGTGGTGTATAGCTTCCTTAATAGATGCTGAAAGCAGATTAACCGACTAATAAGCCACTGCTGTTGTGAGACTGACAGCAGGATGGATGGCCACTGGCTCGCAACACAGAGGTGGAAGTCACTTCCTACAGCTGATAAATATTTTAATCCTGACACTTGCCGCGAGAAAACCTGGACCATCAACTGATTCTGACCAAAACTCCTCTCAGTATCGTCACTATACAGCTTTTTATGTCTTTCTAACGCTAAGTACAGCTTTCCAGTAGAGTCTAAAAAAGGTCTTTGGACACTAGTGACTATGATGCACTGAGCTCCTCTCTCCTCCTCTTCCTCTCCATCTGTACGCCCTCATATCCCATCAATGCTTGTTACTAATTCAACTTCTTCCCGTAGTTGTGTGCTTTCTCTCCCCTATCTCTCTCCTTCTGTTGCTTTCTGCAGGTGTTTCTGCCTCCGAAGCTGTAGAGTCTGGATCTATGGTTGCGGCCACCTGCTGCCCCCGTGCTCCCCCTCTGCACCCGCTGCTGCAGCTGCTGTTGCTATTATTATTAGTACTGCTGCTGTAATGTTGCTCTTAGTATTGTTTCTGTTGGTGTTGACATCCATGCCATTGCCGCGGCCGTTGCGTTGCACGTCTGTGTGAAACTGTGTTGTGCTGCTGTATGTTCTCTTTCCTCCTGCTCTCTCTCTCCCGCCCTCCCCCTTCAACCCAACCCGTCGAGGCAGATGACCGCCCACCCAGAGCCTGGTTCTGCTCGAGGTTTCTACCTGTTAAAAGGGAGTTTTTCCTTGCCACTGTCGCATAGTGCTGCTCATGGTGGGAACTGTTGGGTCTCTGTAAATATAAAGAGTCGGTCTAGACCTACTCTACTCGAAAAAGTGCCCTGAGATAACTTTGTTATGATATGGCGCTATATAAATAAAACTGAATTGAATTGAATTGAAGTGCATTTCTCCTACATTTGCTTGTTAAAGAGTTTCTTGATTTTCGTTGTTTCATATCACTGTAAGTTGAATACATTTAGCCTCTGGTATAGTCATGTGGGACAATTTGTAGAACAAATAAATATTGCATCTGCATGTAATGCTGTTAAAGTCACAGATGTTGGACTGAAAGACCATATATTGGAGGAAAGTGTGATTTTTAGGGGGCAACAGGGACACATAAAAAATAGTCCATACGTCACATTAACACATTCTGTAATTTTGTTGTTGTTATGGATATTAGGTCCGTAAACGGTCTGGAGTTCATACACATGATGTACGAGCTGTTACATCTTTCCTCAGGTCATTATGTAATGTACTGCAGCCATTCCTGTTTACTATATGATATAACTCATACTGGACACGACCTTGGCTACAGCTATCCTCCAGCAGGGCAGCCATGATTTCACCCTAACTCACTTCAGCTGTGATGTGAACCAGATTTTATGGGCTCCGATCCAGAGGCCACACTGAATCCTCTGGAGGATTTAGCAGCTGCGCTGCTAACTGACTAACCTTCAGTGTGCAAACAGCCTTGAACCTCCAACCCCAGCATCTTCTCAGACCCCAGCCCTCCTCCCCAAACAGTTTTTGTGTGTATTTACTCGGAGGTGGGGATGGACACTTATGAAAGCTCATGTATTAAACAACACCATCTGTTTTTAAGGCTGGCCAGCTGTAGAGAGGACGGTGCTACAGATGACGCAGTATTAGTTTATATATTCATAGACTCATTAGCGCTAATCATGCACTGTAACTGTACAACTGTGACTCAAACTGGCTTCACAGTCTTGGCTGGAGACTGAATAATGATGAAAAAGTGGAGCAAAGTAAACTTTTTTGGATGACAGACAATCGGATCTGATCTTCTGTTTAAAACCACCTGGTTGTCAATTTGCCCAAACGTGCACACTGGTTCTCAACACATAGTACTCAGTACTATTGGTGTTCTCCCCTTCACTGTTCCACCGTTTAAATCAGCCTCTCATTAGATGATTGAAATAAATATCAGCCTGGCTCTTGATCCCAAGAACCTTGTCTGAGACGTGATCTAAGGAAGTGACAGCACATGAGATGTCACCCCCAAGTGATTTCCAGATGTTTGTAGAAAAGACTGGAAGCAATGACATTAGTGACATTAGTCTAGAGCTCAGGCTGGGTTGGGCACTCCTGCTGTTATGGCCCTGTTATACTGTATTTGATACTGGGCTATACCACTAAACTTGACTGACTGACATACATTGAGCCTTTTATTCCACTAATAATCAGAAAAAGAGCTCCATCAGAGTAAAAATAAACGGCCAGTTTAAAAAATCTGCAGCTGTAAACAGGTTCTCTCCAAAAGAAATGTCTTTCTGTTTGAAATTGTTTGGCTTAAATGATTTACAATCCTTGAGAATGAAAGATTATTCTTGACCTTGGAAATAACAGTCTGACAAAATAATCTTTACTCAAGATCCATTTACTAGCTTTTTCCATTAATTTAACAATCTGTTCATCAAAGGTACACCTGTCAAAACATGCCAAAGCTCCTTCTGATTATATTCTGTTTAAATTACTATATACAAAACGTTTCTATGAGCTTCTAAATCATGGTGGGTGACTTGCCCGCCATCTAACAACTGCAATAATTATGTGCTTTCTAGTGTTTATTCACTCGAAAGCACCATGAACCAATAATTCTACCAAGCGCTCAATCAGCTCCATCTTTCTTAGGAGTTAGTGGCGGACAAGCTGGTCTTGCGTATTGACAGAACCTTTCCTTCAGATTACTGGTATCAACAGCAAAGCTCAAACCATCTGCGATCAGTAAACACTTTCGTGGGAATCGCCATTTAGATACATTTCTTTCAGAGAGAAAAAGTTGGCCTTGTTTTGGTTCGTGTGTGAGGAGTTTGAGGATGCTGTTGGGAAAAAGGACAGCTGGGTTCATCCTGTTTCCTCTGTCACTCAGACCTGGCTGTCCGGCTGTAACACGCTGCACATGGATAAATGGATTCAGTGTTTTGGCTACAAGTGGTCAGAGTGACATTATTCCAGATACCTTGCAAGTCAAAAAGCGAGCTAGCGTCTGTGGCCTTCTCAGATGGTGCCTGGGTGATAGGTCTTAAGAACGAACGGTAGCCTTTCAAAATGGCCGCCATGAAGCGCAGGAAGGCTTCCTGGATCTCAAGCTCCAGCGTGTGCAGGCTCTTCCCGCAGCTCAGCTCTGACGAATCACTCATGCTCAGCTCCAGCAGCCCATCAGGCCGGTACTGACCTGAAGACAGAGAAAAAAGAAAAAGAGCAGCTGTCACTACTTACTCTATTAGAATTAACCTCTACGTTCATGTCAACTGCTGCTGAAAATGTTGCATCATTTGCATTTTGATTAAGTCATCATGATCAAAGGATATGCACTGAAAGGTCTTACACCAGTGCTCTGCATTAAGTATTTAAGTAAGTATTCGTATTGCAAATGAGGATTAGAAATAATTCAGGAAAAATAAACTCTAGTTGATATCCGAGTTTCTGAAGGTCCATGAGGCTTAAATGTCTCGACTAAAACCTCTGGCAGGCATATCAATATTCAGCACTTCTAGCAGAAACTGGGTAGATTTTCAACTTCACTGAATCAGAAAATTCATTTATTCTGTTTCTACAGCTCCATCAGCAGCAGGTTTCATGGTCTCTCAGTGAGCGTGCTCCACGAACAGCAGAGAAAGTTGACAATAATACAATGAGCACGTCGGCAGGACCAGATGGGTAATTAGGAAAATATGCTATGATGAGATTATTGCTGGCTTTCAATTAGTTAAATGGCAACCAAAGTGTAAAGACGCGTAACACACTCTGTGAGGACTTTAAAGCTGGAGTGCAGGACTTTTACATAGAAATGAACGTCTGTTACATTCAAGCCATTGCCAGACGAGTTCACACAATGCTGATTCAGCCGATCGCCGCCAGGTAAATCTCTCTGTATGTCGCAGTATACCAGAGTTTTTAAATCTGGTGTGTGTGGTGAAATTCATAGTAAAACCAGAGCCATGCAGAGAGACAACTCGTGTCAACAGAAGTTCAAAATGCTTGATGGTCACATGATTCACGTAGACTTCAGATAGTTCTCTCTACATGGCTCTGGTTTGCCAGAGCTGAGGGGAGCAACCGTAGAGACGGAGTAGCTACAGCAACTAGCAACTAACACACTCCAGCTTTAATTAGCCACATTTTCTTTTATTTTTGATTACACTGACAGTCAGAAAAGGTAGTAATATAGTCTAAGAAGATGCAATACCCTATATGGGTTAAAACGAATTACATGTTAGTTTGAATTAATGTGAACTTTTGAAAAAGTGACATTCCTACCACCTTCTATTCAACTGAAAAGTCTGCTGAAAGTGTACTTTGCCTTACATGCAGGACTGATCATGAAATTTATCAACCAACAGACACATTTTTACAATCATTTGGTCTACCAGTTAATTCGTCAGCTCAATACTCACCATCAACCAGCTGCTGGTAGAGATTGGTCAGCACATTCATTAGGTTTTTACAGGCTTTCTTTGGCAGGATCTTCCATGTGAGGGCTCGCTTATCTTCATTGCTGGAAAAGCAGAAGCACACACTGAGCTCTGGAGAGGCTGAGAGGCCAAAACCAACATGGACAGCGGTCGGGCCAGGGGAGTTCAGACGACCACCCGAACGCTGTCTGACTGGTAATGAGGCCAAAAGTGATGTGAACCGTTACTGACCTTACCTGACGCACCAGAAAATGCATTCTCTTCACATTAAAACGAGTCTGACACTACAAAAATAACCATTTCCACCCAGGCTCCAGGAAAATGGCCTGGTCTCTTAACTTAGAACTCATGACCTGGCAGTAATGTGGTCTGGAAAAAAAAGATGCAGCAAAGGAAACAATGTTGAGCTCTTAGCTGGAAGTGCTGTACAGTACATGTGTGGCTCACTGCCCTGTAGTTAATCCTACACGCAATGATGCCACACGATATCACAATATCACGAGAAGGCAACAGAGTAGTTAAGACAGATTAAGTTCTGTTGAGTGTCTGCACATTTGAAAGATTTTATCACATCAATAGCTTGCCTAAATAACTCAACAGCAATGGGAAGGTTTTTGGGTACTCACTGGAAGATGGTGTTTGTGTCCAGGTCCACGCAGCTCACGTCTGGTGGGGGGTCATAAAGATCGAAGTAGCGGGAGTCCACTCCTACGATGAATGGACAGGGGGCGCTCAACACGTCCGCCAACGCCAGAGGGCACAGAGGAATATATGGGCACGGCCAGTGGAACGGGAATATCATCTGAGAAGGAGGACAAAGATGAGAAAGATAAAGCGAGATGAAAAGGAAGATAGGGCTTCCTTGTTAAATGTTGCAGGTTTATTAGAATTGTTTCAAAGGGGTAAACACTTAGCAGCTCACTTAAAATGAAATGTGAAAGAAAGAAAAATACATTTACAAAAGCAAAGAAGAGGACAGCAGCAGGAAGAGTGCAAAGTCAACATGGTGAGGGGGGAAATACACCCCTGGTTGTGGGGAGATATGCAACCACTCTTTACGGCTAAAGGCAGTAACTTACAGACACCAGAGCTTCAGTGACGCTGGTCAGTACGGCGGGTCGTAACGAGTGGACCAGGATCTTATGCTCAGTGACGGCAAACACCAGCAAGGTGACGGCATTCTCTGGTCCGAGGTTCTGGAGCAGCGTGGAAAATCGACCACCACTATGAAAAAAACAATAAAAATGTACACTGTTGCTACTTCTAGAAGGAACTACAACAGGGTCTCTCAACCTTTTCTGGCCCTTAAACACATTTTGGGTTCCAAAATACTCAGACCAGACCAATAATATTGTGAATCTGATTTTGACATTCTGTGTATTCAATTTTCAAGTGTATGAAGGGAGTGCAAAATTGACAATATAGAAAATATGATACATAGTATTTAAGACCTATTTATGTTTTCCTATTGAAAATGTATCAAACAAACTTCAACATATCAGTCGTACAAATCATCAGAAACATAGAAATATGGTATCTGAACTATGCTGTCCTGCACAAACATACATACACTGCATCCTTGGGACAATCAGTGATAAAATGCATTATTCCTTTACATTTTATCACAAAATGTCTTGCGTGCCACTGCTCTTACCTGAGCGGTAAAGGAGAAGACACAGGCTGGCTCAACATCAAGCTGTCATGAGGGGAAAGCTGTAGAAAAGCTGGAAAGTGAGATAAAACCAACCGAGCAAAAAATACCTGCACTGAATCATTTAAATATTCATCCATAATGGAGGACCTGAACTGCTGCACCCCACAGTTAATCCTAAACACCTTCAGGAAACAACACTATTTACCCCTTTCTAACACATGCAGCAAACATCACAGAGAATGTTTTACCCTTGCGACCTAAACTTACCTGCACCAGGATGCGAGGCCTCTGAGAGGAAGGGAAGGGAACTTTGTGCATAAAGTGAGAGATGTGCCTGGGAAGAAGAAGAATTAGGGGATGTGAGGCCAAAAATAACATACGGTTGGAGGCCGAATAATCCGTCAATGCACCCCTCTCAGACGGGTGAGAGTTATGAGCAGCTGTAAAGCATGAAAAGCATGAATCTTCTGTTACATATATCCTGACCACTAAATATCCAACCTAAAACACCTTAACCCTGTTAGACAGAACAGTATTGGTGATGTATTTTGCATTTCTGGACCTATTTTGTTATTTGGTGTATTTCTCTTTTTGGGGTGTAACTGCTCAAATTTGGACAACACTTGCAAGCACCAAGATGTTACCGGTGTACAGATGATAAACTTGTCCTCTATAACATCAACATTAAGCATCAGGCTTTGCTGTCAGTCCCTCAGACGCACTGCACATCACATATTGATGATATCTCCTTTGATTTAGTGAGGTTGACACTATAAGTAAGTTCCTTTACAAGAATGTTGCACTTTTGTCAACAAAAAACTACTACATCTTTCCTTAGCCACATTCGGGCTGGATTTATTTCTCTAGGGACAGTGATTTTAATCTGGTCCAGAGCACGTATGTGAACTTAAAAGAGCATAAAATGGTGAAATTAAGAGATAAAAAAGAGAGAACTCACTTCTCGATGGGCAGGGCGTGAGGGCCGGAGATGGAGTAGCGATAGAGGAATGTGAGGAACTTGCGGAAAGCGTCAAAGAAGGGCCAGTGGGAGAGCAGGCAGATACACTTGTTGGTGTAGACCGAGCGCGGTGTTGTGGTGCTGTTGGTGGCTGTCACCGTAGTGTTGGAGGAGGAGGGTTTGTGTGGATCCGGGCTCAGGAGACCCAGCTGGGAGCGCTGCTGATCAGTCAGACACTCCTGCGGGTAGGTCTCATAGAACTGAATGGCAGCACCGTACACCTGAAACAGGAGGGGGCATGTTGGAAACACAGCTCACCATCTGCAGGAGTATCATGTCTATTGCAGCACAGTGTTACTGAGACATCGGCACATACAGTAACTGCACAAACATTCTAAAAACGGTCTAAATTCACGCTGTATCTCATCCTTAAACATTATGATGCGACGCTGCCACAGTTAGACACTTCTCCATACTGGATTTTCTGTCACAGGGTCAAAGGTAATTTTCCTTATCAATTGAACTGCCAAGTTAATGTCTTCAAATTGCTTGTTTTATCTGACCAAAAGAGCAAAACCCAAAGATATTCAATGTACAATGATATATGACACTTGAACCTGCTAATGTTCGGCATTTTTGTTTGAAAAACTACAGAAACAATGAATCAATTATCTAAATAGTTGCCAATTGTTTTTCTGTTGATTGACTAAACGATTAATCAGCTAATCGAAACTGTTTCAGCTCTATTTAGCCAAGGTCTAAAACTCAAATTGGTTTTCAAAAAGATAGCTGTACACACCCACAAACACACACACACACACACACACACACACACACTTCTATACCTATGAGGAGCTCCATTGACATAATGCATTTCTTAGCACATAACACTAACATTAACCATCATGACTAACCCCAACCCTTATTCTAACCTTAACTCTAAAACGTCTTAACCCTCATACAGCCCTTTGAAGAAGTGAGGATGATCCAAAATATCCTCACTTTGCAAAATGTCTCTTAGGGTCAAATCTCAAGATTGGTTCTCATTAAAACAGATCTAACATAATTTAAACCTCTTGTCTTGTCCAACAGATGAACTGGCCAGCTAATGATGAAAAGGAGCAGACTGTTTAGAAACCTTTTGCAGTTCTCTGAATCATCCCTGCACGCAATAAATGAAAACATCAATAAGCATAGAAATAAGTATAGTGCTCTGCTGTTTAACCTCTATTGAACATCAATATCATGAGTGCCAGCTGTGGCCAAACAAACGGCGGTTAGCTGAGCCAGCGTCAGCATTAGGCCAAATAAATCCTCTCTGCTTCCTGGAAATATGAGACTTTCTCAATTCACGCACAGATCAAAGCTAACTGGCTTATCTGCTGGCCGCCTGTGTGGGTCCGTTTTTAACATTTTCCCCCGAAAGGGGCTGAGAGGGCCCACGTTTCTGTTTGCTGATGACTGAACTGAGGACGCCTGTGTCTGTGTGTGTATGTTGTGTTCAAAACAAGTCTTATTTGTTGAACAGCATTGTATTTCTATTATATGAATATATGTGAATGACAATCTGACCTGCTTATTTAAAGGCATGAGTGTAATACAAAACATTGTTTCAAGATAAAGACATTTAACTAATCCCCATTTATTGAAGGGACTCATTCTGTGTTGGGTTGGTTAGGTTTTATTCTGTCCTAAACAACCTGCACATAACAACATGAAATAAAACTAACTTCTAACTTCAAGCATTATGTTTCAAATTTAGGATAGTTTAGGATTAGGGTGTGTGGCAAGAGTTCATGTTTGAGGTAAGATGAGTCTTGAATAAGAGGTTAGTTTAGGCAGTGGTGGAAGTACTGTACTTAAGTACAGGTACTTGTACCCTAACGTAGTATTTTAACTACATTTCAGAGGAAAATATAGTACTTAGTATGTATAGTTACATCTATAGTTATACCAATAATATTATATATAATAATGTAACACTGACAGGGGCCATTCTGCATAATAAATACTTTTATTTCTGGTACTTCTTCAACCACTAAGTTTAGGGTCGGTGGCCTGCAGGTTTCAACACCTTTAAACTTGGAGTAAGTAAAAGCTATGCATGCAGAGGTGGGAATTGTTGGAGTCAAGAGAGGGTTCTCATAAGTATAGAAACACAGTGATGCGTGTGTGTGTGTGTGTGTGTGTGTACACATGGGTCAACAGGTGACTCCTCAGTTAAACATGGAGTCTGCAGACTGGAGTCCTGCTGAGTCTCCCTCTGACCTTGGCCAGTAAAACACAAGTCAGCATACACACTGTCCTCACCAAATATCCCCCTGCATGTGCCTTCCAAACTCAGATGCAATCTCAGATCACACACACACACACACACACACACACACACCTGTACACACACAAACTTGACTCAGCAACAGACCGCAGAGGGTTTGGCACCAGCGATCGCTGCTGACCCCTAACTGGCCTTGCTCAGCAGAGCCGCTGCTATCTAAACATCAGTAGGCTTTGGATGTTATTTGTTTTCAATCACGATTGTGTTTCACCACATTATTCACTAATATGTGTCAACACGAGCCTCATCCCAACTGGACCACTTTCCAAACCCACAGACCGGCACAGCGGGAAGGGGCTTGTGTTTAGATTTAGAAACCAAGAATGTGTGTGTATGTGGCGTCTTAAACTGGACTTATGCTTCTCCAGGCTGCACGCAAGCGAACATACACTTGTCGGGTGTCACTCGGACACATTCGCGTGTGTGTTTCTTTTATAGTTGTATGGATTGGGGGGTAAAATGTACGTGTCCACTAGGGAGCAGCGTCACGTTAGTAAACCACAATGTGAAGGAAACGTAGAAGAAATCAGGAAACGGAAATCAATTTCAGTCTGGTGACAGTGTAAACAAACCGCTATATCCGTTAAACAAACGTGAAAGAATTTGGTTTATTAAGATAAATGGACGGGACAATGACAAGATGGGTAACAATATTAAGTGCCTTGAAGAGGAATTTTGTTGACTTTGCTCTGCTAGAAGATCACTTGTGGCAGTACTATGCTCAAATAGACGCCCCAACTCTGAAGGAAAAAATAGAGCAAACTTATAGAACAACACCCGATAGGATGTTGGATCAACCAATCAGCTTGCTTGGCCTTCGGTTACCCATAACACCCTTCTCTGCGTATGTTCGCAAAGACATTTACCTGTATCTCCACAGAAGCATAACTCCAGCTTTAGAGGCTGTACAGCCTAAAAAAAGGGATCAAGTCCCAGACTGATCTGAGCCGCATCAATCAATCAAACATGTTGGATAATGGGTTATGACTGGACATTTGATGAGTCCTAAAGTTTCTGCAAGTTGCTCCATACCTGCTGATTCACACTGGATTGAGTGTCGGGACGGATTTTCAGAGGATGTGATGATAGTGACATTTGATGATCTGCAGGATAATCTCTGTTATGAAGTTAAGTGTGTGATACTCTGTCCTGTTGATTTGTCTAGTTTTTCTTTGCCTAAACCAATGTATATTCAAAAGTTGTTCAGGATGTTAAATAAGTGTTTTCAGTTGGTACTGAAGTACCTCAGTATTTTTGTCCCAACTGCATTAAAATACTCCAATTTCTGTTGGAGTCTCTGTTGGATTTGGTTCATCCATCTTAGCAGTAGTGTAAGACGAGAAAGATAATCATTTTATCCATCATTTATATCATGTTTTGACTCGGGTTAAAGACACAGGTGCGCAGATAGCAGACAGTGAAAACCCGTACCCGTTACAACATCCTGGTTTCTTTCAGAGTAACCCAGCTAGCATAACAAAACGGGGCTAAAAGTTTATCTAGGCCTCTTAAGAATATAATGTTTACGGGGACACTAGTGTGCATGTCAACTCTAAAAAAAAAAACCAACCTCATAACTCAATGTTAACTTTTCAAACCAAAAAAAGAACAGCCTTGTCATTAATGTAATAAATTAATTAATAAAGTGTTAATTCACTTGCATCTTTGTGTTTTATCCATGTTTTTCAGCCAACAGGCCCGTTCTAAAAAAAGAAACAGTACATGTGGTTTTCACCTGACAAAGGCAACATGCACGCCTGACCCACTTTCCCCTCTGGCATGCAGAGCGTTGTGGTTTTCTCATGTGCTACAATAGTGCGTAAGTCTGTGGTGATGCCAGCTGTATAGATGGCAGCTACAGTCTGTTGATGAGGTCACTGGCACCCTCTCGTATCTGATGCTGCTACTGAGATGTTTGTTAGTCGTCAGGATGAGAGAGAGATAAAGAAAGAAACTAGAATAGAAGTGTGGATCTATCTATTCATCCATTTTACCTTCTCTCCAGAGGCTCCGGTGAGGACAAAGGTGGAAAAAACAGGGAGGGAGTATTTGGTGTTAGCTGGCCAGCATTCGATTGTGGCCCCCATGGGAAGGCAGAAGAGAGGAACAGACTCTGGCAGAGGGAATGACTCATAGTCCTCCTCTGGATATCTGCTGAATAAACCTAACAGGAAAAAAAACAAAACAAACAAACTGAGAACTCAATTTAGAGAACTGCTAGGTGCAACCTCCCCCTGTGATTACCAATTAATAGCTAATGTAGATGCAAAACTGCCTTTCGACTCAGTTTAAAATGAAACAAAACAAGTTCAATTTATTATAATCACATTATAATGTACCACTTTATTGGGCCAGTGTTTCACTACAAACGGCTGGCTCTGTAATAAGCAATCAGTGCCTGGTAATCAGGTATCTGGGTCATTAGTCACTGTCAGTGGGCACAAACGAGAAACAATGAAGTAGTGATTTTAATTTGTGCACTTTCTTAACTCTGTGCTAACATCTAACTTTGGCTCAACGATTACTAACAGACACAAACTGTGCACAAAAACAGCTTCTGGAAAACAGTTCGTGTAGTCAAAAAAACAAGTGACAAACCTTCAAACCAATCTCTAACATATTTCATCAAAAGGTTCATTCCTTAAATGTTGGAAAATTGTAAATGCACATTTTAAAAGTGCACACTTATATTCTGCAGGGGAATGATAAACTGCTGTACACATCTTAATATACATGTGTTAAAATGCTGCATCATTAAACACTTCACTAAAATAATATGACACAATTATTCATCATGAAAACACCGGCAAGTGCACAGCTACATTAAAGCCCCCTGAGGGGGTAAATAAACATGCTGTGTAATGAAGACTTGGTCAGCAACTCAAATAGTTTGTATCATTTTAAATGCTGGTATGACCAGGCCTGTAGAGTGTAGATGTTCATATTGATCCCAACTCTCAAGTTTGTACGATAAATATGAAGCTACAGAAAGCGGGTGGTTAGTTTAGCTTAGCACAAAGACTGGAAACGGGGGAAACAGCTAGCCTGGCTCTGTAGGAAACAAAATCCACCTTCAAGCACCTATAGAGCTCACAAATTAACATGTTATATCTTGCCAAGAACCACATATTGCATATAAACCCCACAACTTGTTTTAAACAAACAAGATATAACGTCCGATTGTTTTTTCACTTATTTCGGAGTGTTGAAAATAGCCCTATGAGAAAAGGGGGCAACTTGCTGCTTTACTTGGCCAACAGACTCTGGAAACATGTTTGTAAGCTTTGCTCTGAATATTCAGAATTATAAAGCCCAAAACACACTTATAATTTTGGCATGTAGGTGTTTGTGTCAATCTGATGAATGCAAAGATATCTGGTTCTTTAGCTGCTAGATGTTCCACCTTTGTTCACCAGCTAGTTGCTAATTTTATCTGTCTGCCGTATGGTGTTTGGCAGGTAGCATACAGATTATCAGCTGAGATCAGCTGCCTGATGCTGCTGGAAATAGAGCTGATGATGAGCACCGAGACTGAACCAAAACTGTAAATGTGCTGTAAAAGCAAAAGCTAAAAAAGGTTAATAAGCTCCACAGAGCTGCAGAGTTGGTGATAATTCTCATGGAATGTGCAAGCGACTCCTTTCACATTACATGTACTGTAGTCATTTGGTTTTACAATATGCTAATATAAAAATATATTGATTAATGCAACTTTAAAGGCAGAATGAGTAGGATTTGTCGGGTGCGGTTTGTAAACACAACATTCAACATTCGGCACATAGCTTCCTTTTGGATGCGTGCTTATGATGCGGTGCCTGGTCGCTACGTTTTTATAGAGTCCCGCCCCCTCATACCCTGCACGCTGTTATTGGCTGGGGGCTGCACACCTACTGCCCAAAGGTTGATGCCCAGAAACCAAACACAGCAAAATAAGAACATACAGGTAGAGGGCCTCTGAGGGTTTCTGCAGATACAGACAATGCCACACACTTCTAGTGGGTCGTAAGTGATGATTAAGAGGGGTTATTTTTGTATGAGTCTATACAATGTTTTTAAGGAAAATTCATTCTGACTTTAAGAATTGATATAGTATTATTTCAGGAGGTTCCTGCCAGTTCTTGTCCCTAAAAATGAGGCTACTATATTGCACACCAGGGAATATCTTGTATATGCACTGCTATACAGCTAAATGTGCACATGTACAATACTTGATTCCAAAATGAAAACCATGTATCCACCAACAAAACAAACGTGTTCAGTTCTGGATGAAACTGTCGCATTAGTCAATAAATAAAGTCAGATGTTGCAAAACACGTCTGCTTCCAAAACTCAAAGCTCGATGCGTGCTGGATTTTTGCTGGCCTGAAAAGTTGAAAATAAACTTCATTTCTGTGAGCTGACTCATCCAAAGCATTAGTGAGAAACAGATAGCATCGCTCCATTCACAGTCTGCTGCATATTCAAGACATGAACAAAACATCAGCCAGCCAATCTGAGGCTGAGCCAAACACAGCAGCACTGAGCCAACACTGTTATCAGAAAATGACAATCTTCTGTCAGTGTTTTTGGCACTGAAAAGTCAGATGGATTTAATGTGAAATGAGCGTATTATTTCTTATACTCATATTACCGTTTAATATATGGCAACCATTTAAACCCTTTAAAAGGGGAAGAATATTGGCGCTTGGAGGCTTATCTCATCACTCCAAGTCTGAGGCATCAACATGCTTCAACAAGCCTGAACTTGCAAGCACAGCTGTAAGCAGAACATCCTCATGCAGCAGACCTGCCTCTCTAGGGACATTTCTACAGCAATACACAGTTGTAACAAATAGAGAAACAGGCAGTAAGTTCAATGCAATAAATATTTATCCAAGTAACTTAATTTTAGTACAACTTGTCCAATTTCTCATTCATACAACAAGTAATACAATTATCCTCATTCTCTGACAATTTTGTTTTTCTCACACAAGAAGCCAGTGATTAGGGGAAGAACTGAGGAAGACGAGAAAGTATTTACACAAAACATGGTTATTTGATATCTTCTATCACCAGGAACAGGAGGTACACATCAGTATTTGGATCTGCGTGCACTGGTGGTTATGGGATTAGGGAAGGCTTACCTGCTTTGTAGGCTATTGTGTTGGTTTTGGCCACAGACTTCTTATAACACAGGTAGACAGAGGAGCCCCACTGAAAAAAAAAGATCAAAATGGGAAAAGTCAGCATGTTGTTTCTTGTGAATGACACAGCAGGCCACTTTTGGGCCAATCAGGAACAAAACACATAATCCCAAATTCCATCAAATCTAGAGCTGTAGTCCAGTTGCTCCTTTTCAAAAGTTGAAATTATAACTCAACTTGTTGAATCTACACACAACACAGTAATTATGAAATTATAAACAAGTCAGCTCAACGTTTTTAAAAGGACCATTCAATTGGTTTTGCATACACCATTAATCCAATGATTGAAGTTCTGTAATGCTGAGTTCTGTAATGCTGGGTGCGGTCAGAGGAGCAACAGACTTTTTAACCAAAGAAGGTCTGCGAAACAGTGACTATGTTTACATGCACAAAATATTATGTATATTATGTATATATATATACTATATATATATATACATATATATATCTCTATATATATATATATATATATATATATTATTATTATTACACATGATGCGTGGTATTGCATGCGGGTGCGGCATTGCATGTACGGGTAATGCATTGCAGCCGCATGCATTGCATGCATGGCGATACCGTGCGGGTCCGAACTCCAGGATTGAACCCTTTAACTGGTCATAAATAAAGGCCCCATCTGTGTGCGTGGTGCAGGTGCGGCGGGTGGGTAAGTGCGGAACGGCGGAACGATCATGGTAACCAGTCCATTACGCTGCTGTAATATTATTCATGATTTGACCTCAATTAAAACGTCCCCACCAAGCCAGTCAGTGTAATTATCAATAAAGTAGAAAATACAGTACAAAGATGTATTATCCCTCCAACAGTTTAGACACACACATCCCAGCCAGAAGGCCAACTACACTCGATGATACATCTGATAAACACGTCTTGTTTGTGACAATTAGTCACTGTGAGGGGAAGATGGACTATGGCAACTAAAAATTTGCAATAAATCTTTAACAACTGGACATGAAGTATGCAGCCGGAGCTGTGCTGAAATATTGAAAAACGATCTTCAAAGCTACATTAGTCAGAATGAAAAATTAGTGCAGCTAAATCCCAATTTTATTGTAGGACTTCATGCAACACGAGTCTCCGTAGATTTATGTAGTAACCCTAAACACTTCCTGGCACACTTACTGTGAGATTTTAAGACACACATGCAGCCACACACACATAGTTTCTCAACGGTGGTAGCCTGTTCTATGAAATGCCAAATGTAGACCAAGCTGACACAGCAAGGACTTTTACAGTATCGTAATGTGTGTGTGTGTGTGTTTGTGTTTGTGTTTGTGTGTGGTGTTTGTGTGTGTGACCGTGCATGTGTGTGTGGTTGGGTGGGTGGGAGAGAGAGAAGCAGAGAGACATGAAGAGGATATGACAGGCCAGTGGATAGAAAGAGATATTTTCCTGCAGCACAAATTACTGGGTGAGGGGGAAACCCAACACAGGAGTAGAGGGCATAAAGCTCGAGGGACTCTGCTTCCCTCGAGACTGGTAGACAGCATAAACACACACAGTATTAAAAAACTTCCTGAGGCAATGTAGGAGGGTTTTACACAACTTTCCATAATTGGATGCACTAGCCAGTTTGAGTGACTCGCCTAAGGGATGAAATCTCTCCTAACTACTGAAAAACCACAATCAACTCCATAAAAGAGATGCAATCTATTTCTCAGTTCTCTGTCTCTTCACAATATGTTTCAGCACAAAAGACACAGATAAGCTCTACTTAGCTCTAGTCTGACACAACTCGATAATTTAAAATTCTTTACCTAAAGAAAGTATGGCAGCTAAATCTGTCAGTTTGTCAGGCTTACTCATAGTCACTGCAGTAAGGCTCAATGTCATCTTGTAGTGCTGACTGTATTTCCGAAGCTCATATCACCAACTTAAGTCTCTCCTTTAAGACGTGTGGAGAAGGATTTGAGAAAAGTGAGGCATCGGAGTGGAGTTGAGGATTCAAAACTTCTAGCTAAAAAATATATCTTGACATTCTGAATTTCAGACAAGGCGCTGACAAGATGAGCAATGAAGTCTGTTGAATTCTTACGATCGAAACACGTCAGGAGTTATTCTGTAATGAGTAATTTGACATCTTTGGGGAACCCACTTATCCTCAACTGCACCCTCTACCTCAGTTACCTGTTTTCAAGAATTCCCTTTAACAACTACATCAAAAGGAGCATGAGCAATTAAAGTTTGGCAGATGCAGACACAAATATAGTTTGTTAATGAACAAGGTTAACTTTAAAAAAGTCATCCTGTTGCTCTGGCTGTAGAAATTGGTCTCTTCTTTTTCTGTGATACAGTTCTCCCCGTATGATTGTTGAATGTTTTTGCAAAATGCCGGCTCCAGGAAGAAGCCCTTGCTTTTTGACACTGAAGGATTGACACCAAAATGTTATGTTTACTGTTGATATATCAAAACTCCACTGCAGACGCTAGAATACCTGGACTTGATAGAGAACCACCTCACCAAATAAAATGTAAAAAGCACATTGTGAAAAGCAGTGTCCTAACAACGATTAAGCATTGTAGGGGAGAATTTTCTATAACTTTTCTGTTTTCTGTACACCGGTGTCTCGCTCACCATGCTGCTGTTGAGATTCTTCTCCACCTTGCAGAAGGTATGTGGGGGCGTCTCTCCCTTGCTCGGGATGATGATGCAGATGTCGGTGACGGCCAGGGCGGTGTGCGGCTGGCTCTCGGGCGCCCGGCGGTAGGTGACGTAGATCCGCTGGGAGGAATTGCTGCTGATGTTGGCTGGACGACCGGAGGGTGTGGTTTGGATGAGGTGGCAGCCCTGCTTCAGTCGCTCCTTCCACTCATACAGCACGCTGTGGGGGGAGGCAGAACGTGACAGTCAGCCAAACTCCACATCAGCGTGTAGTTATTAGTGTGATTACCGTATAGAATTAATCAAAACATCAATATGCCGTCATGATCTTATTGGGCCAATTAGGTGGAGCTCCCTGTTTAAGAGTAACATTGGGCATTTATCCCAGTTTTCAGTGGCTCACAGAACGGAGTTGATTAAGCTTAATGTCTGCTTTGCACCTCATAACCAGCAAAGCAGAACTGATGTGATTCATGAAAAAAACATTTAGATCTATGAGCTTATAAAGTGGCGGTCAGAGTGTACAGATTTCTTCTAAACTTCAAGCTCAAGGCCACTTTTAAACTCAAAAACTTTGGCCACACTCACAGGAGCCCATACATGCAGTAACAACAACATATGAGGTAAAAGCTGAGTGCCATCAAGTTGTGTTGAGTTGTTATTAGTAAAGGTTTCTGACACATGAGCGAAGACTGAAGAGAAACTAATCTAATCTAAAACTGCAGATTCTCCTGTTTCACTTACAGTAAGTCAACAGTATGGAAGCCTTTTAGGCCTTGTTCAGACTGCCAAATCGTTTTTTGGCATATCCAGATTGTATCCAGATTGATTTTAGAAAGTCTGGACAGCAAAAAAAGCCACATGCATCTCAGTCCGGATGCTCTGGACACTCAAATCCGATTTCCAAGTGTATACCAGCCTGTCAAGAACTTCTCCGTCGCTCCAGACAAACTCAGCGACGGAGAAGTTCTTGACAGCGTGATTGTTTGGAGGGCCAGATTATGGATCTCAATTTCTCATGCTTCTGCGTTGAAAAGCCACGCCACCAGCATACACAGTTACTGACGCCTACATCGTTGTCTGAACACACAAATCCGATCTGATCACTTGCAAAACACAGTGCGGACAGTCTTAAAGATCTGATTTGAGAAACAAATCTGATTTTCCTGCAGTTCAAACAAAATCTTAGTTTCTTTGTAACTAATGATTATGATAGCTGCTGGTAAAAGAATGACAGTGTGGCATCTATATGTTGCATGCAAATGCCTTATTCCATGCCAGGTCACAGTAACATAGCAGCTCACGTAAACAGACATCACAAGGAAACTAATGTAGCCGAGTGAGGAGCTCCAGCTGCATTCAAACCCAGACTGAGGCGGCCCTGCTTGTGGTGAAGTAATCACCGAGTAAAAAATTACACCGTCATTTTCTTTTGTATGCGAGCTTTTGTGAAGTTGGGTGGGTGCATACGGTATGATGCTATATTTAGAAGCAGCACAAATGTAATATGTTTATTCCTATCCACTCATTACTCACTGTTCCCTTCTAATCTAAGGACCATGCTTTAAACTGGAGCACGCTTTGACCCAAATGTAGTGCATTTGGTATTGTTGTGCAAATGTATTTTAGAATACAATTACTTTGCAAAATTATAATAGAGTTTATTGTATTGCGGAGTTGTTTTTATATAAAGATAAAAACTTGTTTTTATATCCTTTATTTAACCATGATGGTCTCCTAGATAAAATAGCAATAGTTTTATCATCTATTAAAAAATTTTAAATCTCATTTTGATGCCAAAATCAAATCGAATACGTGATTTGTTCTATCTGACAGTCCTCATACAGTATATGTAGGTTTATGTACAGTACACTGTCAGTCCAAACATATTAACCCAGTACAGCATTACAATAAGACACTAGAGGACACTCACACAAACCACTTAGAGGACAAGTACTCAGAAGTACATAACAGTAGCAGTCATTTTAAACATCCCTCTTTGTGCTTCCATTATGCACTTATCCTCCATTACTGTTTCAAGTGGAACTCGACAGGCATTTTGTGGCACTATCTGAAAGCTGAAAAGAGAACAGAATTTAAAGTGGTCAGCTCTCCGTTTCTCATTTCCGTACTCATTGCTGTGGTGACTCTGCTCTGCTCACAGAAGGGCCAAACACTGTGTGCACATCTTTCTTTGCCGTTACACCGGACCGTTTTTTGTCTATGCAGTCCCCGCCATCAGACCAGTGACATCCTTCCTTTATTGACAGAGCGAACAGATTCTGTTGAATTTTAAACTGGCCTTTGAGTTTGCTAAATTAGACCTTGAGTGCCTCTCCAAACAGCTGGAGTTGCGTGAGGAGGTCAGAGTTTTACACAGTATTTTCTAAAGGAGCTGGTCTTTATTTCAGGTTAGGTGGCTCACCTCTGCTAAAAGTGAAAAATATCAGAGGTGCTATTCTTTAATCTCTCTGAATCTATTTCATACATTTATTGTCATATATTTAATGAGTGTGGCTATTGTTTAGGCCGTCATCTACTAACTAAAGTGATCATGAGGCGGGATGTGTAAGTGACTGGGTAATCTCTATAAACAGATATCTGCATATGAATACAGAATCTGTAGGCAAGGGACACATTTTTGGTATCGGAAGCGTTCTGGTTTCCGTTTGTAGTCTGTTTGTAGTCAGAGTAGTATTGACCAATCACGTTTGAGCGGGCTTTGGTTGCATGCAGGTAAACAGTCCATGTGGAGAGTAAAAGAGGCGTAACTCATTGGCCGAAATGCAATCTCAGAACCCTAGCGATTAGCTTTTTATTAGCTTTTTTTAAATGTATCTGCATTCAGATAATCATCAGACGATAGCCGATGGGTTCCGAGACTGGTAATCGGACTGTAAACAATGACTGGCGCATGGAAGAGGAAGTCTTGGCCCGGATATCCGTTATCCAGATATCCGCTGGCTACACCGGAATCCCCGAATTGGTTCCGAGATTGGTGTTTGGGTGGATTACCGCCTCTGCTTAACAGTTTCCTGGTGGAAATGCTGGAGGTACCAATGCTCCTCATATTTCTTTGTAGTCCTCGGTATTGAACAAAGCCAAATTGATATTAATATGGCCACTGGTGACAGATAATACTAATTATCCCCTCTGCAGCCTGAGAAACAATTCACCTCACATTCAGCAATAAGTAAAAACGGACATAAATGATGGCTACACGTGCGCGCACACACACACACACACACCCACACACACACACACACGCACACACACTCAGCTTTCCATTAGTCCTACCAGTGTCTGGGAAGTGCAGCCCCTCTGAGATATCAGCACACAAAAGCTGCTGATTCTGTCCGAGCACAGCCTCTTTGTCAGTGCCTGATAAGCACTGCACTCTGTAGTGTCAGAGGCCAGCATGAGCCTCCTTAGCATTGTCACCACCTACCTCTGCCAGCCAGAGATGTGAGAGCACTGAGCAAACAGTAATGAATTCCCCCAGTTCAAAAGATGTTCCTGAGGAGGACACCTGTAAGCGCTTCACACTATTCCACTTTTTGTTGCAAAATCACAATGGGGAACGGCTGCAAGGCAGACAGAAAGTGGCTGCTGTGGAAAACTGCTGCACAGGAGGAATTTTCAGGCAGAGCAGAGCACTTTCTAAAGTTCAGAGCACTTTAGCTTTTCAGAACAGACATGATATGGACCACGTTTTAGATAGGAACTGTACTCCTCACTTACAATAGCAAGGGACAGCAGGGCAGAGTTTCATGGCAAGTAGAAAGCTGACAGTTATAGAAACTACAGCAACCACAATGTTTGCTGATGGCAGCAGCTGATCATTACTAGGAATGAGACAGATAATGGATACAGCAACATGTTGCAATACATAAATAACACAGACGTGTGGGTTGGGTAGACTCAGACTCTGTGCACTTCATTACAGTGATTCATTTCAGTTGTCTAGAAAATGAAAGAAAAACTTGACACATAAGTTTAAAGCGAATTTCAGAAATGTCAGCAAGATAAAATGTCAATCAGTGTATGTTCCATCAACCACCTTTCTGATAAGAAAGCAGAAGCAGCGGCTGCAACGTCAAGGTGCATTTGTTTCCGTCAGCCTTTATCGCACCTTCTCTGTTTAAGTATACCACATTTTTTACCTCACCCAAAGCGTAAACACTATTCTGGTGTGATACCATCATCGTTGTCAGCAAAATATCCTGACTTACCCTGTGATTACAGAGATAAAGAGCTGCATTTGTAATTATTAGGACAAATGGACTCTCCAATCAAGATTTTGTGGTCACAATGCAATACCACTGACAACACTTTTCTACAGAGCAGCCTGTCCAGAACTGGTTTTACAATGTGACTACGAAGATGCAGGGACAGAAAAGAATGTGTCTGCCTTTACCTGCCTACAATTGATTTTCCTCAAAATCTGAAACTCACTTTCTGTAGAATAAACTGGTTTCTATGTGGGTTGGAAATAAAAATGTTGTTTTCCAAAATGGTTGGTCATTTCATTTATTCTTTACAATTTGGCTACATAGGTTACGGTTGAGCCAATGAGAACTATAACTGAGCGGGACTGCTGGCCAGTGGCATTGCTGAGATTTGCATTATACTGTAGGAAGACTTTTTATAGACCTTTTAAACATTTTTTTGCTGTGGTTAAGTAACAACTATGTTTGTACCCGTACTAACAGAGTGGCTCTAGGGATGGCAATATCAGTCTGTCAGTCCACCACTGTGGTCCAGAATGAAATCTCAACAACAACGAATGGATGCATTGCCATGAAATTTTGTACAGACATTCATGATGCCGAGAGGATGATGCCTACTGATTTTGGTGATCACCTGGCTTTGACTTTAGCGCCACCATGAGGTTGACATTTGTGTTTTTTTGTGAAATACCTCAAGAGCTATTGGATGGATTTCCTTGAAATTTGGTGCACGTGTATGTCTCCCTCAGGATGAATGTTACATATCCCTTACCTTTTCATCTAGCTTCATCATCTGGTCAAAATTTTAATTTGTTGATCCCATCAGCATGTGCAACATGTGCTTAATTAGCAAATGTTAGCATGCTAACATGATAAACTAGATGGCGAACATGGTGAACATTTTACCTGCTAAACATTAGCAAGTTAGCATATTAGCATACTGACTCACAGCATCACTGTGCCTACAGCCTCACAGAGCTGCTAATGTGGCTGCAGACTCCTCGCCTTGTTAATACACACAATTGTTTGTGTTGCCTTGTTTGAACACAGAAAACACTTCAGAAATAAATGTTAAGACTCCTTTGGTACTTACCCCAGGTCAGTGAGTGGCGGCTTGTCTCGACCTCTCCTGTAGCACACGAAGATCTGGGGCGCCATTAGGCCGCCATTGTTAAGATCAGCTGCATGGCCGGTTGGTGTTTCCTCTATGCAGGTGAACCCGGGTGGCACCTCCTCACCCATCGAGCGGATCACCACCGCCACATCAGTGATAGGCGCCTTAGGCTTGGCCGTCTTGTGGCAGACATCATCAAAGTGGATCTCCTGGTCCAACGGCTTGGACGGGTCCGTCAGACCGGCCACCACAAAGTAGTCGGCTACACGAGGGCCTTTGTCCTCCATCATCTCCCATCCCCGCCAACTTCCTGCAGGATTACAGAAGGAAAGAGGAAGGGAGACATAGACACAGAGAGGGAGAGGGAGAGAGGGAGAGGGAGAGAGGGAGATTGATTGTCATTGTGGTAGCAGGTACAGACGGTTCTTGCGTCCTTGCTATGGCAGTAAAATAAAAAATCTGACAGTCATAAATCTTACTGAGGGGAGGCCAGTAGAAGGACAAATGAAAAGAGAGGGTAAAAATGTGAGGAGGAGGAGAGGGGCTACAATTAGGTACCAGGCAGCCATATACAGTTGAGGCAGTTAGCTGACGGCTTTTGACCAGATTGACTTTAGTTCACGTGACCAGCTAAAGGCTCAGCATCCTGGCTCAAGGACACTTTAACAAAACACATGCCCCTGAAGAGGACAGAACATTGTTGGTGTTGAGGGTTTGAACCTTTCTCTAATTCTAAAAACTGAAACAGCACAGTTAAAGCCTGGATGGCTACACAGTCCCGAGTGTGCATTTTAAAAAGGGAACAGTGAGGCGTTTCTTCACACTTGACATTCTACCTCAATTACAGGCTGGTCCCACATAAAAACGTGCTTATTAGAAGCCTTGTGATAACATGGAGCCTATTAAGCAGGGTGATAAAAGCCAAACAGTAGTTTCCTTAATCTATCCTAAGGAGGACATGTCCTGACTGCACAACATCAGGACAACACTTTCTGAAGAAGCACAGACTGAAAGGTATATCGACATAAGCACTACAGAAACACCCGAGATGCCAGCGTCAAGTACAATATAATAAAACAGGACATTTTTCAATTATAAAGTTACCCTCAATAAAATCTGAGCCTAATCAAAAGCTGCCAAGACATCATCACAAAACTTCAGTCATGTTGTAGCAGAAAATCCCCCCCTGAAAACAACACTGGTTCAAATCTCCAAACAACAGGAGTGCATTTTCTGTTCCAGAAACAGAGTGAGACTCTATAAACACTTCCACCAGCCTCTGATGCCTGTGAATCTTAGAGTTCAGTGTTACTTTGATCCAGATCTGCAATTGTTTGCTGTGTCACGGCCACGGTGCCATTTCAAGAAAGCAGAGTCAGGACCACTGAGGTCAGAGTCTGAGACAAAACTAAAACACCTGGGGCCAAAGACACAACTGAGAACAAAGTTAATGGTGTGAGGAGAAACTATGGCATATCTAAAAAGAGCAGCTGCTGGAGGCTTTGCCAGAAAATGTTGTGTTCAATTTGTGTTGCTGCCTTCTTTTAAAAAGGCACTTTTTCGCCCCCTTGATTTGATTTTTAAGGGGATTGTGAGATCCATTGTGAGGCAAAAGTATGATGTTTGCATTACATACTGATTAACTACCGTAACATTCAACTTTTCACAGAACAAGAACACAAACACTTAAAAAAATAAATCAGTTCCCAAGATCACCTACTGTGACCCCCAAGCACACATATGTACATGTGACAACAACTCAAAGAAAAACAGTGAACAGGATGAAATATAAAAATTTGCCATTTTTTCCCCATTATCTTTCAGTCTTTACAAATATTCTTCTACATTTTGTGCTGAAGAACAAAGAAATACTGTAAGCCAGTTTTGTTTTACAGTGGACTTTTTTTCTTTGGCAGCCTCTGGGTGTGGTGGTGTTAAGTCTTAGTGTGCCTCAGTGACCAGATTCATCACTCAACCTCTTGACACTCGAGTCTCCGGGACACGAGTTTGTCTATGTGGGTTCAAATGAAACTTTACCCCTGCCAGCACTCTCACTCTTCTCCCGGTCAGTTGTGGAAAAACACAAGAACACACATTGGGTTCATGACAGCTGAAATCAGGAGGTGTGAGAAACGTGTACCTGCACAGCAAGTACACAGACTGGACGTAAGAAACAGGACACGATTCAAACATGTCCGAAAACAGAGGATACAAAAGCTAAAAACATTGTTTCTAAAAGCATTCCCAAGTTGGCGTCACAGTCGGTGACACCATTTCTCTCCCAGATAGTCATTTCATTGAAAGCAGATTTTGCAATCCAATAGTTTCTGCTCAATATAATTCTGAATAACTCAACTGGACAAGGTCTGTGATTCCAACCATATGCAGTAAGAGGGTGTGGGAGGAGAGGTTTAATTAGCAGGGTGTGTTAGCTAGTCTAAATGCGTTGGCTCAGGGGAAAGGTGAAAAAGCTGCCAACTCAAGTCTGTGTGATGCTATGCTAGCAAGACCTCAGCTGCCACTGCAGATACATAAACCACTGTTAGTGCCTCCTTTTATTCTCCTCACCATCAGAGACGAAGTCAACAAGAGATCACAGTGACAAAGTCTTTCGCTATCCTGACCTCTGCCAGTGAAACTCTTCCACCTGCACATTGGGATTTTTGGTCTTCGTCTTTGATCGGCCCGCAGTGTTGAAAACATTTCATGTAAAGTGTCCTTGCGGCACATGTTGCTGTACTGACTGTCAGGAAGCACAAATATAAAAACAGCCAAGTTATCTTCGATATAAAATCATGCAGACTGAAACTCCTGTCCTCCACGCTGCAAGCAGCAGCAGATAGGAACAGAATCCCATTTGTTTCTGTATTTCCTTCAGGTTCAGGTTGTTTTAGTGGTTCTTTCTATAGTTAGCTGTTTCAGACACAATATTTGGTGGAGAAACGGGTTTGTTTACATAAATCTAACTAATACTGGGTGTTTATTGTTATAATGAAATGATCTTTGCAGGGTCAGTGAGCCAAGCTTATGTCCAAACAAAGAGCGATTTTGTGTTTCTGTCTTTGGTTATCACTTCCAGCTATTGACAGATGGTGAGAAAACGCTGGTTCACTGTGTTCTGGCTCTCGCACTCTGATTACAAACACATCTCAGCTCATCACTTCCTCACTGTGAGAAGCTGATGAGAAGACGGTCACAGCGAGCTCATTTTCTGTGCCAAATGATGTCTGGTCAGCCCTGATAAGGCAGAAGAAGTGAAGTGGACCTAGGCCTCTGGTCCTTCTAATCTATTCCTTCTACATTCAGGCCAAATCCTACATCTTAAATCTACCTTGATACTGGCAGTGCTCCTGTGGTTATCAGCTGGGGAATAACTGGTTAAACTGAGAATGACCGCAGAAGCTCTAAGGGCCGCACATCTGCACAGCATCCTGGACCACAGTCTACGTTCAACTTCCTGTCCAACACGCAGAGCAGACTCATAAATGTTCCTGGGACACTCTCATTACAACACATTGGTGTAACACCCAGAGGACAGGATGTGGGACACGTGCTCACTTCTCGTTCAGAAATGTTTCCTTGGGAATTGAACACAATACAAAATACACCAAATACCAAAGAGAGTCCTCTCTCATTTCAAAATGAAAACAGGTCCACAAGTGGAAACTGAGCTGGTTTAAATAGCTATGCTAATACAAATACAGATTTTTTTGTGGAGTGACAGAATAACTGAGGCACAAGGAAATCAACAGCAGAAATAAAATAGGAATTTATATGTGGTAGGACAAACACACATTTCTATTGCACCTTCACACGTGCCCACAACACTCTCTGCCCATTAAAAGCCTGCATGTGAGCATGTGTCTGGAAAGGCTGACAGGCAGCCTGAAGAAGAGGTGAGACATTGATAAAGTTTTGTGTTAGTGTGTGTGTGCGTGTGTGTGTGTGCTAGCACGAGGTCTTGGGGTCACATTCTTGTATTTCACAGGCACGATGAAAGGCAGAAACTAATGTGGTCAACACATGTGCAGGACAACCACTTAAAACTACTAAGCACTTCAAAGCATATGTAGTCCAAATAAAAAACTAACTATAATATCGTATGCAATGTATAACGAAAGGAGGGGTGGAATTACAGCAGGGTGTCGGCCAGTATGGCGGCTATCTCATGTCTTGCAAATCTGCTGCTTTATTGACCCAGAGGGATTTTGCATGAGACTCAACTGATAAAAAACAGACGTGGGTATTATTTCATGGAACACACAGTAAGTACAGTTAACTCCTCACTTAGTACAAAACAAACAAAACAAAAAGATGTCGACCTAAATTTATTGCAGTCCCATGGATGCAAAGCAGCGGAGAGCTCTGCAGTCAGTGTCACCTCCCCGTTAGACCAACAACAGAGCCACATGAAGGGCCAAAGAATGATACTCATCCTTGCCATGCTGTCAGCCTGCTAAAAATACAACGCAAACCAAAGCAGCAGCACCGTGGCACACATTACGTAAGGATTACATATATATATATACCGCATTATATGTGGGCCTCTATTGTCTTCAACCTGCACTCTCTGCCTGCCCTACATTTCAAAAATAGAAGAAATCAACATTGCCGAGTTGGAGACGCAAGAGACAGAATGAAAAAAGAATTTTAGATTTCACAGTTCCTACTGTACTTTCACTAAGCCATCAGTCAGACTTTGTGTAAAAGGTGATTGCGAGGATTTATGGGTTACACAACAAAAACAAATCCATTGAGAGACATCTGCTGCATTGACATGATGATAGAAACCCAGAAAACAAATCAGTCTTTTCAAGTTAATTTCACATTTATACAAAAGGTTTAGCCTGCGCAGAAACAGCTACCTTAACAGATTTACAAAATTTAGCAAAAAAAATGTAGCTGCCTCAAAGTGCTGAGACACCCATCTATTGCGTATCTAGTCCGTGAATTTGCACAGATCATCACTGGATTCCCTCCCAGGAGCTGTGACTCACACCGTGCCTGACACATAAGAATAAAAATCTGCTCCACAGCTTAAGTGGTCTAATCCAAATATCTTAATTTGCTGGCTGGCCTACTTCTCCCCTGGCAGACTGACCTGGAAGGGAAAGCTTGACTTGGTCTTGAGGTAAACGCCCAGATAGAAGTCACAACCGATTCCTTGCAGCATAAAACACTGTGAGCATTTAAGAGAGGATGTGCTCAGGCTGCAAGCATCTTTAAAAGGTCACCGGAGTCCTTCATAGTGGTCCTGAAGCACTACAGATAATATTTATGTGTTTCTGAATCATTTATGACGTGGGCTTATTCAGCACAAACGCCTCAAGACAAGGTTTTCCCCAAGACTTTGCAGACTATTTGTCTTTGTAAAGCTGAAATCAGCATTTGACTGCAGAGTACCTTAAATGATGTGGTTACCTTGCATTAAAGGTACTTTACGACTTGACACTGCTGGATGCACAGATTATCTGGGCTCTGTATGATACTCTACAGTAATCACGCAGGGTAGCGAGTGGTGTGGGAGCCAGAGAAACAAGAGGAACAGACTCGGTGGAAAAGCACCACAGGCTCAGAAACTTTAAACTCGGCCACATGAAGGGCCTGGTGCCAGAGCCGTAGACAAAGCTTCCCGGCCCAAACTCGCTGACTTATAACCACAGCAGGAGCTCAGGGAGGAGTCCGATTAGATGTCCAGACCCAACAGGCCTTCAGTCGCTTCCACAAGGGTTTTGTTTAAGTCAACGTGACAAGGGAACGATTTCCAGCTGTCTCGAGTTCACGAGAACCGGGGGCCAATGAAACTCACCAAAGGGACTCTCAATCCGAACCTCTAACGGCCCAGTCGCTGCTCTCGGCTCCAGCTGTATAGACATCCAGCACAGAGACAGCCACAGCAGGGCAGACACGTGGAGGAGGTGAAAAGGAATGTGCTCAAGAACATAAACACAAGCCAGTAGGGAGCCTCACTCGCCAAGCATCTGCTTCTAGTTAGCCCAGAGAGGTGGGCGTTTGGCTGTTGTGCCTTTTAGCGGCATCAGGTCAAGTAACGTTTTGGAGGAAAGACGACTTCTGTCAGAAATAAGTTTTTCCATGTAAAACCGTAATCTCGACACCTGACTTGTAATTTTACCTATTTAACCAAGAGAGAAAGTTACTGCTGGTCCTGACATAGCGGCATCTTATAAACTCCCAGCAACAATCAAAGGAATTAAAAACACAGACATAAAAGGAAGCTTAATATCCTCAGAGGAATGGGCAACAAGCTTTAGACTTTGCCAGATTTGTGCATGAAAAAGTTTGCATATTTACTGCAGGAAATGTTTCTACAACCAGCTCCTTTGGCAGTTAACAACGTTCTTCCTGATATCACGATCGATTTAATTACACAACTAGCATTAGCACTAAACATGCACTTTAATTGCTCTTAGATGGCGCGCGCGCGCGTGTGTGTGTGTGTGTGTGTGTGTGTGTGTGTGTGTGTGTGTGTGTGTGTGTGTGTGTGGAGACAGTATGCATAGGAGATAGTGAGGATGCATTAATCTTTGTCAACAGACATTGTATTTTTAATTAGGTATGTGACTATTTGTTGCTGTCAGTTTGTTTATTGTGTTTGCATTCTTAAGCAGCGCTGCTTTTTTTTTTCATAGTCTGAAACTAATTTTCCCTCAGGGACTAATAAAGTCAATCTTATCTTACAACCACCCATCATTTAGACAGCGTTTAATTTTCTAACAAGGCAACAATAAACATGTTGTTCCCCACAAACAATGCACTCCCCCTCTGAGTCAGTCACAAATATTCACCTGTAACTGTGGCACCCCAGTTATACCACAATTATTTCCACTCTAGAGGCTTACAGAAGACGCCTCCTGAATAACCAGGGAGATAGGACTTTCTGCCTGTTAAAAACAAAAGCCCTCTGAAGTGTCTCAGCTTTGTGAAATGAACAAAAGGTATTTTCAAACAAAACATCAAGGTTACAGTATGAGATAACTGCTTTATCCAATGAAGATAGCAAAGGTTTAGCTGCAGCTGAGGCCTTCAGAATAACTCTCCTTGACTTCATATTAAATCTTCAAAGTTAAGCACTTGTCAAAGCAGGAGGAGGATGCTCAGGGTCGGGCACTGAGGTTTTATCCATTATCACTCGCTACTTGAATTTAGATGAGCGACGTGACTAATGTAACGGATCATAATGCTGTTAGCTATGTAGAGAGGAGGATTTCTGCAAATGTATCAATCAACTTAATATTATTATTATTATTATTATTATTATTATTATTAGTGCATCTTATGCCTTTATTAGATGAGGCCTGTAGAGAGATGACAGGAAACGAGGGAGAGAAAGATGCAACAATGGTTCCCTGCTGGACTCGAACTGGGGACATTGCAGTTCATTGGTTCATTGGCGTCTTTACCCCTAAGCACCCCGTATTTCAGCATTTTCTTGTAACTTATCAGCCACCAGTGATACCTGCAATAAGCTCATAACAGCAAATATATCGTTCTGACCGATTCATCTGTCTAGATCCAGACAATACACAACCCCCTGAAATTTTCATGCTCTAAATCTATTTCTTTTCTGTGAACAATAATCTCCATAGGCACCCATTGAAATCACACAAATCTCCTACTTTATACTATATGTTGTGACCATGTTAACTATATCTATGACTAACTATATCTGATTGATCAAAGCCTCCAGTTTCTCTTTGGGTATATAGAGCTGCAGCGGGCAGGTAAAGTAATTTAAACTCATCAATTAGTAAAAACAAGGCAATTTTATAATTATCTTGGAGCCTGTTTGAAAAAAAAAAAACATGTCCGATGAATTTCTGATATTAGTCAGCCCGGTGAAGACAGTTTGTCACTGTCGTTTGGAGTGGACTGAAGGGATGGACGCTTCAACAACACTTTCACGACGCTGACATCTCGTGTCTGGTGCAAATTTGGAGCAAGACTGGACAATATGTTTCATTTCAGTGAGGTTTTGGGTCCAGTTGTATTGGTGGTTTTGTGGTACAGGAGCATTGTTGTAGGACGTTGTTTTTTAACATTACATCTTTCTACTGCACCACCTGCTGAATGCTCCTCTGCAGTCTGGTTTTAGCAATAGAGGCTTGGATATCAGATGAAGCCATTTGTTGAGCCTCCTGCACACCTGGTCTTTCATTTACAGATTCTGCACTCCATGTCAGTGACATTTACGCTAACATCTGCAAGCATGAAAAGTAATTTAAAAAAATGTTATAACCTTAAATGCATTTCAAGGTCGTTTTTCAGTATACAGATATCAAGGTAATACTGGGATCACACTTCCCAGGCTTCAGCCCTATTAGATGTTATACCCTGGCTCTGCTACAGTATTAGCACAGGGAAGTGCTAACACTGTGCCCTGTGGGAATTAATACCATGTCTCCAGGAAACCCGATCTCGCCAACCTGCCTCCTCTCCCAGCCTGATCTTTTAATTCCGTATTTGGCAGAAAACCGCTCTTAAGGCTGGTGTTTTGCTGTCAGGGCAGACAAAATGATTTGTACAAACACATTTGTTTTCCAGTGTGACCTCTTTTTATTTGCAGCTTGTTAACTTTGGAGGTTGGCGGTTTTGATTTAGTGACGTCTTTTGTCTCTCCTGATGAAGGGAAGACAATCCTTTACCCTTGTGAACCCAGTAGACCACACAGCAGCAGCAGCAGCAACATAATGTGAGAATCAGACAATTACAGCCTTCACCAGTGGAGCCTTGACTGTGGCAAGCCTACATCTAAGAAACTTCCAGTTAAATCTATTGAACTAAAAGTGTCCTCAAAAGTGGAACAGAGCAGAAAATCACACTTTAATGTAATTTAAGTCTGATTTATGTATGTGTGTATATTTCAGTGCATGTGAATGCAGGTCCATCCATTGCTCAAAAACTACTGCACATTAAGTTTTATTATGATATTTTAACTGGCTGGCATTAGTTATTGGTTTATGGATATACAGATATTTTTCTCATAAGTCAGAATTTACTGGATTTGTTTTTAAATGTGGAGAGAAAGAAATAAAAGTAAATTGCTTCACAATTGTCTACGTAGTTTTTCAGCAATTTTAATCAAATTATGCACTTATGTCAGTGGACCTGTACTGCTTTCTGCCAATTTCCTTGCTAAGTACTCTCAGTTAGGGCTGCAACTTACAATTATTTCATTATCAATAATCAATTAATTGTTTAGTCTATAAAATGTCAAAAAAATGCTCATCACAATCTCCCAGAGCCCAAAGTGACGTCTTCAAACTGCTTCTTTTGTCTGACCAACAGCCCAAAACCCACAGACTCTTCATTTACTGTCAGAAAGGACAAAGAAAAGCAGCAAATCCTCACATTTAAGAAGCTGGAACCAGCAAATGTTTGACATTCTTGCTTGAAACGATCATTGAGTTTACATGTCCGTCAACAATAGAAACAGACACTGTGTGTGACATGAGGACACCAAGAAGAAATTGTTTTTCAATCGCTCCTCTGCAAAGTTTGTTTCGCTTTAGTTTTTAATATTGAACAGTCTAAGTTATTTTGAATACTTTGAATCCACATACTGTGGGTTTGACATGTGTCAAACTATAATTTCTTTATTTTGTTACAAGCACAATGCACTGCACATTCGCCCTGCTGCAACCCAAACCTAGGCCTTCAATCAACCCAACTCAGCAAGTCAGATATATATTATATAGTGGATATCATGGAAGCACGTTGAAATCAAGTGTGTCGCTGTAGGCAATGATTAGGCTTAACTACATCACTGAAAGCCATGACACAATTCTCAAAACTACTCCACTACCTGTGACTGAACCAAACTTTATTTACTCAGTTCACACATATTGCAGACTGCTGAACAATTTCCCACAGAGAGAAAACACCAACAACTGAACCGAGTGAGATGTATTTTTGTTTTCCCTGGTCTGACTTTGCTAGGAGCTGTGAATCTCACTTTAGATGATGAGATCAGTACCCAGCGCCCAAATTCATCTTGTCTAACACCAGATGCCACCCACCAACTGAGGACACATCCTGCCTTTCTCCCCGCAGACAATACTCTGAGCTTACAGCTAATTAGTGTTTGTGGATGGTATTCCCTGGGAACATGTAATCCTCTTCTCACTTGTTCTGCATGCAAATCTATAGCAGCCTTTCTTTTCTAGTACAGTGTCTCCTTTTGGGTACATTGCATAAAAAATGGTGACCACACTGTGCTGTGACCTTCAGGCTGACACAATATCCTGCTTTTATCAAAGAACTCTTCACATCACTGAAACACCCTGTGCTTTCCAACAAGTCTTGTAACTCAAATGTGAAGTTTGTGGCACAATCTGCAGTGACGAAGGACTGGGTATCGAGCCTCAATACTTTTTGTGTGTCTGTAACAGCAGGCAATCAAAAACTCAACTCTTGATTAAATTCTTAATTTTGTGTATTTTTTTAATGGATCAGATATTACACACTTTCATAATTTTGGTAATTTATTCATTGTTTCATTTTAGGCAAAGTTTCCTGTACAACTGTTAGTGTTAGGACAACATCAAACAGAAGCATTTGAGATGTTTGGCTCATTTTGTTGAGGGTATTTATAGAAAAGAGTGTTTAAAGTTATATTAAGCAAAGTATAGAAAAGGGTATTGTTTTAGTTTCTTTTCTGAAACAAAAGGCATTCATTCATACTGTCAGCTGGATCCAAATATGTGATTCTAGTGGGCCTCAACATCTCAGTATGAATATTTCTATGTGAACAAATTTCAACCAAACCTTGGAACAAAACAGCCTTGTTGTTTATTTGTTATTGATATCCTTAAAGCAAATATACAACCTAAAAAACAGCTGCTGGTGATGTACTGGGCATATTTTGTTGTATATTGGCCAAGTGTAAACACTGTGTCCACATATCTCCAGCAGCCTCAACAAAGTTTAACAACAGAAAATGTTTCAACATCATGCAAGAGCTTCTTTCTAGACAGACCATGTTGCATCAGCCACCAATCATGAAGAAATCAGAGACAGAAAGAGCAATTTTAGGAGCAGGAAATAGACCAGAATGCAAAAGGCGTGACTGTCACTTATTTTCAGCAGTTACATCTCTTGCTCTGTTGCTCTTCTATGCTGTCAGCATCTCTATTACCCCCTCTATAAACCACAGCTGAATACAAGTTGACATTGAACAGGATTATGGGAAAATGTAAGGAATCATTAATAAGTGAGACTAAAGTAAAGCATCAGTGTACAATTGTTGTCCTATGTCCTTGGAGAAAAAGAAGTCCATTCAGTTAGAAACTTAAATTAGGTGATAACATTCATTAGCTTCTTGACTGTAGTGTAACCTAATCATTATGAAAATAGGCTGTAAGCTCCTGCAGCCTTCAGCTGCCACATCAAAACACATCAACCTGTGCATCACTGCTGGAGGGGGTGAAAACTAAAGGAAAGACTTCATAGTGTCTTCACATCTCTGCTACAGCTTCATCACAAAATAACTCCAGGAAAGCAGTCAACCTAGTAGTATTTTTCCTTTACAACCCATGAATACTGGACTAGTTTCACTGTGAGAGTGCCCATAGTGAATCTCTCCGGGAGCATCCATTAGAGTAGTGGCTGTTTTACCAGGCTCCAAGTTCCCAGCAGCTCAGTGGTTAGCGCTGTCGCTTCACAGCAAGAAGGTACTTGGTTCCAGTCCCGGCCTTTCTGTGTGGAGTTTGCATGCACTCCCCGTGTTTCCATGGGTTTCCCCATGAAAAACATGTATGTTAGGTTAATTCTCCTGTCAGTGCCCTTGAACTGGCTTGGTCAGGCTTTGAACTGAAGTTGGTCCCCAGGCACTGCACAGTGGCTGCCCACTGCTCCTAACACTTAAGATGGGTTAAATGCAGAGAATGAATGTCGCTACGGGGATCAATAAAGGATAACTTAGTCTGTAAAGTATCTTAATTTTGACTCGAGTTCCACTAAATGAAATCCAACTTTCTTGTGAAAACCCATTGTACTCACAAGAAAGGGGAAACGTTGAATGAGGGTTTATTTGAAGATAGATTTACATCACGGCAGGTGATTCTTATCCAAGGTTACATCTGAGCCGAGTCCATTACCGACTTGATGTTCTACTCCTACTTAGATGACACTAACTACACGTTGTTACATGTTCTCACACCGTGAAAAGCTTGTTTCAATTCAAAGTCTTGCAGACTTCTCTGCATCTTACAAGCATAATGTTGTTCCTAAACTTCTTTACCCAGCCTTACCGCACTATCACCTGTCGTAAAAAACAACAATATATGGACCTGTATTCTAGCATTTAAGACTAGAATAATAGCAATATACACATAACCTTAGCCTAGTCCACCTATAATACACTATTCAAAGAATACATACACTGAAATATTAGAGCATATATAACATGTAATAGCAAAATAAAAATGAACCAAATACAAATATGTGCTACATAGTTTCTGGTGCAAAACTGCAGGAATACTTGGAAATTAAACAATCAAACCTTCTACAGCAGACTCCAATATCGAACTGTCTTGACACAAAGTCCCCTTCAGGAATTTAGCATGCGCTGTTATGCAGAACAAGTTAAGGTGAATGCTTCAGTGAAATACATTTGCAAATTCCTTAAGCATGAGAGGGGTGAGCGCTCACATCCTGGAACTGACAGTTCAGCTTATTTGCAGACTTTGTTTGTGTTCACTGAATTACGCAAGATGGGAATAACGTGCACCATCAATGCCTCAGGTATTCAAACCTTCACTGCCACAGGAGGCGACCTTTGACGTCAATTAGAGATGGACAGCAGGCATTAACCCTGAGGCTGGTGTCAGGGTAAGAAGAACCAGGGTTACTGACTTGAGTGTACCTGAAGCCTTCAATCAGCTAAGCAGACACCATCTAGCTGTCTGTCCTTTGGTCTTTTACTCACTACTGTAAATCCTCTTCTTGGACCTGCACAAGACTACACTGCCAAGTCGAGCACCCTATGCAATAATCGGTCCATGCCATTTGGCTCTCGTGTGCCAGACCACAGTGCCTTCATCTCAAGTATGACTCTTCTTCCTCTCTGGCATTCCAATAGGGCGCCCTTCTGCCCTCTGAACATGAACAGACACGGCAATGAGACAGAGCACAAACATCCCGTCCATCATGTGCACAACAACAGAATCTGGCCGTGAAGATGATATGTGAAGAGCACGTGAATGAAAAGCAAAAAATTAAAAAAAAGCAGGGCAGGCAGGAGATTTATGTGATCACAGTGTAGATTACGTGGCACGTGGAGCTGAGGTTTTCAAATCACAGGCTTGAGAGTATTTCTGTCACATATGTGATTTGACCAGACTTGCCTGTCCCGTGCGACACCACTAAACGATGCAGAGGGGGAATTTTGGGGAAGTAAACCTTCAGAGTGTCAAGTCCCGATGGCAGACGTCACCACTGCTGCTGTCCGATGTCTAACGTCAGACAGAAGCAGTGGACTACTACAGTATGTTTGCCCCTTCTGCAGCTCTGTTTCCTCACCTTGCACTGGCACAGTTTCTCAGACAGACATATTTACAGTGATGCCCCACAATATCAGTGAACACGTCCCCCAAACTTACACATGAGCTATGTTCTTGCAAGGCTGCATTAGCATTCACTCACCACCCTTTCCCAGTGATGAACTTTCTGTCTTTTGCCTTACACTCCAGCTGTTATAAATTTAAAAAAACCTATGAAAACCACTGACAGCATTATAGTCTGGACTTGAAATGCTTCACAAAACAAGACATAAAATCATGAAATGTCTCTCGTTGCACCTTTTGTGCCACTGACTAATACCAAGGTTAAGTGAGAGGCATTTTCTGAGACAAAAGTACAAAGTGAACAACCTAAAATATCCTAAGGGAAGGGGGTGTACAAGGGTAGTGTTTGGGTTATTTTTAGCTCTAAACGACCGCACGCTAGTGGCTAAATCAGACATATAATCACCGCATGATTAATGTGGTGTGACCAGTGTTTCGTTTGCATCACGTCGCACACAGCACATATGACTAAAAATATTCACGATTTGACGTTGACTGCAAACAACCTGTGGCGCATACATAGCTCCGGGAATGAACCAGCGAGGTGAAAGCATGGGAGGCATATCGGGTCACACGCTACGACGAGGGCACAACTGTAGGTTGGCGTCAGTTAGTTACGGATAAGACACAAAACAAATCTAAACAAACGGACAACACAAGTGAGGTGACACGGCTAGCATATGGGATTTCTAGCTTGTTGTAGCACGTAACTAGCAGCCCGGCAGCTGTTCGGTAAATCCCTCACCAGTCAGTCATTATAACGGTTCATCATTTCGTACTTACCCCGCTTGTGGACGTCAATTTAGTCCTCACACACACACAACTTCGGCTGGTGTCGTCTACTACCGGCGTTGGTTCATCACAGCGCTGTCGGTGCCGAAAAGATGAGGTGACCTGTGCGGGTGTTGTTTTTATTTTATTTTATTTTTTCTTCTCTCAAGAGTCTAACCGTTAGCTGTCCAACCCAACCGAGCGAGGCTTCTTCTGTCTGTCAGTCACCGTGCCGAGCCGGCTGTCCGCTCCGCCGCCATCTTGGTTGTGATGGGAATCCGCCGTCCCCGGCCGCGCGCGCAACAAACACACACACACCTTTCTGGGTGGCAGTTTTACATCACAGCCAGTCTCTCAAAGCAGGAAGGATCTCATATAATCCACCTGATGCTGACAGTGCCCGCAGTTATATTACCTCAATATTATCCACTCAGTTACACTCCATACTTCTTACAATCTGATCGTGATTAATGAAGTCATTGCATAATATAGTACACTTTTGACTTTTTGCCTAATTTGCAATTAATGCCATAATTTCCCCCTGAACATGAACTGCCCCCCTCTTGTCATGTATGGAGTTCCACCAGTGCCAAAATCATATGAACGAAAAAACATAAATGCACTGGTACCAATACGTATTTATTTTATATAATTATTTTGCATTAGATTGTGAAATTAAAACTTATCTTGCTGTTCATTTTTCTTTCATGAAAGCAAATTTATTTTCACAATGCCCTCCTTTTTGTCTGCTCATGAGTAGAATTCATTCCGGCACAGTGCCACAGACGGTTGGTCGTGGTTTGTACTCCATTTCAATTCGGCACACAAAACAGCACATATGCAGCTTGTGCCGACTTGAATTTGACAGCTCGGAGTGACAAATAAACAAAGTGTACCAGCAGCATCACAACAGAATAGAGACTAACGGACACATATTTCACAAGGCTTGTAGTGGCTGAACCCAAATGGAAAAGATGCTGTATTGTCTAATGGGTCAACTGTACAGCTAGCTACATATGCACCAACCATGTGTGTGCAGAATGTGCTCTAGTGCCCTTTATATACCTTTATAAGGTGATAATGTGTGTTTTTCAGCTCGTCGTGGAGTTTTTCTGCCCCCAAGTGACCATAAATCTGCAGATTTAACTAAAATAATGTTGGTTCTGAATTGGAGTAATAAAGCTTCTTTAAACACAGTTGACGATTGGCGCAGTCCAGAACAAGTTTGCTTTCACTTACATCTTTGCATTAACTTCATATAATATAATTTAAATATAAAATTAACTTCCTGTTCAGTCAGCGCCTTAAGCGTGCTGGGCAACTGCTACCAAATTCAGCTAGCTAAGCCGCTGTTCAGGACCACCAGGTAAATTTGTTAGGTTTCTTTAAATGTGAACTTTCAGCATATGTATGTGTCAGCCTGGACTCCTAACATCATCAAGCACTGTGGGTGAGATTCTGCTGCTCCAGCATCAGTGCTTGAGGGCTGTATTTTGTGTTGTATTGCACATTTTTGTAAAGAGTTTATGTGTGTTTTCAGATAACTGATTTAAAAGTGCATTTTTGCTTGTGTGCAAATTCCTTTATTCCTTTTTCCTTTGAGTCACAATAGGTAAGTGCATGGGAACTTGATTTGTAAACACGCATACACACTAGGTGTGTGATGGTGTGATCAAAACTAATTATTCCAAGCTAAAATAATTGTACAAAGAACTCAGCAAAATGCCAAAATAAAAAATAAAGTGTTTGACACATTGCATCCCTCTGTGAGAAAATGGATTAAATGGAGGCCGAAAAGGAGAATTATGTATGAAATATTTTTGTACCTGACACTGGAGGTCATTAATGAATGTCAAAGAGATCGTTAGTGAAGAGTAAATTGCATTTTCATCTCCAGGAAGCAAAAGTATGGTTTTGGATTGCATCCAAATAGCTTTGTGACTTTTGAAGCTGTGGCATGATGGGAAAGGTGTTTGTGCACCTCTTCTTGTTTGCCTCAGGTGTTTCAGCATGCACTGCAGAATGAGACCTGTGTTACAATAACTTAACAAGATGCCTGATCTTGTTTGCATCAGTAGAGTGGGTAAGAGAAAGCGTTAGAAAGTGTTTGTGTTCAAGACATCAGAGAGTTGAAATGCTCAGTTCACATGGGTTTCAGGTAAAGGTTTGATCCAACAATGAGAAAAAACACAAAAATAATATTTTAAATTATGATAGCCCGAGAGGCTTTACAAAGTGACATTATAATAAGTTATTTGTCGATTTATTTGACTTTTTAAGTAACAGAAATGCTTTAATTAAACCCAATGATGCACCAAACTCTTCACAGTCAAATCACATAAAAACAACAATAAAACCTTTTAAAGAAACACAAAATAAGACCCATTATTTCCCCCAAGATATTAAATTAATTTTGCAAAGGATAAAACAAAACAAAAAAACACTGGACACAAGAAAAGCGAGGATATGAAATCCCATCTCTGGTTGAGAACCCTGTGGGGCTTAGTAAAATCCTCTCGCTCCAGGATAGAAGTAAAAACATCAAAATGACAAAGAAATAATAGACCAAGCAGGGAGAGAAATTGTTTAAAAATTAAATGCATAGATCACAAGAAAGACAAGCAAAAGAAATTACAACGATAACATCTTAGGCAAAGTGACGGTGTGTGTTCAGAGGGTGTTATTAGAGAAGATGTCTTAGCAATTTTCTCATCAGATTTGAGACTATACTCAAACAGAGTTCATATGGGAGCATGAAAATTATTCTGTATTCTGTTTCTGCTCTTTTTAATCTAGTTTTTGGTCTTTATCAGCTCCTGAGAAAAATATCTGTCTCTTTAGCTGCTAAATGCTCCACTAGGTTTCACCAGCTTTGTAACTTTGTCTGTCTGCTACAGCAGCGTACAGAGGCGTACTAAAAGAGCTGGTGATAATTTATCTGTGGGTTCATCATTGTGTGCATGGCCATCTGTAGAGAAGACAGTGTGTAAACAAGGTGACTAGCACTGTAGTCAGCAGAAAGATTGGTGCTTTAAACCTTAATTTCCCAAACTGCTCAATAGTGAATAAATGAATAAGACATTATGAAATAAGTAATTATATGACTAAATATGAACCATGATCATATAATCAGATACAATTTTAAAACAAACAGGGCAGAGCCAATCATATAACAGGCTCTATTTGACTTTCTGAGTCGCATTATGAAAGAAAACGACAATTTGATTTTCAAAATAAAAAATGCTTGGGGTGAAATGAAAGTGACATGCCATAAACTCTGTTACTGTGACAAGAAGTTGGATGAAATAACATTTCATAATATTAAACTGAGTTTTAAAAATGTATTGAATCTTTTCACAACTTCTCATCTTCCGTACCATAGCTTAAATGTAGGCAACACTTTTAACATTATTTGTTGTTATTCAAGCTCTGCTGGACCCAAAATTCAAAATGTGCTTTATCAATGCTTTTGTCTCTTTAAAAACTGAGCAATCTTAACACATTTTCAAGCACTGTTGGTGTTACGGAGGGAAGTGCAGGCAGCAGGGAAAGGACCCAAATGCAGAAAGAACAGGCAGACTAGTGCAGTTCAATGATTTATTTGTAACTGCTAGGCATGCAGGCAAGTACCAGAAGGTGGGTAGGCAGGCAGGTAGACAGGTCCAGGTTCGGGCGACACAAGCTCAAAGGAACACACATAAGGCAAGACAGCAACTGGACACATGACAACCAGGATAAACTGACAGTGGAACAAAGGAAGTGGACCAGGTATATGTAGGGAGTGGCTGATGAGGGAATGAGGTGCAGGCGGGGAGATGGGAGATGGGCGGTGCGCGTGGAAGCTCAGGTGAGGGGAGATGGGAGGTGGGCGTGGAAGCTCAGGTGAGTGGTATGAGGTGATTGCAAGGTAAATGGGAGTGGCAGGATCTGGAATGACAGGAGAAAGTCTGAGGGCATCTGGAGGACTAGTGGTAGTAGAGGAGGGAACGCGAGACAGACCGTGACAGATGTGTTGCATATAGGATTTCTAGCCAAGGCTAATTTGCGACCCCTGTCCCTGGTTAGGCTTTTCTGTGTTGTCCTCGTCTTAGTTTCTTAACACCCTTCAAAGACACGCAGTGCAGGTGGACTGGAGGCTGTGAAGATGGTGGCGTGTAATGCGTTCACCCTGTGATGAACTGGCCAGAGCGTTTTCCTGCCTTGCCCTCGGTGCACGCTGGGATTGGCTCTAGCTTTCTTGCATGAATTGAAAACTAATGAATGAATGATGCAAGCTGACACATTCTCCTGGAGCAGCCCCTAAGTCCTGATCTGTCACTGAATTATATCACTGATTGTAAGTGACACCTCACTTATAGGTTGTTTGCTCATTTTTCAGAATCCAGTTTCAACTTTACGTCGTGTTGAAGGGCAGAATATATGATGAAACTGGTAGAAACAGCCGGGCTGTGAGTAGGTGTGAGGTTTGTTCTGTATCAGTGGGGGTGGAAGCTGGCAAAGTATTCCCACACAGTCATGAAGACTCATAAATCCTTTAAAAATGTACATTTTCCCTTTTGTTCTCTGACGTTAGATGCACCAAACAGCTCCTATGAATTTTTAAAAATGTACACATTTTCCTTGATGTTATAAATGCAGAAGTCCGAGTGAAGCAGTTAAACTGTGAAGTTTAGTTGGGGGCTGTTTTTGGAGGCGGGTTGCCTACACAACATCTGATGCCTCCTTCCAGACTCTCACGAGCTGAACTACATATTTAAAGATGTTTTTTTTCTTTGTGTTGCACAGACAGAACAAACTTAGTGACTTCAAAGCAGCAGCTGCATCCCAAAGCTGCATAATGATAATTCTAATGTTTCCAGACTGGCTTACAAACATGTCTTTCTTATTGAAATGTGTTCAAACTTACAGTATATGACCATACGTGGTACTTTTAAAAACTAACAAAAAGTTGTATATTTTCTTCGTAACTTTCAAGACTCCAATATGTCAAGAGTGCAGGGACATTACACATTTTAATGTTGTTTTTGTCAGATTAACCCTCTCATGTCACAGCTTTTTAATAACTGTTTATTATTCTAATCTTTATGAATTAATCTTATAATTTATTGCATCAAATGTCCTTTACTTTGCACAATTGGGGACAGGTTCCTTTAATGAGTCTTAAATTAAGAAATCTACGACTTAATCATTAATGTAAGAGCAGCCTGATGAGCATAAATAACATTTAGCGTTTTACATCGGCCATTTAAGGACTAAATTCTGTTGTTTTATCCCTTAAAGTAGCTTCTTCTATGTCCTTTTAACCTTAATCCTGACATGAAAAAGGGCCATTTAAGATTTAAACTGAAAAGGTTGTGTTAGTGAAAGCAAAGCAAAATGTCCTTTCATCCTGTGATTATTTAATATCACACATTATACTATGAAATAACTTGTAATGTGATTATTATAATATTTACTGACATTTTTTTGGCATTTTAAAGCATTTTCTCGTCTTTCTGTGGTCCTGCAGTTGCAATGATTTAAACCTTGCACAAAAATGCCAAAAGGCCAAAACATTTGACACCATTGTTTCTCTGTTTAAATGCCTTAGTCACGTCTCAATGCTGCCATCTACTGTACACTGCGGCCAAACACAGTTCCTTCAAATCCAGCTTGCTGCATGCATGCAATGACTTTATGTGGAATAACATTTGAAATATATTCTGTAATGACTGCTTGATTATAAGATCGGAGCAGATACACCAGCAGGACATTTTTGCTAACTTTTTTTGGGGGAATGAGTTCTTCTCGTAGAATCTGTAAAATCCGTTTGTAAATTTCATTTGTACATTGTACTGGTTTGTTTTCTGAGCTGATGGCAATTATTTGATTCGCTGAGACTTATGGATGAATACCAACTTACTTTCTGTTGCTAAATAAGGTTGAAACGTGCCACCTGGGGACAGCGATCATCGTCTCTGCTCTCCTGTAGCTTTAACAACCAACCTGCAGCAGATGGGTGATAACCGCCTGCTGCTACAATACAGCATAGTTAATGGTTTTAGTGGTGATTAACAGCTTGTGGCCTCGGCTCATAAACACATTGATGACTGCAGAGTGTGTTTGAATGGGACCACAGGTTTTTATTACACCCAAATACCAAACAATACGTCTGGAGAAATCTCAGTGATCGGCATCATTACAAGTCATTTAGCTGGAGTACACATCTCTGTTTATGAGCATTAGCATGTGCTGAATATTTGCTTTATAAGCTTTGATATTTTGGTTCCACTTTACAAAGCATTTGTAAGTTGTAAGTAATGGTTCTATTAATGGTTAATACATCAATTACTACTGCTTTATAGATCATTAATAAGAACAACTCAGCAGCAAAAGAAAAATATGTTTGTTTATCCTCCTCCAGCAGAAACCAAAATCAATGTATTACAGCTTATTAATATTTACATCATTACATTACATTATATTTACATGATATTTACAACATCAGACTTGATGAATTATTGGAAAAAACTGTTTATTGATCACTTATTAACATTTATAATTGCAGACCTGATGGCCTTGAGTGAAAAACCCATGAGTGTTTATTAAGGATAAATATCACAACCTGGCAACCCAAACACAGTTCTTATTAAAAGCTCATAACTGATCTATAAAGCATTAGTAAATCACTTATTTACCATTAACAAAGTGATTAGTTACAGCTTATAAACATTATTAGAGAGTGGTACAATTAAGTTTCCCCCCTTTCGTTTGGGGGACAAGCATTTTCAGGGTCCCTTCAGGTTTGGGTGAGGCATTTATATATTTTCATCTTGGCGTAGTAGCACAGCAAATGGATGGAATAATTATCAATTATTTGTTATTAGATGATTGATCCTTGCTGATCAATCCACCATACGGCAGAGGTACCTGACTGTTTTAGGCAAAAAAGAGGAAGATGAAAATGACAGCTTTGTTGACATCAAAGAATAAACTTTGCTGCTAATGTTTGCTACAAGCTAAAATCTCAACTAATTGTACTGCAGCAGCGTGATGGTGAAGACGCCACTGTGCCAACAGATGCTGAGAGCTCAGTGGTAATAAATAGTTTCCTGGTCCCCTCTAATGACTGAGAGAAACTCTTCGAAGCTCTCTGCTTTGTCATGTTTTATCTATAGCCAGAACTGAATTCATTCTGTTCATATAGATTAGATATAGAGTCTGACTTAATGTTAACAGTGTGGAATATTTATTCAAAGCATCTTTCAAATTATTCTGATGGCATAGTTTATGCCATGAAAATTAAACAATGCTACCACTGGGAGTTGCCAAAGTCTGACATTTTCAAGTCCTACACAGGGGCTTCAATGTGCAGTTACATTATGGGTTATAATATCATGGGATGGCATCAGAACAAGGAAAGAAAAAACATTAATTCTGATTTTATAAAACTGCTCTAAAAACACCATCAACTTCCGCTCTACAAAACCTACAAACCTTGATAAGAGTGATGAAAACGAGGAGGATGATGACCAGCATCCAAACTTACTCACTTATTAATGCCACATGACTATCGTTCCATTCAAGCCCAGTATCCTTAGGAATTACGTCCATGTTGCACAATTCTACACCTCGTCATTTACATACAATGACATCGTTCAGCATCAGTGCAGGAAGTAGTGTGTAAAATAAGGGTGTGGAGGTCAGAGTGGTCTATGGGTGTGTAGGACGTCTGACCTTCATGCAGGAAGCCAAAGATCGTGTCTCCTCACAGACAATTAAAGTTTGCCTTTTTATTACCTGTAACCACGATCTCTCCCTAACCTTAACCACGTATTTCAGTTGCCTAACCCAAACCATAACCATAGTTTTAACTGCCACAACTAAAATCTTCGCCTAACCATAACACCACCCGCAGATGTTGTAGAATGTGAGAACTTTTTTTTTTAGATTCTATTTTTGGGCATTTTTCCTTTATTGGATAGTGACAGCTGCAGACAGAGACAGGAAAGGGCTCGGGCTGGAATCAAACCCCAGCCACTGCGGTAAGGACTGAACCTTAATGGTATGCACTCTACCAGGCGACCTGAGTGTAAGTGAGAACTAGAAAATATTACATATATATATAAAATATATTGTCATGAATTACATAGAAACATTTCATTGAATCGTCCAATACTGATGTTAAGCAACTGTTCGTACTGCGAGTTCAAAGTTCTGAAGTCAAACATGTTTAGTAGTTAAAGTTTTACGAGTTATTATGTTTGCACAAGAATACCAAATCATTAAAGCTGCTTTAATTTATTTTTTGGCCACTAGAGGGCAGAACCACTCCAAAAACAAGCTAACAGACACACAGCAGTGACATATAGAGAGCTGCAGGGAGTGATGTATTTTTGTAGGCCAAGTTAGCATCGCCCTGGTTCCTTCGACAAAAAGCCGGTGGGATTTTTCTGCTGGATTTTGGATTATTGCAGAAAATAAGCTCTGTGGCAAACAACAGTTTATGGTACTTACACATTTTGTTCAGCAAGATAATCTTCACAAATGAACACCACTTTTATGATTTCTGAAGCTTAAATGGAATCACCAGAAGTAAAAAGCTAACGTTACGAACTACACCATGGTTGCTAAGCCTCCAACTTTTACTTGCACACTTACTTCTTCTACAAAAGCCTTTGGGAAAGTTTGAGTTAGAACAGTTTGCAGTATAAACACAACGAGGCTGTAAAGGCGGACGAGTGAGTAGATGAGTTTCTGTGTTCGGCATGATGGCGTTTAATGTCCCCGACAACCTCTGTAGTCTCATTTAGCATATTAGCAAACATGGCCTATTTAGTAATCAGATGAATACGTCCTCTGTTCACTCTCCTTTTAGCTCTGTTTGGTCTACATGATTTCCTGAGAAGAATATCTGGCTATTTAGCTGCTGAATATTCCACTTTCTTCTTTAACTTGTTGCTAACTTTGTCTGTTTTTTTTGGTGCTGATCAGGTAGCGTACAGTCAGTGTATCAGAGCTTCTTTGCTGAAAACTGCTGCAAAACAACCAAAACAATTAGCTAAAGGAGGCTAAAAAGCTCTGTAGAGATGCAGACTTGATGATAATTCTCCGTATGTTTGTCAAGTGGCTCTTCTCTCTGATCAATAGAATAGGAAAAAAAACTTAATTAGGGTAGCTTTACGAGTGCTAAGCTATTTCAGATTTTTAGACAGAATTTTAGTTGGTTGAACAGCTAAATTTAGGTCCACATAGGACAACTGGTGAAAACCCAGCTTTCATCCAGACCAGGTTTCATGGCTCCGTATGCTAATGTGTTCGTGTCACCGGGGCCCACACTTCCTCTGTAAGACAAGCTGCATGCACAGACACAGAGTTACTGGAATTTCTCCTCTCTGCTATTGATTTTCGGTGAGGTTTGCAAATGTTTACATGACTGGCAAGAGACATACAAGCTTTTTCAAATGATCTCCTTCCCTGCTCTCTCCTCCGTGCATTAGAGGCCCGGAGACAGGCAGGATGTGAGCCGGCCGATAAGCTGCAGAGAGACGGAAAGGCTGTCGGGGATTCTCTGACGGTCAGTCCGTCACTGTCTGGAAAAACTGTTGGAGCTTCTCTTTCATGCTGTTAGACACTGTTTGAGCAGCGGAGAATTTAAAATGAGTGGAACTGAAATCACTTTGTTCTCTGTCATGAATGAGTATAGTAGGATATGATGTCATGCTTCAACTAAGAGCTCCCAAAAGTACACAATTAAATCCAGGGTTAATCAATACTCAGCCTGCGGTTTACATTACAACACAGCGAACCAGCAGCTGCTCTTTTGGTTTGTATCTTCTAATGGTAGTTAGAGCTAAAGTATAATTATGAGAGACCTGGTCAGACCGCCGCTCCTCCGTGAAGCCCATTGTTATGTTGAGTACTTCTACTGGTGAAGTGGGCTGAAGCTGCACAGATTTGCCGGTCAGTGTGGTGTGTGGCTGCTGACACCGATGGCTGTTAGGAAAGAGAGACTGGATCCTCTGTCAGGTGACAGGTGTGTTTGTGTTTGTTTGTTTGTCATTTGTTCACTATACTCATTTGTAGTTCACACTGCTAAACAAATAAAATGATTTATTGGTACAGTCTATCCATCTACTGTTCTAAAGAGTTAATTCAAGCTTGCTGCGTATGTAGAAATATCTGAGGAGTACCTGAAGGACAACTTTTATCTTCATAACTGCATAGTAAAACAATACAAATAGCAGTTCAAAGACAGAGATTGAGGGTAATAAGTCAATAACGTCTTTGATTGGAAAAAGTGAGTATAATTTGTACTAACTTTAAAGTTGTTGGATGCTTTTGTTAGCCTGCTAGCCAAGTTAGCTGCAGAATTTTATGCTTGCAACCCCGTCTACACCCTGCCTGCTTTTCACCCCAAAATGTCACTACGTGCTTAACATGAGAAAAGCATGAGCTGTACTTAAAAGCAGCAAAGGGTGCTATAGCAGGCAGCACAGAGATGAAGCTGTCTTCTTTGAGTTTTGCTATAGTTCAGTCTTTTACAGCAGTCAGCAGTACTGATCTGATCTGTATGTGTCACTGTGCAGCGACAGTGACACATCGTACAGATGCTGACTTTGTCTCTTAGCTTGTCTTCAAAACCATTGTTGTCGCTGCTGACGTGCCTACTGACCCCTGACCCTGTCACATCCCCATACATGCCCCTGCCATTCATGTGTGTATTGCATCTTGGACCAAACGGACGCAGGATACGTGAGGCAGCCATCATGCGCACACAAACGCATAGTTAAAAGCAAGTATTTCTCCAGCTTTATACTCTTACTGCTGCAATACATAAGCCAGATGCTGTTATTTCCATTCGCATGCAAATAAAGAGCATGTTTTCATGTTTAAATCAGCCACCAGCTCCAGCACCAGTCATGCCTCTCAGGATGACTACAAACATTAGCAGCAGAGCATAGAAATTCAGCACGGAAACTCTTACAAAGACCCTTACAAAGAAAAATAACCATACTGTGATTATTCAATTACATTCATCATTTGTAGCATCTATTTCGGCGACTTTGAGAGCCAAAAAGGGGAAAATGTGGGTTTTTCTTTGCCAGGATTCACAGAATCCTGACATTATGTTTCTTAGCTGACCTTGACCTCTGACCTCTGAACCCCCCCCCCCCGCAGGAAAAAGAACTTCATTTCTAGAATCAATACAGGGTCACATTATTAAGCAGGCCAGAATGAAAGGATTTACATTGAGATGTAGACCTGTCCTGTTCCAGTACCTACACACACACACACACACACACAGAAACACTCCACATACAGTGCGAGACACAGAAACATGAGAGCCGAGTTTTTACTGAAGATACCAGGAAGTATTGAGATGAATGTCAGCAATGAAGCACAGAACAGATATTAGATTACATCGTGACTCACACGAGCATCATGAAGAGTCACGTTCATCAGCGGTCAGATCATGACTCAGCTGAAATATTCTGCTTAAATAAATGATGTTCAGTTTTCACATGACTAATAGTGATTCATCGCATCCTCTGCTACTCTCATGTGATTGATCTGTGAGGTTTTACAGTAAAACTAGCTTGATATAACCAGGGTTTGAATTCAGGGACAGCTTGGGAGGATCCTGAAACTCATCTAAGTTAAAGGAATAGTAACACTTATACGCTTTTTTAGATTTTGTATATTTCAGTATATATGGAGTAAAAGCCAAAACCACAACATGTCATTTTTATATTTCTGTTTGTGTATGGATTAAACAAAACGAGATATATCACGTTAATTAGTGAGTTTTGGAGGTGCTAGTAGACAGAGCCAGGCTAGCTGTTTGCCCCTGTTTCCAGTCTTTATGCTAAGCTAAGCTAATCACCTCCTGGCTCGAGCTCCAGACTTAAAGTACAAGACATGAGAGCGGTATCGATCTTCTCATCTAACTCTCAGCATGAAAGCAAAGAAATGTATTTCCCAAAATGTTGAACATACAAGTTTTGTTATTAATTAATAATTAGAATTTTCTGGAAAAGTGAAGACAAAATAAAATGTAAAAAAATTAAGTGATGGAGAGAGCAAATCCAAAAGTTTTTTTTAACACATTACAACACTTATGTGTATCTTTAATTCTCTTCGTCACATTGTTTGAAGATTTCCTCTCCACAATCTCTTTCTCTTGTTTCTGTGCAGTATTTTAAACTGCTGTATTTTATCATCTTGATTTGTAGAGTGCATTTATAATAATAGAAATAATAATAATAATAAACTTTATTTATAGAGCACTCATCAAAACAAGTACAAAGCGCTTCACATAGAGAAAAATGACATAAAATAAAAGAGTGAATCATAAAACACATGAAGGAAAAAACAAACCAAACATGCAAGTCAGATAAAATCAGGATTTCTGATAAAAACATTTATCTCTTCTCTCCTGTGCTGCTGTCATCAACAGGTTTCCCTTAGAATAACATTTTTGCTCCTTAAATAATTGTTAAACCTCACAGTTTTATTTAAAATTCTAGTAAAAAAGTTTCCAAAGGATAGTAAAGCTATAAAAGACAGTTTGGGTTTGAATATTTCAGATCATAAATCTTCAGTAAAGAGCTGGAACAACCTGAAAGAGAATATATGTGTCAGACAGTGAATAAGATGGTTCTTTCAACCTGCAAGCTACAAAAAGGCAAAACCTGTATGTTAAGAGGTCAAGTAAACACTAAAAAGCATTTATCTCAACCATCAGTAAGTAAAATAAAGTGTAAAATAAAGGCGAGGCTGTATTTTTCATAAGAAGGGAGTGTGATGCTAACGAGGTGTAACTAGATTTCTGCTTTCTCGTGTGCTTGTGATTCAGTGACATGCGGCGGTAATTAGAAGTAATTATGTTATCTGATTGGAGTTCCATCCTCTTAATATTGATTCAGAAGCGCTGCTGTGAGGTCCTGTCAGGGCGTCTTTACATGATGAGCTGATGGAGCGTAAAACAGTGTTGACTCACATCCTGCCGTCCTGCCGGAACAAAACAAAAAACAAGTGAAACAGCAATGAAAGGAGGAAGAAAACAACTTGCTGCTGCTTCCAGTCTCAGTTTATGTTATCACAGTGACAAACAGCACCACAAGGCCAGTATGAAGTGTAATTACAGCACTGTGTACGTGTGCCTCCGCCTGCTGGTGCAGAAACTGTTTCCATGAGGCTGATCTCGCAGTAAATGATCACAGAACTGTGGACCACGTGGTCTTTACATTAAAGTGACAATAAAGGGTTACAAAACTATAACCCCAAAAGTGCAGCGCAAATGATTTCATGTGTGTGACTATCTTTCTTTCTGTCAAAAACCTAAATATAAATAAATAATAAATACCTAAATTTGTGCTTTTTAAAGAATATGTAGAAACTACGATTACTGGCATTGAGAATACTGTATGCTGAAGGTTCCCTGTGGTGTTTTTAGATACTGGTTACATTATGGAGTAGTGTTTTGATGAATGCCGGCACACATATTGCTGCAGACAGTTTTGCGCTTTTGCACTGACTGCCTGCAGAAGGTGGGGAAGAAGAAGAAGAAGAAGAAGAAGAACAAGAAGAAGAAGACTGGTATAGCCGATGTAAACATGGATGCAAACAATGCAGGAATGCAGATTTTAAAATATTAAATAAATAAAATCTGCTTTTTAAATGTTTTATGATGAAGGAAATGCATTCAACAGATTTGTTACTGAAGCCTAAGTTCACTACTTTACTGTAAGTTAAGTTTAGTTCATAACTGTTAAATTCCATATAGAGATGAATATGTCTTTTCCTTAGTTTCACAAATTATCTAAATATAAATAATGATCCAATGAAAACCATTTATTCCTAATAAAAGCAAAAACTCCCTTACGAAGGCCCCGACATGGTGATGCTTTGATTTGATTTTTGACTAGTGAAATAAAAGCATTTTAAGTATTTGAACCCTGATCCTAATTAAAGGTGCCCAGATGTGGAGTTTCTCTTTACATCCAGTGTTTCTTGTCAAAATGCATTGTGTGTATAGGTCCAACAAACTTGCTGAATCCATTTCCTTCCTCGTAAAACATTTGCAAAGCCAATCTTTTTATTTTATTTTGAAACCTGCATTGTTTACATTCATGTTAACCAGCTGGCGGTCTGTATTGCTGTGCAATAGTTTAACACCATATTGGCAGGATTGTGTATCGCATCACAAACAAAAAACAGGGATGATGGTCAAAAAACTCCACAGGGTACCTTTATGCAGGCATGTTTTGTGGTTAGGCCATTATGTCAGATACCGTCTATACATTTATACACATTTCCCCCAAATTCATCCTGACATATTTGGTATATTTGAAAACTTTGGGGACTCCACTAGAATTTAAAGTGTGTCTTTGAACCATGCTTGAGCGCTCAGCTGAACAGGACAGTGTTTATGTTTGAACAGCAGCAGAAAAGCACAAAACATAGTCAACATTTTGGACCACGACCACATTTCCCCTGTGTGCCACTGCAGGAAAATGCATACATATACAAAGGATGTAAGTAAATCCATATATACCAACGTGTGTGTGTGTGTGTGTGTGTGTGTGTGTGTGTGTGTGTGTGTGTTGAGTCCAGTGTCCAGCCCGGCTTAGGTTACGCTCTCTCTAATAAGACGGAGAGGAGAAGCCTCTCTGGATGCACCTTGCTTGCGGGAAGCAGAGCGGCTGCAGGCATAAATAAATCTCCCCTGAGGAAAGTCGATACAGCAGCTCACATGTCCACAGCGGATGAATATCCAAGTCGTCTGCATCTTAATGGCTATGAAACAACGTGGATATGATACACACAAACATGCGCCGTCTTAATGTGTGGAAGAAGAAGTACTCGAATCGTTTACTTAAGTAAAAGTAGCAGCACTACCTCATTCCAACAGTGTTGCAAACAAAATGTTACTTTAATCAATCAATAAATCAATCAATCAAACTTTATTTGTATAGCACCTTTCATAGAGGTTATTGCAGTTCAAAGTGCTTCACAGATGATGAGACAGTGTAGACCATAAAAACAACAACAAAAAACTATTTATGAATTTGAGACCAAGGCACGCGAGAAAATACAAAATGATGAAAATGTAATAAAATAGATTTGAAAACTATAATAATAAAAACAATAATAAAAAAATGGAGTTAAATAAAAGCTAGACTAAAAACTAAATAAAATAGATTAAAAAGACAAAACAATACAAAGAAATAAAATTGATAAGAGGGATAATAAATATATATATACATATGTGATAATATTAATAATATTAAAATAACAGATAAAACAAAATAGAATAAAAAGTAAAGAAGTAAGCATCTTAACTTACTTACTTAATTAAAAGTACTCACTAGGAATAAGACTAAAGTTAGGTTTTCAGATTAACTGTAGAAAAAGGAGAGAAAGAAGGAAGAAAAGAAAAAAAAGAAACAAAAGAAAAATGGAGAAAAAGAAAGAAAGAGAAGAAAAAACACAGAGGAAGACAAGAAGAAGAGCAGCATCTGTAGTGAAGAAAAAGAATAACGTCTCTCAAAACTGGAATACTCAACTAAAGCACCAGAACCTCAGCTGAGTTAATGTCTGGACATAGACAGTCTCCAGAGTAAAAGCATCCTAATACCTTTACTTTATATAATTATATTGTTAGTCATGAATGTAGACCAGTGTACATGTACTTTGCAGGCTGAAGCTAAAATGGGAGCAACAGCCACATATCTGTAGAATCTGAGCCAACACACACACACACACACACACACACACATACACACACACACACATTATTCACCTCCCTTATTTCATTTAATGTCATTCAGGTATAAAATTAAACTAAAAGACGTAGAAAATATCCTTGAAATTCTGTGCACCTGAAGTTCAGGTGCATCAAGAGATATCAAGATATGGAGAGTAAGGAGTGCACTCCACACACACACTGCTGTTTAAAACAGACCATTATAAACATACTGTGGAGGGACAGGAAATAGAATAAAGCAACAATAAGGGCAAAAGAATGAATCATACAAAAATAAGAAAATTAGAGCATCAATACACACGGGGGGACAAAGGTCAGTGTGGCCAGTGTAGTAATTATTTTCGGTATCTATTTGGAGTCTCTGGGTCACTTCACATGGAAGCTATTGGGGGGAAAAAAAATCATGAATTTATATAAAAAATATATCTATTAAGTAGAAGAAGCACTAACAGAGGTGTGTCCGATTTGTCCAGCAGAGTAATAACCTTTGGTATTGATTTAGAGTCACTGGGTCACATTACATGGAAGCTACTGAACAAAACAAACAGCCATTATTTCCTATTAAAATGACTATGTAAAATAAACAGTAATAAACAGTAATTTATTGACGGTCCCAAAGTGAACTCACAGCAGTGAAGCGGGACTGATGTCACCGCAAAGCTCACAATAGAAAAATTATTTACCAACTGCAGAATAATACAAGTAAAATGTCTTAAAGTAGTAATAACAGAATAAAAAGGACCATAGAAAGCATCAGAGAACATTTTTAACATCCACTTTGCTTTGAGGCAAACGTCTGACAGCTCAGGTTGCTGCACGGACAAAAAACAGAAAGAAAGAAAAGGTGGAATATTTCTGCAACGAGAGCCTGTGGTGTCTGAAGCGAGAGGTGCAGCGCTGCTGTTGGTCAGACGAGTCTTCTGATACAGATCAATGGAAACAACTGAGACCAGTGGAGCCAGAGACTCCCTGCTGATTCAATTTACCATCTCTGTAATTCACATGATCGTACTGCCTCCCAGCCAACACACACACACACACACACACACACACACAGGCAATGGTAGGATGATTCAAGGACGAACACACACACAAAAATGGTTAGCGTTTCTATCATTTAGATCACTCTTTTAAAGTAACTCTTTAAAATGTTGTAACAAACAAACTAGACTGGGTTTGACTTTTGTCCCTGAATGGACAGACGCTGTTTATTTTCTCTTAAAGAAAACTGACTTGACCAAGGAGTTATAGACAGCTGAATATCTATGATTTAATGTTCGCTAACTAATTATCTATGTAATGTCATAATGCTGGTGGTTTGCGGTCACTTCAGTAGAAGTAAAATACAAGTAAACCAGAATATGATCATTGTTGTGTCCCACTGGGTCCAGTGTAGTGGTTAAGAGGCTCCAGAACAAACTTTCAAGGTCAATCAGGATCCAAACCACCTGAGATCCTGCAGACAGGTGAGTCTGGAAACAAAGGGGTGTGTCCCATTTCCCTAAAAATCCCTACCTCCTCCTTTTTTTCCCCCACCTCCTCCTGTCCTTTGACTCCAGTGCTGCCGTCTTGTCATGCAAAACTATTGCCAGATAAGATTCTTTACCTGCCCACCAGGTGCCCTCAGACTTTTCTCCTTTCACTCCAGGTGCTGCCTCTCCCATCTGCCCTGCAATCACCTCATTCCCCTCACCTGAGCTTCACCGCCCATCTCCCCACCTGCACCTCATTTCAGTCACTCTTTCTACATATACTGGCCCAGATCCATTGTTCCTCTGCCAAATGGTCATAGTTGCAATGTTTGCTTTCAAGCCACCTGAACTAGTACCTGCCTGCCTACCTGTGCCTGCCTGTAAGCCTTTCGATCTCAATAAACCACTGATATCATCCTGCTACTTCGACTGTCTGCATTTGGGTCCTTCCCCTCTTGCCACTCTCCCACAACCCCGTGACAGTATGATAAACTTCTTCTTAAACCTGCATTCATTTATATTTTTGGCTACTTGTGGGCAGTGCAACAAGCTGCTAACACGACACTGACTCTGTCCACCTGAAGAATTAAAGTCCAACATTAACTCTCCTTTCAGCTCTGGTTCTCCATCACCCCCTGAGGAAAATATCTGGCTTTTTAGTTGCTAAATGCTCCACTGCGTTCGCAGTGTCTGCTGTTTGGCGCTGGACAGGCAGTGTACAGTGGGTTTTTAGAAATTATGAGATGATGAGAGCAGTAACAGTGGAAAACGAAAAAACAATGAGCTGAAAGATGCTAAATTCTCTGTGGATTCACTACGACTGACACGTAGTCATATTGTATATGTGTATATATTGTCATTTAATCCAGTGAGAATATAAAAATATTGATTAGAGCAGCTTTAGGTTTGTGATATGGCCACAAAATTGTATGATATGACTTCACAGAACATGTATGTGCATCCAATGCTGAGTGCAAACAAACTGCGTCTGAAACTGTAACACATGCATTTTGTAGTTTCACTCCTCCTGGCTGCATAAATGTCAATAAAAACCATAATAGCCTTCATATAAAAATACAAGCAGAGTAGAGTCTCCATTCAATCAGAGGTGCATCAATTATTCATGAACGCTCCTGTCGGCTGCGCGGCTCCTGGGATCGATGCCTCTGTAATGTGGACTGATACGAGCCCCTGGTCGAGTCCTGGCTGCAGCAGGTTAATGGGCCGACTGGATTTCACCCGCTGCTGGAGGCACTTCCTGGACAAAACTCCGTACCACACCCAACTGACACACTTTATAAGATCCCAGTAAGTTGTGTGTATGTAGGTGCAGCAGATAAGGGCAGACTTCATATGTGTTTCTACTGTAAAACATTTGAACTTAAGGTCTGTAAGGTCCACAGGTTTCTGAAGGAAAGCTTGCAAGCTTGGAGCTTAGCTTTGCTGCTCCTCACCATCTGTTTCCGTTGCTGGAGCCAGATAATACAAATTTGGGCAAGGGCTTTGGGGCTCAAAGCAACTGTCAATCGTCAAACAATATTTCTTACATTTACCACCAAGACAAACTTGAGATTAAATTAAATTAGCCAATGAGACCACAATGTCTCATGAAAAAAAAAAAAAAAAGTATTGTATTTGTATTTCCAGCGAGAATTTGGAAGTTTTCCCAGCCACTTCAATTCAGTCCGAGTTTTCTCAGAGTTAGCACCTAGTGGTCATTAGAGGAACTGCATCTGAAGGTACTGCAACACTTTGGCATTCCAACAAGTTCTCCAACCTAAACAACAGAATAGGTTGTTTGCCAATGACTCCGAAAACGATATATATGGTTAACTTTGTGAAGCGGTCGCAGTTTGGTTAGGTTAGGCACCAAAACTACTTGGTTAGGTTTTGTAAAAGATCAGGGTTTGGGTTAAAATAACTATGCTAGTTGCGTAAATTAAATTATTTACGTAAGTTAAAACGGTTTCACACAGGACACAAACAGTGGTCTCCTGGGTGAAAGTCCTGTGTTGTTTGACCATCCATCCACCTTGACCTCCTCCCTATGTGGACTTTGTCACTCTTTATAGGTTGCTGCCTAATAGTAAACATAAAAATGGGTCTTAATTGCTGCTATACGGTCGTATTTTTGAGGAGGACAGTCTACAAACAGAAGCATTTAGGTATATATAGATATTACCTGTGATATTAACCCTGTGTTTTGGTTGTTGTTACTTCACTTGGATGTTTGAGCTTCACTGTGCAGATTTTGACACCAGAAGGCTGTTTTCAAGTTTTTCTTTGCTCACGTTGAATCTGAGTTTTAACACCTGGACGTACGAGCAGGATTTGGCGACATCACAAAGGTGGGAAGCCAATCGCGGTTCAATATGCAGTTTACACAAGTGTGATGTGCAAACTTGAAGCCTCCAGTGCACAAACACTGAGAACAGACTTTTCAGTGAAGTAGGAGACATTTTGTCTCCAGAGTTTAACTTTTTAAATTAATAATATTTGTATATTCATAGATTATAATTGTTTAATGAGGGAGAAGGAGTAGATTCTTGTACTAGTTAGTCAAACTTTTTGTAGAAAGATCATATCAGACACAAATTATTATTCCAAGCAGAGTATATTTATCATCTCTGGAGGGGATCTATAATGACTTTTACAGATTCTCTTTTTATTTTCTCTTTAATTATTGTATTTCCAGTTTGCATGAATATAACACCAACACAATACTGGGTCTCTAATTAAAAATAGAATAGAAAAATAGAATCTATTGCACTTTACCCATGTTTTTTTGATTAGACACTATATTACTCAGCTATCATCGTTTTTGGAAAAACAAATATTCAAATGAAATCAACTTAACTATTTCAACTTTACTCAGTGAGTAATTATTAGTTGTTTGTTGCAGTGTTGCTTATTTGGATTGATGTAATTAAGGTGTAGCTTTAATAATAAATTAAAATTAGACCAGTAAACCAGGTTGTGACTGAAGAAACACAAAGATTGGTACGTATTTCTGCAAACTCTAAGCTTCTTTTCTGTTTTTTAAATCGATTTTTACTTCCTGTTTCATTTGGTAAATTAAGTCTTCCACTGCAAATCACAAATCACATCTTTCTCTCTGTGGTTCACCTCTGTGTGTTTCTGTGTGTGTGTGTGTGTGTGTGTGTGTGCATTTCTCCAATCCATTATTCCACCGAATCAATTCGTGTTGTCGTTCAATGAAGAGGCTGAATGTTTCATGGAGAGTGCGGTAAATGGTGAGTTTCTGAGAATCTGTGAATGAATGACATGATGGAAGTGTTGCCTAGTAACAGTACTCCCGATTTGATGTAATCAGATTACACCATAAGTACAGCGAATGATTGAGCAGATGAAACAAAACTTTTGTTTTTAAACTCACTGTAACTCAAAATACTGTATTTTATTAATCATGCTGGCAACTGTGTTTATTTATTTATTTTTGTGGTATTTAATTTTTTTTTTAACTATCTTTTTAATCTGGCTTTTTATTTGGGGTAGTCCAACCTTGTTTAATTTTTATCTTTGATATCTATATAAATCTTTCCAGTTGATTTTATTAATATAATTTTTAATGTTTTACCACATTGTTACCAAACATTTTACTTATTGTTCATTATCATATTTTTCTTTGGCCTAATATTTGTTTTTAATCCAGTTTTGTAAAGCACTTCAGGCTGCATCTTTGCATTAACAGATGCTATACAAATACAGTTATTATTATTATCATTATTACTGTTTATACTTGCTAAACATCAGCATGTTAGCATTGTCAGTGTGAACATGTTAGCATGCTGGCGGTAGCATTTAGCTGGCATTCAGCTCATCTGACCTAAATGTGTTTTCCTGCATGTCAGATCCTTTCAGCCAAAGTTCAGACAGTTTAGTTTCAGTTTCTTTACTAACTTTCTTCTCAGAGTTTGCATTCAGATAAATTGATCTGTTGTGGCGTTATCATCCTGTTGGGCTGTGTGATAATGTGAGGAGCATTAAATATTCAGTTAAGAGGAAGTTGAGTGTCACTACATTATCTGAGATGTCAGGGATTTATTGATGACTATCCTTTATCTGTTAGAGCTGAAAGGGCACACACACTAAACCACTGGGAGTAATATTATTTGTCTGATAGATGTAGTCTGTTTGTTTCATGAATTATAGATCTCCCCCAAAATGTCATCCAGAGCGAGTAGCCTGCTCCGACTCGCACACTCTGTGTATGACATCACCTTGACAGATGAGTCCTTTCAGCAGCACTTGCTGGAAGTTTTAACTGGGAAACTCAAAGGTTGTTCAATCAATAAGTGAAGCTTTTTAAAACGCCTGGTTGTTTCCTCTACCGGGCTGAATTGTTAATTAGACAGAGTCTGAAGCGGGTAGTGTGCAAGTCCTCGCGGGCTGCTGGTAAACCTGAGGAATAATCTGTTTGTAGTTGGTCGTCCTCCGCAGACAGACTTAAACAGATTTAAAGCTCCCCGTGAAATTTGCTTTGATGCTTTAAGTTAAGCTACAGGCCTCTAATGAAATTAAAACAACTCAAATCAGCATGCAGAAATAGAATTACAAGCAGAAATAATTCACTTTGTGAATGAAAAAGCACTCTCTCCGGCTGCCCTGCTTATCTTTTGTTTTTGTTTTTTTTCCTGAGATGGAATCCGTCACTGAACGTGTAAAGGAGATGTAAGAGAGAGAAGAGGATGTCTCACTGCCATTAACCTGAAACCACCCTCCCACCCCTCTGCCGGCTCGACCCCGCTCCACCTCCCCTCGTTCATTCAGACCGGGCCCTGGCGGAGAGAGGAAACTGCTGCCCCCTCTGGGATTTGGCATCATAATGATATAGGAAGCAGAGCAGTCTGCCGTCTAGTTAGAGCTGGAGAGGCTGCAGGCTGGTCACACATGTCCGCTAATGTGCAGTGAACAACCGGTCATAACATGGATGTGGAGCTGTCTTTCTGACACAGTTTGGAAGGTAAGATAATCTCTTGTGTTAGTAACAACAGAGAGTGATTAACAGCCTGTGATGTTAAACCTCCTGCTGCTCACAGTCTGTTCGGTTTGATTAGATTTTGTATTGACTTTAAGTGACATGTTAAAACAAAAGCAGTTAAAACTTTCCTCTCTCTGAATGAAGCATGAAAAGTCTTGTCGCCTGGGTGGATGTTAAAACAATTTCTGTGGTTTTACGGAAACTGATCCAGTTTCATCTGCAGGCTGTTTTCTGAACTCTGCAGTCTTAATTTGATTCATTGCCACTGGAGATGATCAGAAAAAAAGCAGTAGGACTCCACATCAGCCTGTTAGTCTCGAATGATAGCAGCCTTGCACACACAGACTAAAGAAAGTTCTTGAAGGGTTATTTTTCGGTCGGGTGTAACCAAAATAAATCAGATCAATGAATTTAAAAAGTAAAGAATCCAGAGTGGCTTTATTGTTTTAAATATCACTGATTTGAAGACTCTCTAATGGGTGTTTATGGCACCATTAAGGTCCCGACTAAAATGTTTCTAAAGGGAACCTTTCTGAAATGGATCTTTCTGGCACAAAAAATTACTTTAAATTATATTGTACTATAGAGCTCTTTGTAGTGAGAATAAAAGTTGTTCCTTTTATCAATGGGGCTTTACATTTGTGAGACAGTGAAACAATGTTGTGTCTGTTTCTCTTACCTCCCACAACTCTGTGATATTAGACTACATTTTAAATTTCTTGTATGTATATTGTTTCATTAATGTGTTAATATATGAGGCATGGTCCTAAAATCCTGTATTGACTCTGGACGTCTGTTTTTGAATGTGTCACAGAGTGAGAAGAGGAAGCAGCCATGTCAGAGAAGAAGCCACGAGGCTCAGACACGCGTCCCAAATGTGGCCTCCGCAGTTGGAGCGCAGACAGTTACGTCTGGCGGGGGAAGAAACGCTCCCGGAGCTCTCGCAACAGCTCGACTCCCGGAGGGCTGGAGGCAGAGGGGACGGAGGAGCTGGGTGTGCGGTCAACATCCTGTCCGAGGCGGCGCAGGGAGAGAAAGTGTAGCTGCAGCACTCTTGGGGATGCACTGACGTCTGCAGACATTGATGTGGTGTGTCGGAAGGCCTTGTCCCGCCGCTCTCTGCGGCAGAAGTTTCAGGATGCTGTGGGCCAGTGTTTTCCTCTGCGCTCTCACCATCACCACCATCATCATCACCACCACCCATCGGGCTCCTCACGACCCTTCTCTGTGCTCTTTTGGTCCAAACGCAAGATCCACGTCTCAGAGCTCATGCAGGACAAGTGTCCCTTCTCGCCCAAATCTGAACTGGCCCGATGTTGGCACCTTATAAAAAATAACGCCACCCACCCAAGTGCCCTCAAGGACATGGAGGCTCCACTCAAACCCAATGTCTCATCTTCCTCTACCTCCCCACCGCAGACCCCCCTCTCCTGGGACGACATCTGCTGCTCTCCTGGGCCCGGAGGCACCAGTCTGGAGGACTGGGACCCTTCTTGTCCTCATGGGGGAGCAGAGGGCAGCTGTGGCCACACTGACTACATCCTGGTCCCAGATCTCCTGCAGATCAACAACAGCTCCTGTTACTGGGGTGTGTTGAACCGCTTTGAGGCAGAGGAGCTCCTGGAGGGCAAACCAGAGGGGACGTTTCTGCTCCGAGACTCTGCCCAGGATGAGTTCCTCTTCTCAGTCAGCTTCCGCCGCTACAGCCGCTCCCTGCATGCACGCATTGAGCAGAACGATAAGCGTTTCAGCTTCGATGTGCGCGACCCATGCATGTACCGGGATCCCAGTGTGACAGGACTACTGAGACACTACAGTGATCCAGCCACCTGCCTCTTCTTTGAGCCCCTCCTTTCCCGGCCGCTATCAAGGACCTTCCCTTTCTCCCTCCAGCACCTGTGCAGGGCTGTGATCTGTAACTACACCACCTACCAGGGCATAGACAGCCTGCTGCTGCCACCTCAGCTCAGGGACTACCTCCGACAGTACCACATTAAGTGTGATGGGGCCTGTGCTGTGTGACAGTCCAAAGCAAGGAAGGCTATGGAAGGCAAAGAAAGCACAAGCAAAGTGCCATTGTCATTGAATTCTAAGTAGTTTTGCTGTTGCAAATCTTTCAAGTCTAAAAGGTGCAGAACTGGATACTTTTGAAGATGTTTGATGATCTTGATGCATCAAGAGGTAGGACAACTAAACCTACAAAGGGTCATCAGCCTACTCTACGGGTCTGAATCCAAATACTGTAGGAACACATGGACGTAAGGTCTCTCATGTCAACCTTCAGTACTTGGTGGATGGTTTGAAGCCTGGATTTAGGTTTTCTGCTTCTGGCCACTACAGCTGACTGTGATATGCTAATATCCTTTCTCAACAATCACCAAGACATTAAACTTTAACTCTCACGTTTTGTGGAATATTGACTCTTGAAGCTGGAGCATTTTCCCCTTGACTTCAATGAGTTCAATCAGAGCTGTCTTCTGTGGACATTTAGTATCTCTAGTGGCCGCTAGAGGGACTGCACCTTCCACGGTACCTGGCTGAGACCAAACCTGCTTTCATGTACCTTCATATCATAAGAATGTGATGCTTTGCTGTGGCCTTGTCCTGCACACAACCAGTGCTGCCAAAGGTTAGAGGTACAGAGACTCCGACTGCATCTAGTTATACCCAAACATTATTCATTCTTCGTTAACCTTCCAACTAAACGAAATGTTTAGACCTCTTCCCTTGTTAGGGTGTAGGTGTACAGTGGTTCTTTCCTACATTGCCACGGCGCTGAAAATCTCTCAAACCCTGTTGTAGTCTAACTAATCACAACATTCAAACCACATCTCTCTCCAAAGACTTGCCTGGTGGATTTCAACACATTTACCTCCTCGTGGGAAAGCTGAGTCAGGCAAACTTTAAATGAGAGGACTGTTTTCTTTATCTGCTACACAAAATGGGTTCAAGGACTCTGTTGGCAATCAATGTGGGTGAGAGAAAGAGACATTATTGATAACAAATACCATAAACATCACCTCTTCATGCCTTTCAACTGCTCTTCTTAACAAACACAAATGTCGCCTTCATATAAAGAGGACTTGAACTCATTCAACGTGGACTGCATTCTTCTCTGCAGCCACAAGATGGCGGCACAGCTGCACTGATCAGAGGTTTGGGAAGACTTCATCTGCTTCACTTGTCTGTCTTTACACTACTCAGCTGCTTCTTAACCCGTTCAATCTTAGCTCAAAGCTCCTCTGTAACATCAGTTGGGCCTCTACGGTTTTCACAGGTATTGTTGTTGAAAAACTGTTTACATGATGGAGTGGCATTTGAATCACTGTGATTCCCCCTCAAGGCATATATTGTATTCACCACATACCAATAAATGCCATATACACTGCCTCTGTATTCTGACTGCTTCTCAGGTTTTTTGTTATCTCTGGACCGATTTAATGGTGCAGCTCAAGTCATGCTTATCCACGCCTGTTCATGCTGCAGCTGTGGGCTGTGTCATAGTTAGACAGGCTAATGGTATGGAAAATGCTGCTTTTGAAGTAACCCTCTGAAAACAATTCATCCCCACTCTCTGCAAAGGACACCTCTAAATGCCAGCACTTCAGCAGAGCAAATGGAGAGATAAGGACATGAAAAAGACAATTTCTCCCTCCCAATAACTGGGGTGGAATTCAGATTTTTCAATTGATTCATGTGTCATTCAGCTTCTCTCTCTCTCGCTCCAACTAGCAGCGTAAAGAAGTTGCCCCGAGGTGACTTGTATGAATACAAAACAGGCCATGAAATATTCATCATACAGCCATTAGGCACGAAAAGTTTTTTTTTGTCAGTACTTGTCATACAGATATCAGCATTTTACTTCTACATGTGTGAGTAAATTGACTCCAGCTAGGTTGGTCTACAGAGTTAGGATGTTAGCCCCATTCTCTTAGACTAGTGTATCGTTAGACAGTTGCACAAAAGTGATAAATAGATTCATTTTAAGCCTTAATATTTTAGCCACCCTGCCCTCAGACTATCACACAACTAGGAGCTGTGCTTCCATGGTAACAACAACATCTGCTGACAACTAAAGGCTCAATAGGCCTTTTTCATGAAAAACATTTTCACGTGCAGTGTTCGTACATCTTTTTAAGAGTAAAATTCAAGCACTTTTCAAGAACTTTTAAGGTACCTAAACCAAACATTTAGTCTATTTCATCACGTCTAAATTGTTACTATAAATTCCAGGAGACAACAAACAAATATGACGATGACATCATTTCATTTCAAATATTAAAATATTTCTGGTTTACATGAGTGATTGTGTCGATGATGAAACACCAGATTATGTTGAAAAACCAAGCATTTTTCAAGGAGTATATTCGAATTCAAGCATATTCCTAACCTTGAAAACATGACGGTTAAAATTAAGCATTTTCCAAACTTTCAAGACTTTATACAAACCCTGCACGTCACAGTAGTAAAAAGCACAGGTGTAAATAATACAGTTAATGATGGCTGAATTCCATTTAGCTGCTTCAGTTTCAGGGTGCTGGTATTGTGCACGCTGGCTCACTGTCATGGCTTACTGGGACACTTAAATAGAACACTATTATCCTACTACTATATGCTATGACAAATCAAAAAGTCTTGTGTGTCACTCATCACTCAATTTTCCCATTAAACATTCCTGTAACTGTAACTGTTAAATTCTTCCAGAATATAAAGGGTTTCTGTTGGAGAAGACAGAGGATATCAGCGTTAAGCTGAAGCTCAAAACCGCCATGTTTTTCATCGTAAATAGAGATTTAATTTACCCTAAATACAGCACATTAGTTCTACTTACAGGGGAACATGAAGGTCAGCTAACTTGACATGGAGAGTACTACTCACCCTGCGTCTCGGCTTGGACTTGGAGAGTGCACATTTATAACAGAAAGTCTTTTGTTTCATTTCTTTATTTACACATATGAAATTTTTAAAAAGACACAGTATAAAAGGAGAATTGCCTAACAACACCTCCAGGGAATTGAAAAGTGGCATTCTCCAGGCAGCACATTACAGGAAATAATTACAGCAATGAAGTATACACAATTTATATGTATCTATCAATCATTTTAGACAGTAAAAAAAAAAGTCTGGGTTACAAACTAGAGGCGTGGAGTCTGAAGAATAGATGCTATTAGTTGCATTGTGGGAAATGTAGGATTCAGAATTGTTTGAGCATCACTCGTACTTGGAACTAAAAGTCAGGATATTTGAGCCTCTGCTGCTTCGATTTTAACCATTTTTAAAAGTCTGCATTTCTTGTGAGTCCCCAAACTTTATCGAAGGACAACACTAAATCACTGGAGGTATCAAGAACTAGATAACTTTAATGCAACTGATGAACTTCCACCCATTTGTCAGATTTAAGCCAAAGACAAAGTCTGTCTTTGTGTTTGATCCCTTCGACTGCCCACATGTCAACTCTCAGTCAACGGAGAGTCAGGAGCCACATCTATTGATTTTTTCTGAACCACATACATGAAATATTAATGTTGTCTTGTATGATCCAGTTAGCCAGCATCATTTTTCAGCAGCTCAAAGAGCCAATATCTAGTGTTACATTAGATTCACGATACATTTGATATCCAAATCTGAGAAACATTGGATTTTATGCTTTGAGTTCATCCAGGACTGTGTAGCCTAAAACACATATTGCATCAGGCTCTGATTCTCACTGATTATATCTCACTCACTATTATATTTCAGTGATGTAACATTTAGACACCCAGCTGTCTGCCAACAGAGTACTTCCTGTTGCAATAATCAAATTCTCCCCTGAGACGCCGCTCAAACAGGCGAGTGGAGAGTCGGCCAATGGCAGGAAAGAGCCAAGAGGTACATATTCTGTATATTAATAGCTACTTAAATTAATAAATAATTAAAAGCATTAGCATTAGTGAGTGAATATTTTGTTTCTGGGCCTGGGGTTGATCTCTCAACCTCACCTCTGTCCCATTTAGGTGCTTTTGCAGTGTGAATGAGGAGTCAGAGGTAATGTGAGGAGTCTTTGATAACAGATTCCCCAACCCAGTGAAGATGAATAAAAATATTAATCAAATCAAATTAAATCAAATCTTGATTAGCTGCGTTCAATACAAATAGATTAAGAGTTTAGATGGTGATCGAGCTTTAAAATAGGTTCACTGGAAATATCTTTAATTGGGACATTTTTGCATGGGGACTGGTGAGTGAGGAGAAATCTTTATTCATTTATGTTTTAATTTATCAAAACAAGTTACAGCTTAATATTCATGATGTGTAGTCCAACTACAGTGGATCCTTGTGTTTGAGCAGATATATTAATATATTGTCTCTCATGAAGAACTATAGTGTCGAGACTTATGTGAGGCAGAATATAAAGATACACAAACAGGTATATTCCTCTCTGATTGAGGAAAGGCTTTGTTTCTTATGTGAACCAGGAGAGACAGAAGACAAAGTCCATTTTAATATTTACTGCTCTTTATATGATGATTTATGTTTATGTTTTATGTTTGTTTTATTTAAGAAGGGACAATGCACATAATTAACATGAGCACATGGGTACATCATGTAAATGTGCCAGATTTAGCCATACAGGCTCATTTTAATCTGCAGTCCCTGGCAGGTTGATGGCATATAAATAACATTAAAAGAATACAGACAAATAGTAAGACAATGACAGAACCACTACTCCAGATTATGAGAGCATGTTTGATTGTCCAGTAACCACTGTGTTATAGATCTGGAGAAAGAGCTGAGAGATGTGATTAGTTCTGTGGGTTTAGTGCTGCTCGATTGGAAAAGGCTGATTGCCCAAAGGTACTTCTTCTATGTGGTATTTTACCATCCCCTCTGTAGTCGCTCAGGTAGGTGAGTTTTGATGAAGGGCTACAGTATACTTTTTAGTTAACTGTCCATCCCTGTTGACTTGGTGGATCATTATAAAACATTTAGGTCTGTTTTTGGAAGGTAGCCTTTTCTGTGGCAAATAACATTTGCTGTGTTTCTGAGAGGAGAGGAAGCTCTTAGTCTGAAATGTAATGTTATGAGTATGTTGCATGTAAATATGAGTTTAAGTTAAGGGTTTTTGTGCGAGTGCGTGTGTCGGCTTGGCACAAATAAACAACTACTACTAAATAGTACTAAACTACTACTAAATAACTATTATTACTTCTACAACTACTAATAAAATAATCATAATCATTGTGATAATTATAATCTTAAACAGTGCGCTTAATTCTGGTAAAGAGGCAAAATCGTAAGAGGAGGCTTGATATTTGGTTTATTAGATGTAAATTAACCTTGTTAAGAGATCAGAAAGCTGCACTGTAGCTGAGTGGCTGTAACGTACATCTACCCATGTACAGTACTTAAGTATAATTTTTAGGTACTTTACTTGAGTAATTCCAATTCATGCTACTTTCTGCTTCTTACTCCACTACATTTGATCGATAACATAAGTTACTAGTTACTTTACAGATTCTGATTAATAATACAAAATATAATCAATCATTAAATAAATTATGATGTATTATCAAAGTTTATGATAAGACTTTAATGATCCCCGTGGCAAAATTCACAAGTTACCCAGCAGTATGTAAACTAATTCAAATAAGCTCCATCTTTACCAGCTGCAACATTAAAGTGCATTAATAATTATAATCCAGTGATATAATGTATATTATTCTGAAATTAGTACTTTTACTTTTGGTACTTTAAATATATATTGATGCTAGTACTTTTTTACGTTTTAAGTAAAATGTTGAATGCATGACTTCTACTTGTAAAAGAGAATTTATACCCTATGGTTTTGCTATTAAGTAAAACATCAGAGTATTTCTTCCACCACTGCTAGCTACCATTCAATTTATCACCTTTATCTGCATATTAACATTTAAACAACAGTTTAATTTAGTCATTTTTAACAGCATGGACCTTAATCGTCGCAGATTTGTGCAGAAACAGCACAGATTCATGAAGAAACTCCTAGATCTGACTCACGCTGCGCGGCTCAAACGTAGGCGGGGTTTCGACAGTTGCGTCATGACGTAGCTGGCGGGAGTGGTGACGCTGCGTTTCCTTGTTTTCAACGCAGCGCGGGAGATTCAGGAGAAGAGGACCGAGTCCGTGGAGTCACCCGGGGAAGCTGTAAGTCGTCAAACTTCTCTCTTCGCAAGTCACAACTAGTTAGATAACTTCTCCGTTTACTCTGAGCTGAACGTGTCACGCCGTAAACACCGTTTACCAATTAAAACCGTTGAGTTTGAATTAGCAAAGCCAGCTAATATACATTGGCTGTATTGCTAGCTTAGCTCAACTCTTCAGCTAGCAGGAGATACTGACAGGTCGGAGGATAACTGTGTTGTACAGACGTGTTAGTCCTCGCTTCACGTATTTTATTACTGTTTCTGCTTCTCCGTTCGTCAGTGTGGTGGTTTGTGAAAATGCCTTGTGAGAGGAAGCCGATGCGCTACGGCCACTCGGAGGGACACACCGAGGTCTGCTTCGATGACTCTGGGAAGTAAGTGAAATGTTAAAAATTATATAATGGTCCCTCAGCTGTCTGTGGCTGCTAATGCTGAGCTAAATGTGATCCACTGGTCACTGCTAAACTCATCTGCCATGTCATGCTCATTCATGACAGTATTTTATTTTGTTTTACAGGATTATTGTACACTTAACTTTAAGTTTTGACCGCCTGTATACAGTCTGTGGTGGTTCATGTGGGCCTTTAAACCCTGAGATCAGTCCGGCGTGGATATTTGAAATATGTGTGTTTATGATCTTGAGTCAAACATAAGGTTTTCTGAAGTGGGCAAGATTGTCAGTGTAAATGTGTCTGTTTTAACCCTGCAGTCAACATGTGGCCTGTTCAAAGCATCTACCTCAGAGGTGTTCAGTACATGTATAAATTGCTAAAATAGCTGTTTGCATTGGAGCTCCCCTGACTTGTGATGGAAAGAGGCATTGTCAGTTCAGCTGTGATATACAGCAGGTTAGTTCCCAGCTAAAAGCTTAGTGACAGACGACGAAAGCCACAGAAACAATCACAATGTGATATTTCTGATTGTGCTTACTGAGCTGATATATAAACAGTGCTGCTTACATTGACAAAGTTTTGTACTGAACTGAACAAAACAGTGCAAACAGCCAAGAGAGTGAACTTAGTACTGAACTGATGACAGTCAGAAACGGTGTCATAACATCACGGTGTAATGAAATATGAATCAGTTATATTCTTAAAAAGCATTGAACAAACTACATAATCGGTCAAGTCAAATTTATTTATAGAGCACATTTAAAAACAACCAAAAGTGCTTTACAGTGCTGAAAGCCAAAGAACAATAAACAGCAATTAAACACAGTAAAAATGTTAAGAGGCAGAACACATACAACCGAAACAATGATGTCAACTGTAAAGAAAACAGACATAATTCAGGACAAAATTCAGGTGGACACAAATGCTCAAGAATAAAGGCAGGTTATGAGTTGAGTTTTAAAGAGATCTAAGAGAGACTGATCCAAAGTAATCAGTGACTGAACTGGACTGAATGAAATGTTTTGAATTATCAGTGTCCTCCTCTAGTCTTCCTGCCTTCTGCCCAGTCCATGATCAGAAATAAATTAATATAAACATGTACATGTGTTCATTTCAAAAGATTTAGAAGAAGCTTTATTCATTCATTCATGGATAGAATCACTTAGACTACAACAGAAATGTCATGATGCTGGACTGTGCTTGTTAGCAGTAATGTTGTTACTGTGCCGCACAGTGTGATTTTATTAAGTGATAAAGCTGCAAGTTTTACAGGAAATCTGGCAGCAAAAACAGTGTTTTCTTGTTTTCTCACACTGACTTGTAATCACTGTAAATCCTCACGTTGCACAATAGGACACTGATTAAAAAAAAAAGTATTTTCTGAGAAGATGAAATAATCAGTTTGACTCTTTGTTACTTTTCCTTCTGCTGCTCAATATTGCCCAAATCTGATCATCATGATAACATTTTCCTCAGGTTCATTGTAACCTGCGGAAATGATGGAGACGTTCGGATATGGGAGAGTCTGGATGATGACGATCCCAAGTTCATCACCGTCGGGGAAAAGGCGTACTCTCTCGCACTCAAGGTTGGTCGTCTGCCGCCTTCTGGCAGATTTAGGTTGTTTTGGGATCCGTGATACACCGACTCATGACGTATGGTTGATTTCTTCTGAGACTCTTTGTGATGCATCAACACAGTTTGCACTGTCAGTGGTGGATTGAGATGTTTTCTTTCCTCCACAGAACGGCAAGCTGGTGACGGCGAGCTCCAACAACACGGTGCAGATCCACACGTTTCCCGACGGCGATCCAGATGGCATCCTGACCCGGTTCACAACCAACGCCACACATGTCACCTTTAACAGCAGCGGCACGAGAGTTGCTGCCGGATCAAGGTACTTATGATTGCTTTTGAAAAACATAACTGGAAGCTCTAAAGCTCACTAATTTACACGTCATATCTCGTTTGTGGAGTTATGTGGAGCAGTATGTAGTACACACTGTATACTGCTTTCATAGTAGAAATAAGTCAAATCGATTTGTTTCGCAGTATGCTAGCCAGGCTTTGCTGGTTTCCGGTTTTGGAAAGCAGAAGTAAAGAATAGTACAGCAAATGGCAAACCACTGCCTGCGCTTTGCATTGTGGGACACAGTAGGCGAGGTAGACTGGTCCGATGCATACTGGAGGTTTTTTTCTGAATCAGTACGATATCCAGGTATTTCTGGCATACTGCAGATTTTGCTTTTGTTTGCATACTGCATACTACATTTTGGCCAAATCAGTACGTACTGCTAGTATAGTAGGGAGTTTCAAATACAGCCCAAATATTCCAGAAAGTCACTCGCCTGGCCCGGCAAAAAAATAGGTACAGGACATGACTCCACGTAAAACCACAAATAGTTGTTTTTACATTTCTGTTTCTGACAGTGCTGGCAGACTTTTTTATTTTATTTATTTTTTTATTTTTGGACAAACCTACGCTAGCTGTTTCTCTCTGTTTCCAATCTTTATGCTAAGCTAAGCTAAGCTAACCAGCTGCTGGCTGACTGTAGCTGCATATTTAGGGTTCAGACATGAGAGTGGTATCTGGTTTCTCATCTAACTCCCAGCAACAAAGCGAATAAGCATATTTCCCAAAATGTCAAACTATTAATTTTCAATACATGTTCTGTGCTTAACACCTGTACCAACCGAGTCTCTGTTCGCCTGATTTACACCAGGTTTTTACATTTTTTTTCGGGGCAATTGTTCGCCTTTATTGGACAGAGTGAGAGTGAAGAGCCAGACAAGAAATGGGGGGAGAGAGAGGGGCATGACATGCAACAAAGGTCGCTGGCTGGAGTCAAACCAGCGACATTGCGGTTGTATTTCATGTGCTGTAATCACTCGGCTACCAAGCCGCTCCAACACCTGATTTCTATTTTGAAATCGGATGTATATCTGCCCAATATATCAGAAAAACTGAGAAAAGTTGATGAAATGAATGAAATCGACACAAACTGCGTCACAACATTTAAAGACACGCCTACAGTTACACAGCCTGGTTGGTTCCTACACAGATTTGTCCATAACTGTGAAAAAATGTCCAATCTTAATCATTGCTGAGAATTTTTAAGATCCCAATGTAGACCATAATCCTGGGGGGAAAAAAAGACATTTTAAGAATATGTTCAGTTACGAGGATGTCCAACTGACTGGGCAGATTCATCGCTTCATCCTGAGATATTTCTCGCCACCAGTGACGTGATCCCAGAGCTGAAAGACGACGGGCGAATGTCACTTTGACTTTGTGAAACGATGCACGTCCACTCCGCTCCGGCTTCTCCTGTGGCAGCTGGCGAAGCTGTCGTGCGTAACGTGTCTGTTGTGTTCAGTGTCGTGTAAACTATGACTAAACCGGACCAAGATCTCATTAGGTTCAGCGTTGTTGTTCCAGTGCAGAATGAGCTGCACACAGCAAGTGTACCTGAGTGATATTTCCACCGCGCAGACAGAGCGGCACTTTGGATTGGTTTATGATTAGTCTTGATTGGAGATAAATGTCTGTTTGCAACCAGAATTGATTTGCCCTAAACAGGTTGATCACAGCAATAAAAGCACAGAGCATGGCGCCTTATTGATGCTGCTATTTTCACACTGGTAATTCCTGTTGAGATATTGATTGTAAAAATTCAGGCATCTGAGGCTGTTAGGGCAGATTTGGAATCTGCATTCTGGCGGACGTTGGAGGAAATCAGGATTATTTTGCTTCTGCTGTTCATTGATTTGACAATTTGCACTCGTGTCGGTTCACAGCTGATGTGCTCTTTCCCTCAATGCTGCCGCCGCCGCTCGCTGGCAGTCAGTCACAGATTCCCTGCATATGCCAGTTTTCACATATTTATCCTCAATTTCTCTGTTTTCCTCAGCGACTTCATGGTTAAGGTGGTGGAGGTGTCGGACAGCAGCCAACAGAAAACACTCCGGGGCCACGAAGCGCCTGTCCTTAGTGTCACCTTTGACCCCAAAGATGACTTCCTGGTGGGTAAACTGAGGTTGTTGGCTGATTGTGTGCTGATGATTATAAAATGTTTGGTCTGAAATTAGCATCCACAGTTTGTACTGCACTGTACGTGGTTCTGTTCATGAAACAAGACTGAACAAATTAACGTGAGATGTTTCTGTGAAGAATGTACACAACGGTCAACACATACACTATACACAACTATATAACATGATCCAATATAACAACACAACACACAGCTTTTGAAACAACAGCTGTCTGACTCAGTCACAATAGTTCAATTCGTCTTACTTGAACTTCTGTAATAATTTGTGCAACGGCAAACACAACATTTATGATTTAAAAACAGAGCAGAGTTGTAAAGTCGACATGGCAGCTTGATGTAACGTCCCATGTCAGGGAAGTGATACCTTCACAGAAAGACTACAGCGACTAATCATCTCTAGGCAAGGGACGAGATTTTGGTATTTGAAGCATTCTGGTTTCCGTTTGTAGGCTTTGGTTGCACGCAGGTAAACAGTCTGTGTGGAGAGCAGAAGAGGCGGAACGGATAGGCCGAAAGGCAATCTCAGAATCCATCGGCTATCGTCTGATTACGATTTAGCTTTTTATCAATCTCTGAACCCCACAGATTAGCTTTTTATTTATTTATTTATCTGCATTTAAATTGTCGTGAGACGATAGCTGAAGGGTTCCGAGATTTCCAATCGGACTGTAAACAATGACCAGCGCACGGAAGAGGAAGTCTTAGCATGGATATCTGTTATCCGGATATCCACTGGCTACACCGTAAGCCCCGAAACATTGGCCGTTGCCCCCAGAGGCTAAACCTCAGACTTTGGCCACATTTTTCAGTCTTTCAAAGGCCACACTGTTGTCAGGCTCCTGAAATGGGACTCTGGTAACATCGAATTATATCGCCACAACCTAATTCCACTCAAAGACATATAAATGATGAATTATTGCCCAGCTCTGCTTGAAAGGTACAGTTGCAAATGTGTGATGTTTGGGTGGGTAACATTTGACTTGATTAACCCGGATGACAAACTGTTCTGACTTGAAAACGACAAATCCAAAACCTGGTCTGCTCTCTCTGTCAGGCGTCTGCCGGCTGCGATGGCTCCGTCGTGGTGTGGAATATCGAGGAGCAGGTACATCACACTCACACTGAAAGATCTGATAAACACGACCTTTATTTTTCCATCTGTTCAGTCTGTCAGATGCCGATCTGCTTTGTGTCCGTTCAGACTCAGTTGATCAGCTGGCCTCTGCTGCAGAAGACCAATGACGTCAGTAATGCAAAGTCTCTGTGTCGGCTGGCCTGGCAGCCCGGGACGGCAAAGGTCAGTGACACAACTCTTTATTGGCAGAGCCTGGTGTCTACTATTAATCTCTATCCCTGCAGCACTTCTGCTTCCTCAGTGCAAACCACATCAGTGATTAATCACTGTAAAGAATCGATTATGATCTAATCAACGTAACAGACAGAACACTAACCTTAAAATAACAGAAACATGCCTGCGTGTGCTCTCAGGTTTTAGCGGTTCCTGTAGAGGCAAAGGTGCACCTGTACGAGCGAGGGTCCTGGGATCATGTGAGCACTCTGTCCGATGACCTGCTGACACAGGTGAGGTCCAGGTGGACATGCACAGTCATGTTCATGGTCAAGTCATCTTATGTGAAAGTTGAGAATCGTAAGAGAAATGCAGTAGGGGGGAAAAAGACTAAGACCAAATGTAAAAAAGCATTCGTACATTTTACGTACTTTTCTTCCTGCTTCAATCAAAAACAAACACACTTGCATATGGTGTCTCTCTCTCTGGTCGAAAATCAAGCTGTTCCACTTAGCGCTCCCCCTAGAGGTCTGGAGAACTTATATTGTGTTGATTGTACTTATTTTGGATTTTCGTATGTGGTTTTGACTTTGCATCGTTTCTGAAGCTGCAGCACGTTTCTCCTGATGGAAATGTTTTGGGCCGTTGTAGCACGTTTGCCCTCGTCGGCCATTGTACTTCGATGACCAAAGACAGGCTGCGTCAGAAATGTACGACCAAAGTTCCACAATGTGACTGACGTTTACAAACCAGCCAATCAGAAAACAAAAGGAAATGATGCAGAATACACTGACAAGCTGCTATAATGCTAAAAAGCATATTTACCTCAAACTTACTTTGCACAGTAATTTCCTCGATCTTCTCCTCTTTTGCGGTTTTTCGATGCACTGAAGTGGTGCAGATAATTAACGTGATGTCATGTGTCTGCTTTTTTTCTATTTACATGGTATTGATTACCTGCAAGTTTTTGTTCCGTTATTACAGATATTATAACTATTAATGATAAGAAGACGTAGAAGACTATTACGATGGTAGACCAGAGACCATTGTTGCCGTCTCCATCCTCTCTTTCCAACCTGTAGAACAGGACACGCCCACTGATGTCGTCACCGTTTGCACTTCAGGTCGAGGAAAACCTGCTATCCCGTTGGTGGAAAAGGGGTTTGAGTGTGCAGGCGACATAAGGACACAATTAGCTCAGATCTTAGAAGACGGTTTCCTGTCAGATGTTATATTGATCTAAGTGGCATTTTTGATATCCATCAGAAGGTGATACAGCTCTTGACATGATTTTCATGGTCATTTTGTCTGATACAAAACTGATATTTGCCAGCAGCAGGTGTCTAGTTTCTACCTGCAGCCTCAGAGTTGAGCTGTTGCCTGTGATGCCGAGTGTAGATGTTTACAAAGGAACCTGCCTGCAGCGACAGTTTCCACGTTCAGATGTGCGTGATATGAGGGCACAATTGTTATACAAATCCAGATACGACATTTTTGAGCAGTTATTGTTTGATACTGATTGGCTGACTTGTATATTGTGCACCTCTCGCTCTGTGCTCAATAAAAGAGAATTTGTTTTTATCTCATTAAGGCGGAGTTGCATTATTTTTTACAGCCCCCTGGACTGTTCTTACCTTGTTCTTACTGGAAGCGATGAGGTGTCGACTGTTAGGACATTATGAGCTGGCACATCGTTAACTCGCCGGACCACAACCTGCTGCAGCTGCTCAATTAAAATAATTGAACTCTTTGTGCCAGAGGCTCATTAGGCGTGAAGTAACACTTTCCATCTAATTCATTTTGTTCTCGTCACCTCCTGTGTTTCCTCCCTCTCCTTTTCCCCTCGCTTTCCTTTATCTGATGTTCAAACACAAGATGCATGAATTTGCTCTGCAGCCTTTCGTCTGCTGAAGCGTGATGCACATTTTCAGACCAAACACCTGACCTTGATACAATCTGAAGGCTCTGAAATGTTGAGCTCTTCAAAGACTGTAGCTGAAATCATGAGCAGAAGTGAAAGTGCAGTCTGTCAGCGCTCTGCTGGAGCTTTTATTGTGCTATCTCTTCGTTTTGAAATTCTTTTTTTCCTCTACAGCCCGTCAACGTGGTGGCCTGGTCTCCATGTGGGCAGTTCCTGGCAGCGGGCAGCGTGGGGGGTTCACTGACTGTGTGGGACGTGAACAGCAAGCTGTGTGTGGAAAGGTACGAACTACGAGGACGTGTACAGATGTTAAGATCTGTTCAGGGTTCCCACGCGTCCTAGAAAACCTGGAAAACAGTTGACCATTTATCCAGTCATGGAAAACACATGGATTCAGGTTATAAATTAATAATAATAATGATAAATGTTATTTACATAGTTCTTGCCAAGCATAGAGCACAGAGGGCTTTCCAAAAGAAACAATATGAAATACAATGACAGAATACTATATAAATAGAAATATAATAACAATATTAAAACAGTAAGAGGAGATAGTAACTTCATAACATTTTCTGAATAAGACAGGTGCCAGATACTTTTGCTGGCTCTTATTAGTTAGCCTATTTTTTATTTTTTAGAGAAAGAGACAGGAGAGAAAGTAAGAGAGAAAAGAGAAAGCTGAGGTGAGAGTTGTCCAAACCATCACTGTAACTTGGTTATAAGCATGTAAGAGATGATTTCATAGACTGCTCGTCTTTAAATCAGACTTCCACAGAGAGGAACATATCAGATGGCTCGATCCCTGTCTGTCATACCAGCTGGATCATCACTGGAAATGTCCTGGAAAAGTCCTGGAAAATTATCTCTGGAAAGGAGTGTGAACCCTGTCTGTTGTGTGTCAAACAAATTCAAATGTTTATATGTCCATGCTGCATCACGGGTGAAATTTTAATGAAATTGGTTGAACAAAATTTTCCTGTTACTAACCGGTAAAAGGGGCATCTGCATCATCGACACCTGCTGAATAAAGGTAGAAACACTCGCAGCTTCTGTAGAAGTAAGTAACTACTGTAAAAACTGGTGAGTCTGATGTTCTTAAAGCCTTCGTGCCAGACGAAATGAAAATGGTGGTCAGTAAGCGTCATGGCAGTCCTCCATTTATGTTTTCATATTTCTCGTGCACAAATAGTAATTAGAACCAGCATCTTCAGATTTCATCCTCCTGCGAGTTGGAGCCCGAACAGTGCTGGATTTTTTTTAAGACCGGTATCTAACGGAGAGTTGGGGGAAACATTTAGAATATATTGGCTCATATGTACTTATTTTTCTTATCAAAAATATGTTCTGTTCTCTCTGGTTGCCAAATGTTCCTTAAGTTGCTTTCTGTACATTTCTGTACTGCAAAGTAAAAAAAATTATAGATTCTAACCTTTGGGCCGATATATGCACTAATACATATTAAGAACCTTTATTTAACCAGGAAGTCTCCTGAGACACGAGAGACGTGGCCATAATGGCAGCGTGTAGTGGTTAACACAGACTCACAAATTAATTTGCAATATATTCTGTAATAAGCTAAAATGAGCCATGTCGGCGTATCCCTGGGGCTCAACCGTGGACTGTAATGTCATGGTAATGTGGCTGGTAGTTGTTGAAATATCTTCCTCTGAACAAAAGTGATAGACTGACAGACATCTTCATACTCTGAATGTCTGTTCAGGTTCATTATGTTGTTTAATTTGATCACAGTTCATGATTTTAATCAAAATGTTTGCCAGTTTTAAGCTGTTTGGATTTTAAGTTCTTGTCCAGCTGCTTGAGTTTAGACAAACATTTAAAACTGAAGCGACAAAGAGTTCTGAGAGACTCAAATTAAGGTATTGGGGGGAAAGTATTGTTTTGGTATTGATACTGATGCTAGTGTCCATACAATACTTAACAGGGCTAGAGGGGCAGGAATAACGGTAACCTGACAGCTGGTGCAGTCATTGAGAGGAACAGTAGACGTTCAGGATCACTACAGTCAGAAGTGTTTTGTCTCTGCTGCAGGCAGAAGCACGAGAAGGGCTTCACAGTGTGCGGTTTGGCCTGGCACCCGTCAGGCAGCCAGATCGCCTACACGGACACGGAGGGCTGCCTGGGCCTGCTGGACGGACTCAGCACCTCCACATCCAACCCCAACACCACCAAGGTACCGCTCAATTAACGCAGGATTTAAAGGCTCCTTTCAACTCAAATGTACCAGCTGCAGCACGGTGATAGGTTAGAGATTAAAAGACAACATTTCTTCAGCCTCTCTTGGGTCAAACCGTGGACCTTCTCTAAACTTGTACTTGTTGCTCTTTTAAATTCCATTTGCCATGACAATATCAACATTATATGATATATCCACCATTGACATCAGGTTGTCATGTTGATGCTAAAAAATAACTTTCAGGAGGCACCAGCAAAAAAGCCGGCAAAGGACTACGACGACCTTTTTGATGACGACGATGACGATCAACTCATGGACGAAGGACTGAGTGACGCCATCTCGCCGGTTAAGAAACCTGTCGCTGGGGACGACGACGACGATGATTTCCTCATGCCTGCAACTGGGCGGGTGAGGAACAGAGGGGCCATCCTGGATGATGAGAACTCACTGGGTGAGAGAAAGTTTGTTATTAAGGTGTTGAGCCACCACAAACTACCAGGACAGATTCTCCAAGTCTGTGGAAGTCCAAACCATATTCTCTTATCTGGTGTTTTGTTTGTCTTAACATGTGTCGCTCCAAATTCTCCCACAGCTGTTCAGTTGGGTTGAGATCTGGTGACTGTGAAGGCTACAGCATGTTATTCACATCGTTTTCTCATCATTTCATTATATTTCTACACTGTTTTATTCAGGGTTTTATTTTAATTTGTCACCCGTTTGTACATAAGATAGAACTTTGTTTATCCAGAGGGAAATTGTTGGGCAGCAGTTGCAGCAAAAAGTAGAAAAGTGCTAATCTAAAAATATCAATAAACAAATATCCAAAATCTTAAATATACACAATACCAGAATATAAACAAGGTTAACAGGAAGGATCATAAATTGCTCGTATCTCACATTATCTGACTCTCAGTTAGGGCTGCAACTAATGACTATTTTCATTATCGATTAATCTGCCAGTGATTTTCTTGGTTAATCGTTTGGTCTTTAAAATGTCAGAAAATAAAGACAAATTGCCCATCACAATACTCTGGAAACCCAAGGTGACTTCTTCAGATGTCCGACCAACAGGTTAAGACCCAGAGAGATTCAGTTTACTGTGATTATGAAATGTAGAAAAGCAGAAAATCCTCAAAAAATGATCAGCTGGAACTTGGTCATCTTTGGCATTTTTGCTTGAGAAATGACTCAAATGATTGAACTAGTGTCAAAATAAATTTCAGATTATTTTTCTGTCAAATAACAAATCATTGCAGCTTATTGCTGCTTTTTTGGTATTACTTAATACAAATGATAATTGGTTATATGATTCAAAATTAAACAGAAAGATTAACATGACTTCATGGTTGGCCATCTACCCTAATGCTGGACGCAGCAGTGCTCCAAGCATTACATCTGAGACGTTCAGGTGAATGGAGAATAAGAGGATTTAGCATGTTTGTCTACTAAAAAACGTCTATGATTCCATCTTTGTGTCTTCATTCAGACACCGGGTCGCTGAAGCTCGGTCGGGACAGATTCGGGGATGACGATGACACGGGCAGCGCTGTAGTGCCTGCGGCCGCCCCGCCGGTGCCCCTGCGTCCCGTCTATGAGGGACCCCTTCCAACGCCTCCCCAGAAGGCCTTTCAGCCAGGCTCCACCCCTGCACACCTCACACACCGCTTCATGGTAGGACACACAGACGGATCGATTTCACCGACTAAAATCAACCAAGCTAGAATCATTTTATCCTTTTCTTTTGTTGTACTAAACTAAACTCACTAAAAATTAAACTTCATCTTGAGCTAAATAGGGAAGAAAATGTTTTCCAGTCTCACGTGTACTGACAAACACATTGTGCCTCAGATGTGGAACTCGGTGGGGATAGTGCGAGGCTACAATGACGAGCAGGACAACGCCATCGACGTGGAGTTTCACGACACGGCCGTGCACCACGCCATGCACCTCACCAACTCTCTGGGTCACACCATGGCTGATCTTTCCCAGGAGGCCGTGCTGCTGGCCTGCCCCGGCACGGACGAGCTCGCCAGGTAAACCTCCTCCTGTCCGGTTTGTGTTTTTTGGTTCATTCTTTCAGTAAATCTTTCCAACCTACAAATCCTCTTCGTCTCTTCTCAGTAAGCTTCAGTGCCTCCACTTCTCGTCGTGGGACACCAATAAGGAGTGGATGGTGGACCTGCCGGAGGGCGAGGACGTGAAGGCGCTGTGTCTGGGTCAGGGCTGGGCGGCAGTCGCCACCAGCGCGCTGATGCTCAGACTATTCTCCATCGGCGGAGTCCAGAGGGAAATCTTCAGCCTGCCGGGGCCCGTGGTCTGCATGGTCGGCCACGGAGAGCAGCTGCTCATCGTCTACCATCGGGGTTAGACACACACACACACACACACACACGTATACTTAGGTCACTTTTGGGGACATTACTTACTTTAATTTCCTGGAGACTTGCCTAACCTTAACCACTGATCCAAAAATCAGCCTTTTCCCAGTTGGGGACACGGCTTTTGTCCTCCTGTAACTCGTCTTTAGTCCGTGTGTCCCCGTGTTTTTTATTAACATGCAGAATCTCCAGCTTTCTTACGTCCATCTGCTCTCAACAAAAAACAAAAAACGTTCACGTTTACATTTGTGTGTACAGTACACGCGCTTGTTTATCTGCGTGAAAAGTTCAAATTCAAAAGGAAACTTTCCCTATTTAAAAAAAAAAAGTCCCTGAATGCAACTCCGACCTCGGTTACGTCAAATTCAAACGCTGACTGGATTAGATGCAAATGCTTTAGAGCTGAAACAATTAGTCTGTGGTGGAAAAGCAAAGTTAATTTTCATAGTGCTTAGACATGAACATGAGAGGCCAAAAGCTGCCTTGAAGGCTAAAAAACAATTTTTGGAAATCTAAAACCACCAGCAGATAATCTCCCTATTATTATATGTACTGTATTTATATAGATACTATAGACTGACAAAACGTAGGATGTTAAAAATGGATTTAGAGACTGATGCACACCAAACCAACCAAAGAAGCATAAAAGATAATACAGGCAATAAAAATAGCCTAAAAATAAAATCATGAAATACTACACAAAATAAATATATAATAGTAAAATGTTAACAAAATAAAATAGAATAAAATAAATAATAATAATCTGCAGTAAAATGGTGATAAAAACAAAAATAGAATAAAATGAATAATAATGATGATAGTAAATAAATGAGCATAAAAAATAAAATCATAAAATTATATAACATTACATAAAAGCCAGAATAAAGAGATGGGTTTTTAGTTATAGTTGATCTCAGATGGTAGTGCCTTCTAAACTAATAAAATACTTTAAAAATCAATATGAAAACTAACAGGTAACCAGTGTAAAGACTTTAAAGTAGGTGTAATATGCGCTCTCCTTTTGGTCTTAGTCAGCGCTCGTGCAGCAGAATTTTAAATTAATTGTAGCTGATTTATTGTTTTCTTTGGTAGACCAGAAAGAGGAGCGTTACGGTAGTCTGACCTGACGAGGCCTTACGTTGGTGCATGTGTTTTTATTTTCCGTCATCAGCGACAGGTTTCGATGGGGAACAGGCTCTGGGTGTCCAGCTGCTGCAGTTCGGTCGAAGGAAGAGGCAGCTCATCAACGGCGAACCCCTCCCGCTGTCTCACAAATCCCACCTGTCCTGGCTCGGATTCACCGCCGAGGGTCAGTCTGCCAGTTTAGATTTTTTTAATTCTCTAGGAAACATTTCTCTGACCTTGTTTATACTAAAATCTTAACAGAAGCAGCATCACCCTCTTTAAGATGGCAGCCTGTCTGCGTTGTGGTTTTTCAGGCACCCCGTGCTATGTGGATTCGGATGGGGTGGTCCGGATGCTGAACCGCTCCCTGGGCAACACATGGACGCCTGTGTGTAAAACCAGAGAGACCTGCAAAAGCAAATCAGATCACTACTGGGTGGTGGGAATACATGAGAACCCTCAGCAGCTCAGGTGAACTCTCTCTTCTCCACCGTACTGTTCCTGTCTCCTGACACATCTGAGAAGTCGGTTATATGTTGTATAACATTATATGTCTGCTCTTTGAAATATTTGGATCGTGTTGGAGGCGTGAAGGAGGCGCAGACAAATGTTTAGGGTCTGTCTGACTGAGTTAACTCGGTGAAAGACGACTCAGAAACTTAAACAGGAAATAAAGAGAAATTAGAGTTTGTCGTCACCAGTGCAAGTTACTGAAATAATAATTAGTAATTAGTTACAGTTACTAGTTAGTTCTCTCAAAAGTATTACTGCATATAAAAGTAATTAGTTACTAGGGAAAGTAACTTTTGCGTTCCTTTTAAATATCTGCTTCATTTCTCTTCTCTTGCTTATATTTAGTTTTTAACACGTTTGAAATAAAAATCTGTTCTTGCTGGTTAATCGTTATGTTTTAGAGGCTGTTTTTACTCTCCTGAATGCAGCCTCTTCTTGTCCGGTCAGGTGTATTCCATGTAAAGGCTCCAGGTACCCCCCCACCCTGCCCAGACCTGCTGTGGCCATCCTGCCCTTCAAGCTGCCTCTGTGTCAGACCTCCACGGAGAAAGGACAGATGGAGGTAAACACGCCAAACACACACAGCAACAGGGTTTCCCGCCGCCATTTTGGGGAATAATGGCAGTGAAAAGCTTGAAGGAAAGAATAACTGACTAATCCATTAATGACCTTTTCTGTCTGAAATGATGCTCTTTGTTCCCTGAAGTTTAAAGAATATTTTACTGGTAGCTAACTGAACCAACTGACAAAGCTAACGTTAGCATGCTAATATCTGTCCCGTTTAGAGTGACACGTCTGACCTGAAACTTGATAAATGCTGTTTAATGATTTAAATTACGTTTCACAAAAATAACACAACATACCTCAAATTACAAAAAAAAACGATAACATTTGACCAAAAGAGTAAATAACGTCACTTAGGTTAGCATAATCTGACATTTCCCACTAATTCTAAACTGTATACTCCTGTACTACTTACTCTGAAACACACATTTCTCCATATGTGCAGACATAAATACAACAAACACCTATAGCTACAGTCACAAAAGATATATTTTTTTGCACCTCTAAAACTAATTTTTGGAAGTTATGCTAGTTTGTGATGCTACATGTTACAGTCTTTACTAGCTGAGACAAGTTTTCCTGATTTAGTGAATCACAAGTGTGAAACTGGCTAGTAGTTACTAAGAACTTAGGAAGGACTTTGTTCAAACTAAGTAATGGATTTATGAATAGCTGCTGCAACCCAATCCAGATGTGCATCAACATTTCCAGCTTTCTAATATAGTTATTGTTAATATTGAAATGTCTTTTAAATGACATTAAGTCTTCTATCAGAGCAGCGTGCCTGATGGTGGATAAACAGGTAAATACTTCTCTGTAATGTGAACTGGAAGTGCACAGTTTCCATTCAGCCGGTCGTCCTCTGTCGTCCTCCAGGAGCAGTTCTGGCGTTCAGTCCTCTTCCACAACCACTACAGCTTCCTGTCGTCCAGCGGCTACGAGACAGACGAGGACGGACAGAGTCAGTCCCAGAAGGAGCAGCAGGAGCTGCTCATGAAGATGTTTGCAGTGAGTATGAAGACAATGAGCGATATTGTCCGAACACACACTGATTTAGAAGAGTGCCTTGTTTTCTGTAGCTGCTGCGGTCGCGTCTGACGTGTTGATGAATAAACTCATGCAGAGTCGATGTTTCCTTCCAGTTGTCCTGTAAGCTGGAGAGAGAGTTTCGCTGCGTGGAGCTGGCGGAGCTGATGACTCAGAACGTGGTGACTCTGGCCATCCGATACGCGTCCCGATCCCGACGCATGGCCCTCGCCCAGCGGCTCAGTGAGATTGCCCTGGAGAAATCCAACCAGATCCAGGAAGAGGAGCCGGAGGAAGAGGAAGAGGAGCCAGAATACCCCAGACGGACCTCTGGGTAATGCCAAAATTGTCTGAGGGGAGTGTGAGGGTATATACCGTCATATCGCCCAACCCTTATATCAATAATTCAAGAAGATCAACTTAATAGTTTTGAACCAGGACCTCCAGTATTTGGATCAACTGGCTCGTGAAAAATAAGGCGTTAGATTTAGTAGCTACAGCTGTTTTTTGTAATGTAATGTGTCGGATACATATTTTATCAGCATTTAAATAACTGAGTCTGATCCGATACTTTATATATATATATATATATATATATATATATATAAAGTATCGGATCAGACTCAGTATCGGCGGATATTCACTTTTGAAGGCTTGGACTTGGATTGGGGCCAAAAAACTGGATCAGGACTTCCTTAATTGTAGAGCATATGAAAGATGTGCCCCCTTGTATTTTAGCTGCTAACTGTGCTCCAGTGGAGGGGAGGAGAGTGTGATTCATAAGTTTATTTTTTTGGACAGGTTTGGCCAGAGCGAGGTCACAGGAGGACGTTACAGCAACAGATGCAACCAGGAGGAGGAAGAGGAGCAAGGAGAGGAGCTCAGGGAGGAAGAGGATGGACAGGAGATGGAGACCGAGGAGGCAGCGGAAACCAGAAAACGTCAGTTGCACCTCTTTCTTCAGCTCTCTCTGCACATTTATGTTCTCAGCAGAAAACACAACGATGCCAGCTAACGTGTCTGATGTGTGTGTGTGTCTCGTACTGAAGGCGTGAACCCGTTTGCTAAAGAGGCAGGTTCACCCGCGAAGCCATCTCTGACACCAAGTGAGTCAACAATCCATTTAAGTGTAGTAGTAACAGTAGAATGGTGATCTATCATATAAAGTGATCATTGCAATATCCTGTTAAAGTAATTCATGTTGAGACGCCGTCCTGTTCCAACTGTACCTGCCTGTTATTGAAGACTGTTGATCTGAAATACAGACAGAGATCCACCATGTATGTGATCAGTTTAAATATTAATATGGTGTGAGGGGCATGATTCAAATATTTTTAATTGGAATAAGCATCTGATGTCTCTTTTTCTTTTTGCAGTTGGTAAAGTAGGACGTGCAAATCCGTTCAAGGTAAGAACTAAAAATATTATGATGGCAGCGCTGTTCGATTTCTCTAATTATTTAGAAGTGAACACTCAAAAAGGAGCGTAAGAATGTAAGGTGAAGAGAGGCGGACATGTTTAGTGGAGGAACGGTAACGGTTTGGATGGGGTACATGCAGGTGCTCGGCTCAGGGAAACCCGCGGCTTCGTCAGGTCAGCCTCGAGTGGCAAACATCCTGGACAACATGACGTCCAGCAAGAAGCTGGCACCACTCTGCGGTTCTGCAGGGAAACCAAACAAAGGCCCCGTCCTCAAACCGCTGGCCCCCAGGCCCAAGACAAAGGTATCGTCATCTCCAAACTGAGTGGACAATCATAATACCTCCTTTTAAACATTCTAAATATCATCTTGTGCTCACCACACTGTGATAACAGATATCAAATGTATTTAAATTGATAAAACACCATGTATATCATGCATCCGTGTTGCCAGACTTTAGTATAAAACTGGAGATATTTACTCCTCGAGGTTCTCTGCTTGTAATTTCCCCGTCTTTCCTCTGCAGACTCAGTCCACTCTGCTGCAGATGACTGGCACAAAGGCGGCCAATAAGAAGCCTCAGGAGAACACGGAGCCGGCTGCAGATCAGCAGAAACAACCAGACGTCCCGCGTCCAGCCTCGCCTGCAGATAACACCGAAAATAAGAGGTAAAAGATGGGGTTGTCTTAACGCTTTGAAATGACTTTATTGGAAACTACAAGGTAGACTGACCTGGGCGTGTTGTTGACTGTTCAGGCCGAAGACGGGCTTCCAGCTGTGGCTGGAGGAGAACAGGAAGAGCATCACAGCTGACCACCCGGACCTGGAGGAGACCGACGTCATCAAAGAGGCAATGGGGCGCTTCAGGACGCTGTCAGCAGAGGAGCGACTGGTATGAAACCTTTTCTTCACCTCGGTGTCTTTACCTGCAGGGCTGTTGCGTTTTTTTTTCCGGCATCCCCTGTGGTCCCCACCGCCACAGTCTGAACGCACTACCCCCGTTCAAATGAATGGGAGGACTGGCGAGTAGCGCAGGGTTGTGCAGCGGTGAGGGAGTGTCGCGTTTCTCCAAAAGTTGACTCTGTTTTAACTTTTCCCACCACTGCAGCCTAAACACACTACGCACATTGAAATGAATGGGAGGACTGGCGTTTTTTGCCACAAATTTACCAAAATCTACACGCGTGAAATATGAGTACACAGTGAGCTGTTTTCAGTTCATCCTGCCTTGAATCTAGTTTGCCCTGAAGAGCAAATTGACCAGTGAAACCCATCAATTAGAGTCTGTAAGGCAGTGTGGTGATTATCAGCTTCAGATCCATTAACCCCTTCCTCACTGTGCAGCCTGAAGACACTCCACACTCAGACGTTTGAGTCAGACCCTCTTTTATCTCTTTCATTATTTACACTTCTGTATGTTTTACATTGTTTTGCCTCAGTAATCACACATAAAGTTACCATCAGAAAACGGCAGTTTCTGCAGCAGATAAGACATTTAAAACCTTAACCAACAGCCTTCAGATTTATCTAATTAATTAAAAAGTCTGTCAAATTGTTTGCTCAGTATCATTGTCCCACAGCAGTTAAAAACTGCATGAAATATACAAAGATATCTCTCAAAATGTAGTACTTATAAAAACATTAAGACCAAATGCATAACCTGCTTAGTCTTGACGATCACACTTTATTTTACTCTCTATTTAGCGTTTATAAGCTGTATATAATCAGTAATAAATGTTTTATAACACTATCATGTCGTTGTAAGCAGATAAAAAGGACATTTTAAGTGTTTATTAATGTTATTTGTCGACTGTAACTCTTCATATGAAGCATCTCTTACTGGTGTATAAACGGATAGTAAATGCTCGGTAACATAATATAACTTATACCATGGTCTGGGTGAATACTCGATTCTGATTGGCTGCAGGGTGTACATTAATTCCTGATAATGGACACCTCGTCGGGCATTATCCCTTACATATAATGATGTGTCTTCATTACAAACTTAATAAAATGTTTAAAGACACACTGTAATGATTTGTTCATGTGTAATCATACATTATTAGATATAATTACAGCTGTGTTCTACTGTATTATCAAGCATTTATTATCTATGGATTTATAGTTGTTGACAAAATAATTAACATCAACACTTATACGTTATAAACCATTTATTAAGTGTTTATATGCTGTTTAAAAATGTTTTTCTGCAGTAATCTGATTTCTTAAACTCAGTTTTTTCTGCCAGAGAAGCTGATTTCTCAGACCTGCATGTGTGTAACTGGGTTTCTGATTGGGTTTTTACATGTTTGCTTGCGCCCGACAAAGACTTCAGACAGTGCAAATGTCTCTGACGGCAAAACAGCCGGATGTGACGAGGTTACTGCAGCGCGTGTAAATGAAATTATCCGTTTTCCTGTGCAATCTGGTTTACTGTGTGCATGTAAACGTACTGAAAGACGACTGAAGAATACCTCATTTCTCATAAAATGCTTATAAAAAATGACTAACGGGCTACAAATTTCTTAGTCTACCAATTAGTCGAGTAAAAGCCTGAGTTCTCGCACTTTGTACCACTTTATAAAAAAACGTAATTCCAGAAACTGACCGTCTCTGTTACTGCACTAACGAGCCTGAAGTCACTCAACCTGTAATTAACCTGGTTTGGACGTTATTGTCCACTAACCAGCACACTGCTGATTTTTAACAATATTTCAACTTAGTATTATTATAGTATTTTTAAAAAAGCCTTTTTAAGAAATATTTGAACACACAAGTCATTCTATAAACTCTGTTACGGCCTAATAGACGTGTGTTGTGCTGAAATTAGTTAAGATCCAAAGAAACAAATATAAATATTGAATCCTTTAGCAGCCACTTCAGCGGTTCCTATAATATATACTACAGGCTTCGTACAAAGTCTTGAAAGTTTGGAAAAATGCTTAAATTTAACTGTTATGTTTTTCAAAGTTACGAATATGCTTGAATTTGAATATAGTCCTTGAAAAATGCTTGATTTTCAACATAATCTGGTGTTTCATCATCGACACAATCACTCATGTAAACCAAAAAGCTTATATCTTATATTTAAAATGAAACGATCCCGTCGTCATATTTGTTTGTTGTGTTCATGTTTTTTTTGTATTAATTTGAATGGCCTGGATTAGTTGTTTTTAACATTTATTAACAATACTTTACACCACATTTAGACAGAAAGCAACACCAGTATACTGTGTGTCCAAGCAGCCACATCATCTACACAGGCCAGAGCAAACTTTAGAGCTCTCTAACCAAATCACTAATAAAATGTAGCCTATTGTACAGATGACAGCAGCAGAGATCCTTGAAAGGTGCTTGAATTTCACTCTTACAAAGCTGTACGAACCCTAAAACCTCTTTTCTGCCACATTTAAATACAGCTGTAAAAAAAGGGGTGTAAATCACCGTAAAAGTTCGAACATTTGTACGATAAACTGTTTATTTTTATTTGGCCTGATAGTTGGAGGTGCTGCACCTCCACCTCCAGCAGAGTCCTGTAGTGTCACATGATTTTCACTGAAAAATATCCAGATTTTTAAAACCAGTTCTCACTCAAATGTTCTGATGTCTGTGGCTGAAGCTGTGGTCAGTCGATAGGTGAATAAATGAGGCCGGCTGTGTCGGTAATAACACACCTCATCCTTTCATCCACCTGAGTGCTAACAGACGTCAATCTGTGCGCTGGTGTAGTAACCAGGTCGTGACCCTGCATCCATCAAGACTCTCAGCAGAGAGCCGGACGACACTCGACAGAAAGAAAGAAAAGAGGAAGTGGATGTGAGCTGGGGACGGGGACGGGGACTGGGGGGGGGGGAGCGTCTGTTGCCTGGGAACCATGTCGAGTGTGTTTTGGCAGCGAGGGCACAAAGCATTGATCTTATGATAATAATGTGCGAGAGATGGCGAGCTGGTCAGTGTGATGATACAGTTTTCAGTTATTTTAAAGGACAAATCCAGCGTGATTTCCATTTTGTGCTCTTTTTAAAAAAATGATTTTTCATCACTTTAATTTGAATTCAGACTGTTTTTTGCATCAGAACACTTTAAAAATTTGAGAAACACAATGAAAGTGTAGTTTGGAGAAATATGAACCTCAGGCTCAAAGAAAAACACATTTTTTAACCTAGATGACACTTCTTGGGGCTCGTTTTTAGGATTTTTAAGAGCATTCTGGTCTTTTTGGGGGGCTGTACACCTGGACTGTATGTGTGTGTGAACATGTCCATGAATGAAGACACCCAGTGAGGTATAAACAGATTCGTGGATAGATGGTTGGTTCAACACTTTCCTGTCAGCTTTCAAAAACAGCTGAAATCAGACAAATTTGACTCAGAAAACAAAAATAATTGATAAATATTAAGAACATTTTCAGTGGCATTTTCTGAACATGGTTCCCACACACCCTGGAAACCTTGAAAACCTGGAAATAAATCTTTTAAATCATGTTCTGGTGTCTGTGCAACATCTGGCAGCTAAAGTAAGCGTTCTGCACGGTGACGAGGTGAAGATAAAATCTTAAAAGTCTGTATTCAGAGTGACGGCAGCGCTACGTCACAAACATGACCTCCTCATTCGTTTCATTGGTGCAGCAGAGACGTCGCCCGGAGCGCTCCAGCAGTGCAACGTCATCTGACAGCGAGGCGCATTAGTCAATGAAATGCATGCAAGGGTCCATGTTAGATAGAACGCCTTGTGATGTGTTCACTTTACTGTTCACCTCGCACAGGTGGAGGAGAAACGTGTCTGATGTGTTTTAACTGCGTAGAGTTATAAAATCCTGATTGTTTTCATCATCAATTCATCTGTTAGATTTGTTTTTGCCCCCTTTTAAATATTTTATTCTATTATTTTAGTTTGTAAAATATCAGAAAATTGTGGAAAATGACGATCACAAAGGTGTCTGTGGAGGAAACAAAGTTATGTTTACGTTCAGTGTTTCTCACCAAACCGCAGCAGTGTGTTTCCTTTAAGTCTAACAAAGGTGCTGTGGTGGTTCTAGAGTCTGTTGGGGGCCCTAAGCAAAACTCCCCAGAGGGGCCCCTCCAACTAGCGTTCATCAACATGACGTTTTGAATAATCTGTCACCAGTGAAATTTCACAAAATGAGGACCCACACGTGAAAACAAAGTGGTGGAAAAACTCTGCAGGGTACCTTTAAGGTGACTCCTTTCATATTTAGAGCTGCAACGATTAGTTTTGATAATCGATTAATCGTTTCAGTCATTTTTCAAGCAAAAAACATTGTCTGGTTCCAGCTTCTTCAATGTGAGGATTTGCTGCTTTTCTTTGTCGTTTCTGACAGTAAATGAAGAGTCTTTGGGTTTTGGGCTGTTGGTCAGACAGAAGCATTTTGAAGACGTCACTTTGGGCTCAGAGAAATTATGATTTTTTTATTATGACATTTTTCACAGTTTTTTTACATTTTATAGACTAAACAATTAATCGATAATGAAAATAATCGTTAGTTGCAGCCCTGTTCATATTGCTTGTTTTGTCCGACCAACTGTCCAAAGATATTCAATCCCCAATTATATATTTTTTTTAAAACGAGGCAAATTAGCAAATCGTCTCATTTGAGAAGCCAGAACCGGAGATGTTTGGAGTTTTCTTTTGATAAATGACCAACACTATTGACGTCTCTTGATTTCTGTCCCATCACCTAATCGATTACTTGAACAATCGTTTCGTCACAGATCTTGACTGTCATCTGAGCCTTCAAACTGGACTTCCTGCTTTGATTTCCATCTTCTAATCGCTACCTGTAGCAACACGCCCACGCCAACGCAGCCTCTTGCTAATTGTTTTTATTATTCAAATGAAATACAGTCACGGCGGCGGCTTTGACTTGCAGTCTGCGGCGCATTTCAGCTGCGAATAGGTTATTAAAAAAACCTGGAAAATGACCCTGGAGGGGGCCACGTTTAAACCTTGTTAATGTCTGACCCTGTGTGTGTGTGTGTGTGTGTGTGTGTGTGTGTGGAAAGAATAATGTAATTAGGAGCAACTCACACACACACAAATACAATAAAATGACAATAGCGAGACGTCACAGCTTGTAGCTTCTACCAGCTCTGTAATGGTGGCGGTGTGTTTGCTTGTTTAAATATGCATGGGGTTAATGGCAGCGCTGGAGGTGAAGAGTGTGTGTTTGTTTGTGTGTGTGTGTGTGTGTGTGTGTTGCCAGTCCACTCACCAGGCCTGATGATTCATCCCGGCTCCATTACGTCCAGGAAAGCGCTTCCTTTTGTCTCCGAGAGAAAGAGAGGACAAAAAAAATAAAAGCACGAGGAGGAAAAGAGGCAGCAGGCCAAAGAGATGCAGCCTGTCAATAGTGATTATACATGACAGGATGCAATTTCAAACTGCACGCCTGTGTGTCAGTGTGTGTGTGTGTGTGTGTGTGTGTTCGGTCATCATCATGTAGGTGTTTGGATTTGGAGCCTGGATAGAAACTGAAGAACAATACAGTTTTCGTTTTTTGTCGTGTTCGGTAATTAACGTGCATTTCATGTCCCTTTTGTTTTTTTTTCTCTCTCCCATCAGTCGTGGACGGAAAGAGCAAAAGGCCAAACTGGAGACGCAGCAGATCTGAAGAAGAGGAAAAGAGTAGGAGGAGGAGGAGGAGGAAGTGTGGATAATGAAAATGGACAAGCAGAAGAAGATGAAAATAGCGCCAAGAAGAAGAAATCTTTGGATCCTTCCTCCAAGCTTTCGGCATTTGCTTTTAACAAAAACTAAACGTTTTAATAGTTTTTGTTGTTGTTTTGGTGCTGATGGAGGCTTTTGTTCAGATTTATGTGGAAACTGTTAGATCTGTTTGCTGTGTTGATGAACACGTTCTCTGTTCTTTGTGGCACTTAATCAGAACATTTAAAGCCCTTAAAATACCTTCAAACGTTAGTGATGGATCAGTGACATTCATCAATAATGGAGTATGCCTTTGTTTTTTTGTTTTTTTACATTTGTAACATGTCAAAAAACACTTTTTTTTGTATTTTACCAATTAAATAAATGTAAATGTTTGTTAGGTCACATTTTGGTCTTTGATTTCCTTTTTTGTGCCGTCGGCTTTTTTCTCATAAAGCAGCGAAACGAGAGAATTCAGTTATGGGATAACTTTAAAGGACAAGGCTGCTGTTGTTATTTTTGTCTGTTTGTCGACAAATCCCATGAAAAAACCAAAACCAACGATGTGTCCGTCCGTCCACCTCTCAATACTCTCTGACTTCCTGTCTGTGGCTCTCAGCTCCGAGCTCATTGGTTCCTACTGAAGACGGGTTACACATATATTTTTATTTTTTAAAAAGTGCTCAGTCATTTCCTAAAACAGCTGCTCACTGTAGTTTTTATCAAGTTACTCAAACAGGAGGAAATAGTGCATTTATTGGGGACTACTTGGGGACTAGCGGTGGATGAATCCACATTTGGTGCTCTGGTGAGTATTTGGGGCAGCAGGACGGTGTGTGTGTGTCCAGATAAACTCCAGTGTGTGTGTTGATTGTGATGGAGGAACAACAGTGAGGCTCACTGATGTGTGTTTAATAGTTTCTGGAGCAACAGTGGAGCTCTGTGGCTCAGAGGAAGAAGACCTATCAGGCTGTGATACACTATACTTAGTGGGATCAATATATTGTTGGTTTTGTTTTTTCATTGGATTCGTTGACAATAAGAAAAATACAGAATATCACCAGACTGATCCTTTTAATATTGTCAACTTGTGTCATCTCACCTGCTTCAAGATGTTTAAAATTACAAACACAAATAGTCTGTTTTGTGTTTTTACAGAATAATAACGTTCGTGTGAAATATGTCTTGGAAAACAAGCGGACACGTCTTCTGAAACAGATTACCCGAGTGATTGATCACTTATTCTGATCATTTTATTTGGTGTCATTTACCAATTTAGGTTCTAGCTCCTTAAATTGTGAGAGTTTGTTGCTTTTCTCGGTTTCATGTCACTGAACGTCACGTTTGACTCGTCATGACAGGAAAAAGCATCGATCTAACCAACATCGTCAATATTAACTGTGACTACTGTAACAGTGAGCCTTGTAATAGCAGGGAAAGCACAGGTGTTACTAATAACATTAACGATGGCTCTGTGCTATTAAAGAGTCAACAACAACACCAGCACCCTGAAACTGAAGCAGCTAAATGGAATTCAGCCATCGTTGATTTTTCCCACTGTGACGAGACAAAATGTTCTGGCTCTGTCCAGAACTATTTGTCTTAATATTATATATAATTTATCCAACTTAACTGTTTACATTTAAACAAAGTGATCGATAGATGTGAGTTTACACGCCGCAAAGCTTTTTATCAGAATATAACTCTTGACATGAGCACCGTGGCTCTGCCCGCTGTGAAGCGTCTAATCTGCCGGAAATATAACGGAAGAAGAAGAAGAAAAAGGTTTCGAGCTGTAAATCTTCTAAGTTGTTTCAGCCACAGAGCAGTTTGGTTTCTGTCCCTCCCTGAAACTCGTTCACGTCCCCTGATGTTCCCCCACGTCAGGCAAACGTGCAGAAAGAATAGTTTTATTCCAACCAGAGAGAAACGATCGGATTAAGCGTTTACATGGTTATTAGGCGCTAATATTTTCCTATTGAACGGATTGATAAGTCCTTCCGATCGGGTCGGATCGGTTCAGTCTCTTCTGATTGAGGTGGTCACATGAGGCCTTTTTATTCTAATTGGGCTGTTATTCCCATTATTAGTGGAATATTAGGCTCCATGTAAACACAGCTAGAGATTTAAAAAAGAAATTCTAAAATCAGAGATATCCGAACTTTTAGTCGCTTGTATGGGCAAAGTTACAAAAAGCCTGGATCCTACACTTCCCATGATGCAACTCCTCAATCTCACCTACAATATTAATTGTCATTTTATTCACTATTATTTTTGTTTTTGAATCTGTCTTTTCTTAAAAAAAAAAAATCCTTTCTGCTGTTTTTTTCTTGCATCTGTGTTTTTATGTGTTTTTATTCATCTTTTGTGAAAATCAGAAAAAAGGCAAGTGGCTTTATTTTAGGAGGTCACGAGCCAAAAAGGTTGAGATCCTCTGCTGTGGTCTATCACAGGTGCTTAACAGTGAGTTTTAAAGAACAGTTTGACACATTCTCGTTTCTGTATGGTAAATATGAAGCAGCCAGCTAGCTTAGCTTAGCATAAACACTGGAAACGGGGGGAAACAGCTAGCCTGGCTCTGTCCCAAAGTGAAACAAATCAGACTGCCAGCACCTCTTAAAGCTCACTGACACTAACAAGTTATATCTAGTTAGTTTAATCCGTACAAAGCTGAAATGTAGTGTGGTTTTTCGGGGGGTTGTGATCTGTTATTTCTTGGCCCGCCACAGTGACTTCCTGAAGTCTCTGGTGGTTGCCTGGCAACGTCACTGTGACGACAAGACTCCAGGCTAGCAGTTTCCCCCTGTTTCCAGTCTTGATGCTAAGCTAAGCTAACTGGCTGTAGCTTCATATTTAACAGACAGATATGTAAATCTTCTCATCTATCTCTTGTATTTCCCAACAGTCAAACTATTTCTTTAAGGTGACTTTATTTTGAACATGTGACCTTTTTATTTACAAGTTTTCTTCTAAAACTAGTTTTCTTTTCCTGCCTACAGCTTGGTAAGTAGTCTGCTGATCCAGGTTGCATTAAAAGCAGGACTTGGAGTGAATATTGTGGTTCCGGGTTCCCTGCAGCTCCTCATCTTCAGGGTCCATGTGAGTCCAAAGGAGGGGGAGGGGGTGGCCCCGCCCTCTGGAGCCTGCCAGCCAATAGGAGCTCTCCCTGGATTACCCTGCTGTTATAAAGTCCGGGGATGCGGGGAGGTTGCGGGAGTAGCACGCACTCAAAAATCAAAGCAAAGTGTGGAGAGAAGAAACGGATCCAACAAGTGCTCAGCAGACAGGAAGCAGCAGCAGCAGCAGCAGAAACAGAAGTGATGGATCACTCCAAACAGACACAGTACAGCTCCAGCGAGAAGAAAGACACCGGGGACAGCGGCTCCGTGCTGAACGGACACTTTGACGGGATGGTGAAGCGGTCGGCCGGCGGCACCGGGCGCTCAGCCGCTGCCCAGCCTCCGGGCGCGGAGTCCGGCGCGCACCGGCCGGCCGCCTCCTCGGTGATGGAGAGCTGGAGGGAAGAGCGCACCAGGAGCGTGGAGGACAACGAGATGAGCCTGCCGTCCCTGGCCGCGGCTTACACCACCATCCTGCGGGGGCTCGGGGAGGACCCGCAGCGGCAGGGGCTCCTCAAAACCCCCTGGAGGGCCGCCACCGCCATGCAGTTCTTCACCAAGGGCTACCAGGAGAAAATTATCGGTGAGTTTTTAAATCCACAAAGCCGCTCAGAGGCGGTTGGGATTTACCCTGCGGTCCAACAGGTCGCGGGTCTGACAGAGGAAAGTCAACAAAACTCACTTTACGTCTTTTTAGAGTGAAATAAATACTGTTTAACTGATCAGAGGCAAGTGCTGCCTGCTTGAGTACCACTACTTTATACTTTTACTGCATTTCAGTGGGAAATATTGTACTTTTTACTCCACTACATTCATTTGGCAGCTGTAGTTACTTTGTACCAGAGGTGGAGGAAGTACTCAGATCCTTTACTGAAGTAAAAGTACTAATACCTTTGAGAAGCTGGAGCCATGAAATGTTTTTACATGAAAAATTATAGTTGCCAATGAATTTTCTGTCAATCGACTAATTGATTAATTGACTAAGTGTTTCAGCTGTACTTAATTTATAACAAAACTTCATATTCTAAAAGCTCTTCATGTGTTTTCTTTGCAAAAATCTTAATTTGTAAAGAAACTAAAGCTGTCAGATAACTGCAGTATATCAGTATAATGTGGTGGAGTAGAAGTAGAAAGTAGCATGAAAAGAAAAGACTCAAAAAGTACTTAGTTACTTTCCACGGCTGCATTTCAGAGGTAAATATTTGTACCCCTTAGCCAGAAGCTGAGCTCTAATCCTGTTTAAGACCCCCCCCCACATGAAATTAAATGCCAAACAGGCATCTTTTATTTTGAAATATGTCCTTTCAAATTAAAATCATGCACACCAAAACCTGTCAGCATCCATTAAACTCTAGAGTGTAAAAATATCAGAATTTAACTTCTTTTTTCTCCATAAAGTTTCACTTAAGAATCATTAAATAGAGAAGTTTTAGGATTCTTTGAATTAAATATTAAAACCCAAAACATCCATTTATGGTCTTTTATGGCTCCACTGTTACGTCAAATGTTAGTTAATTTGTGTAGAGCTGAAACGATTAATCGATGCAGAAATGAATCTGCAGCTATTTGGATAATCAATTAATCGTTTAAGTCGTTAAAAATGCTGAACATGCTTCTGTTTCCAGCTTCTGTTTTTGCTGCTTTTCTCGGTTTTATTTGATTTCAAACTGAAGATCTTTGGGTTTTGGTTTGTTGGTCGGACAAAACAAAAAACGTTAGAAGACAAACTTGTGATGTTTGACATTTGTTTTACTGTTTTTCTGACATTTTATGGGCTAATATGATAGAATAAAATATTTAATCAGAAAAATAACCAACAGGTTAATAAATAAAAAAGGTTTTGGATTGTTGGTTGGACAAAACAAGTAATTTGAAGACATCACTTTGGGCTTTAAGAAGCATTTTATTTTCTGACTAAATGATTGATCGATTAATCTCCAGATGAATCCATAAAGAAATAATCACTAGTTGCAGCTCTAAACTTGTGCATCATTTTATACACATTTCTACAAACGTCTGCTGGACATAGTTCATATTGTTTTGGAAACTTTGGGATCTCGGCTACAATTTAAAATGAAGTTTGGTGTGTTTGAGCAGTTTATAATGATGTTTTAATGCTAAACCAGGCTTTTCCTGCATGCCTTCACGTGTCCGCTGCTCTGCTTCTGTTTTCACGTGTTGCACAATTTCATTTAGTGAGATTTGATCTGAGGCAGCGCGAACCGAGGCTCGTTGCTGCTCTGAAACCCAAATAATAAAAATATCAGGGGGTGTTTAAAGTGAAAGTCAGTGAAATTGAAATGAGATTGAATGAGCCTCCAGTCACAGCTGACAAAAACCGGCTCTTCTGCTCTTTAAAGCTGCACATCTGTAAGATTTATCTGCAGGCGTCGTTCCTCTGGCTCATGTTTGATCCAGCTAAACCGGTCCGGCCTGCTGCTCCAGAGTCCAGAGAGCGGGTTTAGCTGAGTCATGTGCAGGGAGGGAGGGGGGTAAAAGAAAGCACCTGGAGAGGGGAAGATATGTAAGTGTCAGGATCACATGGGCCGGCTTCTCCACGCTCCGGCTCGTTGGAGTGGCTGGAGTCGGGTATCTGCCCCCTCTTCTCTGTCTCAGCCTCCATCTGGATGCAGTTTGGCTGTTGTGGGGGTAGTTATGTGTGTTATGAAGCTGTAACACTAAAGGCAGGAATGCAGCGGGATGAGAGAAACATGTGAGGGTGAAAAGAGGCGATGGGGAGAAAGGTGAGACCAGGTGACTCCCACACCTTCGTCTCACCTCCGAGCAGCAGAGGATGGGCGGCGGTGAAGATAGTGATGACATACGTGTGTGTGTGTGTGTGTGTGTGTTGCTCTTCAGGCTGGTGGCGGCGCTCTGTCTGTCTGCTGATTGGCTGCTACAGGAGCCTCCCCTTTGACTCTGTTGGATCACAAAAACCACATGTAGTCTTCAGAGTGCTGCGTGTTTGTGGAGAGTTACAGCATTTTTAGTGACTGTTTGATCAGTGTGTTCACGTGTGTGTGTGTGTGTGTCACAGGTTCAGCATTCATCACAACATGAACCTAAAATCCTCTTGTTGTCGAGCACATGACCAACAAAACTATGAGGAAAACGTTATGCAGAGATTAAGCAGGAATTCTGAGTGTGTGACGTTACAGATTAAAATGTCTCTGGGGTTTAGTGCACACCTTATCAATAAGTCTGGGAATTATTTTCCCTATTTATCGTTTGGTCTATAAAATATCAGAAAATAGTGAAAAATGTTCCCCAGAATATTCAAATTGCTCTTTTCTGTCTGCCCAACAGTCCAAAACTCAAATATATTCAATCCACTCTTCAAAAAAGGTGCAAAGTTTTGCATTTGAGAAGCTGGAACCAGTAATTTCTTGTCATTTTTGCTTGAAAAATTACTTAAACAAATCATTAATGACTGATTTTCTGTCGATTGACAAATTTATTAAGTGACTAATTGTGACATTTGTACATTTTACATTTTTCTTGTGCTGAAAAAATGCACTTTAACGTTTTGATACTAATAATACATTTATGTATTTTTTTTCCTAATCCTTATGTTTTTATTGCGCATTAGCATTTTAGCTTATGTGCTCCACAGTATGCCACTCTGCATTTCACTGTGTATGTGACAAATAAATCTTTGAATCTTGAATCTTTACTGTCGAAGAAAAGCTGTAAATCTTTGCATTTAAGAAGCTGGAAACACATTTTTATTTATTTATTTATTCATCTGTTAAAGGAGGGAAAGTTTTTCTCTGCTCACTTTAAATGTCAGTTTAAAGGCGTGTTGGTCACAACTACAAACACTGAACCAGAGCTGCTGAACTGATCCAAAAATTGATCCAAAATCCCAAATTAGTTTGATCTAAATTCCTGAATTTATCCATCAGGTTCAGTAAAAGCTCAACGTCTAACCTTCACTCTGCTTTTAGCCCTCTGATTGGATGTTTCTTACTGCAGTGCTCTCTGGGGCTTGTAGTACACTCGGGTGTGTACACTATATAATATGTATAATAGAGTGTGTATATATATATTGATCATTACTGATAGAAATGATGACAAGACTATAAAAATAAGACAGAATTTTCCTTTAAGACTTAACAAACACAAAACAGTCCTGCGCTTAAAATGTACGCCAACTACGCTAATTCACACTAACATGACATTAGCTAGCACAGTACCCAACACCTGTGTTGAAGGGCTTGACAGCTGATCATCAGCTGATTGTGTGGTTGCCCAGCAACAAACACACACGCACACAAATCCTTTTGTAGCCTCCAACCAAAAGGGAGTCAGATTCAGTCAATAAATGTCCTTTTAAATGAGCAGAGACACAATTTCCTGAGTTTCGGCAGATCTGAAAACACCATGGAGACTGAATATTATGGGATGTGAAACTGGGACATAAACAACTTGATATAAATGTTGCTCAAACACAAATTGTCTCTGTGTGTATTTAAAGGCAGGGATGTACAGGCGTGACTCATGAATACATGCCCAGGGTTGTGACTATGTATACAAAGTGTGTGTGTGTGTGTGTGTGTGTACCGTCACACACACACACACACACACACACATCTCGCTGTTTGAACAATAAATGAATAACCTTGTCATTCCCTCCTCTGTTTCCTGCTTCATTCAGAGCGTGTCAACATGTGGCCTCTTCACCCTGTGTGTGTGCATGGTATTCATTCACACACACACACACACACACACACACACACACACACACACACACACACACAGGAGGCAGCACTATTGAATGTAGAGCTGATGATGAGTAACACTGTCATTACCTGATAGACGCCTCGTCCTTCTGTCACCCAGGGCGTCTGAACCGGCGGTCCTCACCAGCTGCCCTTTATTTAGTTACGGTTGACTTGATGTTATTTTCCTTCAGGTTGTGTGTGTGTGTGTGTGTGTGTGTGTGTGTGTGTGTGTGTGTGTGTGTGATGCAACTTCCACTGTAACTGATGGTGTAAGAAGCTGTAATGAGGACTTGTCCTTAAAGTAAAGGTCCGGTTTACACGGTTAACAACTTGGGTCTTATTTTTCAGTAATAATGACATTGTGCTCACCAAGTTTAATTGTTGAGATTTGGATTAGGGCTGCAATTTAAGATTATTTTCATTAAAACAGCTATAATTGATATTTTTTATAATAGCAATGTATCCAAGGACAGTGTGACATTGTGAAAGGTGTCGCTCGTAGTGACGAACCTACAGAGAATTATCGCCCAAATCAGCTTTGCTGAGCTTCATGGTGAGTTTCAGCTCATTGTTTATCTGTCTGTATCTGTAAAAAAGAGCCAGATAATTATCAGAGTTTGTTGTTCCCAGATCTCAGCAATTAACTTGGTGACAACAACATTATCAGCGACAAAGTTTTTAACTTTGTTCTTGATTGCAAGACTTTTCAAAACAGGATTACCACGTTATTACAGCGTGAACCTGAAGGCATCCAGAACCAGTTTGTCTTTGTTTGTGGGTCAGTAAGGTTTAAAGTGTGTCCAGGAGCTGGACTCTGGTGTAGATCCAACAAACAGACTTCTGATGGATGAGATTCTTAAAGCCACGACGTGCAGAATTAGAAAATGTCTGACTTTGGTTTCCCCTGAATAGCAGCATCAAAAAATTCACAGTGGCAGTTGTTCCAGAGTTTGGCCCCGACTGAAACATCTCAACAACTGTTAGCATTGTCTTTGTGCGCATGTTAGCATGCTAACATTAGCATTTAGCATAGCTGTAGACTCTTTGTCTTGTTGTAGTTTTGACCATCATTTCTCTCAGTTGTGACAAGTTAACAGCTGAGATCTGGGAGCACGGCATGCTAACACGCTAAACTAAGATGTTGACAGCAGTATTAAATTATACCAGAATGTTAGCATGCTGACGTTAGCATTTAGCTCAAAGCACCACTGCGCATGTGGCTTCACAGAACCGTTAGCATGGCTGTAGACTCTTAGTCTTTAATAACATAATTACATTTAAAGAATCATTAATTTATAGCATGTCAAGTGTTAAAATGTGCTGCGACTAGGACGTGTGACATGATAGCTAACGTTTACTGTTTGCCAGGGTTTTCACCAATGTGAGCGTTTGGCTGCACGGCGGTCAGGATCAGCAACCGTCAGAACAATCAGTAGAAAGATTTATTACAGTGAACCGACCTAAAATGAATACTGATCAATCTCAGCCCCGAACAACGTCTGAGGTCGAACCTGAGCCGTCAAAAATCCAATCACACGGTCAAAGAAAAGTTAGTTACTAGACTTATGGTTTCTCGTGCAGAGGAGAAGCTGTCAAAAGTCCCAAATAAGATCAAGAGACAAGATCAGGACCAAGATCTTCATGATGAAGGTTCATGGCATCGCGACTCAAACTGCGTCACAATCAGACAAACAAAAATGGTAAAAAAAAAAAAAGAGACTCAAACAGCGTCTGAATGTGTTGATCTCAACCTGCTTCACACACAGACTACCTGCCGGCCTGTTTACACACACAGTCAGACAATAAGACTGAAGCAACAAGTCGGTCTGCCCCCCCCCCTCAACAGATAGCCAGTCAGGAAATTAAAAAGTGCCGCGGTGAGAGCGAGAGGCGTCTGCGTCGTCACAAACAGATAAAGCGGTTTATTGAACAGCAACTGAAAAATGCAATAAAGCAGCAACGGGGGGAAGGAGTGTATGGAAGCAGAGCTATAATTAGACGGCCATGTTTGCCACAGAGAAACACCAAAAGTCGACGATAAAGAGAGCGGCGGCTGAACGGTCGAGGTGAACATGGCGTGCTTTCCATCCGTCTGTCCTCGAGGATTTTTATCCAGAGCTGGCAAAGGACATAAAACAAAGATCAACAGCACGTCAACTAAACTTAAAATAGTAAAATAGCTTTATAGTAAAGAAACAACTTCCAAAATTCGAAGCACCTAACTGGATTAAGAATAGATAATCATTAAATTAAATCAGAAACAGGTTTATTGACAAGTAGGTTTTCACAACAAGGAATTTGCATAATGGTCACAAAAAACATAGTGAGAGAAAAGAAAAAAACAAGTACAGCAAAGGTCAAGAATCATAAATACAAAACAGAGCTTTTGTTTCATCTCCCCTCCCCTCTGTTTTTTTTTTTCCCTCCACAGACGTGCTGAACGACGCCATCTTCGACGAGGACCACGACGAGATGGTGATCGTCAAAGACATCGACATGTTCTCCATGTGTGAACATCACCTGGTGCCCATCTTCGGCAGGGTGAGAGGAGCACACAAACAAAACCTGACGGCAGGAGAAAGAAACACGATGATCCAGTCTCAGTCGATGAAAGAAAAGTAGCAGCGAATGAAAAAGAGGGAAGATTTATTCATTAATGGGCAGATAAGAGTCCTGGAACATGATGATATTATTAGACGTGACGTGTAGTGCGGTGCCAGTCAAGTTGGTTGGTTTTATTGGGGGTTATGTGCCAGACTATTTCTCGGCTCTGAGCAAACCAGCAGAGACTCCAGGAAGTTTCTGGTCCCTGCCAAGAAATAGTCTGGCCCATAATCTCCTCTTAAACCTCGTTTTTACACCTCAGGTGCTGGTAGGTGGACAGAGCCAGGCTAGCTGTTTCCCTCTGTTTCCAGTCTTCATGCTAAGCTAAGCTAACTGGTAGCTTCATATTTACCGTACAGACATGAGAGTGGTATTGATCTTCTCGTCTACCTTTCTGCCAAAAAAAGCGAATAAGCGCATTCCATTAAAGTGTAACTCCACCCTCAGATTCAGCTAAGACCGTCTCTGCCAGCAAATTAAAAAATGCAACGAGTGAGGGAGCAACACCTGTAGCAGGTGTGGCCTTGTGGCTACGAAGTGTGTGGGTCAGGAGACACTGATTAGAGTCTTGTTTTATATAAGTTTCATGACATAGACAGGTCCCAACCAGTTGACTCTATGTCAGCATCGGCCTCGCAGGTTCAGGGCTGATTTAAAACAGTAGATGGTGTGTTGAGCCGTTTTCAACCCATGAAATGCTGATTTTTATACATTTGGTAAGAAATGTCAATATTAACAGCAGCATTGATGCGTTTCATCACAGTACAGTCATATCATTTAGTTTACAGCTCAAAAAAACATGTTTAAAGGTTCTATACGTAACAATTGACTTGTATTAATCGCTTTGCATTGCCAATATGTGAACGGATTGTAACGTAACTTAGAAAATGAGACCTTCCCCGACTTTCTATACATACAAAAAAAAAGTGAAGTCAACGTTATTCATATAGTCCAATATCAGAAATAACAAATTTGCCTCAGGGGGACGACACCCTCGATTCAGAAGAGGAGAAACCCTTCAATGGAAGAAACCTCAGGAAGAGCAACAGAGGAGGGACCCCTTTCCCAGGACGGACATGTCGTGTGTACAGAATACACCAACATTACAGCAGGACAATCAGGATGACAATATTATAGGAAGATTATAGGAACAAGAACAAGAACAAAAAAGAACAAAAAAAAACAAAAAAGGTTGCCAGAATAGCAAATAATAGTCCACGCATGCCCAAATATGCAGTAACAGTACGCTGTCACAGTCCAGGGATGCACATAAATAAACTTTCAGCTGCAGCAGTCGCTTTATAAAGGGGATATTTTTTATTTTTGACCATATTCCTTGTATGGCCTTAGAGGAAGCTGCAAATATTCACAATTTAATACCAAAACATGGTGACAGATGTGTATCTTCAGAACCATTTCTCTCTGACGTTCATCTGAACAGCAGAGACACAGAACATGAGAAGCAATCAGATTAGCTGAGATCTGTTTGTCCTAAGTTTGTTTTGGTTTTAGGCTCCTTCCTGCTGCTCTGACATCATTACTCTCCACTAAAACCTGATTGGCTTCTTCTCTTTTCCCCGATTTCTCTTTCTCTGCTTCTCCATCTTCGCCTGCAGGTGCATGTCGTTTAAGACAATAGGGGCTGGCAGCTGATCCTTTTCCACCGGTGCAAATGGGCTCTGATGACAGCAGTGAATCACACGAACACTTACCACACCTCCTGTGTGTGTGTGTGTGTGTGTGTGTGTGTGTGTCCATCAGGTGGCTGTTTATGTCCCTAAACCTCCTCCCTCCCCTCGTCATCGTCAGCAGCGTTGCCTCTTATCCAGTCTCTCTCATCTGTCCGTCTGTTGTGTCTCTCAGTGAGTCACCACACAGAGAGAGGCCTCCTCCTCCTCCTCCTCCTCTGTTGGAGGACATGCAGGTAGCCGATGGCTGTTTGATAAACTGTTGGCAGTTTATGGCTCTGGCAAACCAGAGCCATGTAGAGAGAACTATCTGAAGTCTACGTGAATCATGTGACCATCAAGCATTTTGAACTTGTGTTGACACGACTCTCTCTCTGCATGGCTCTGGTTTTACTATGAATGTCACCACACACACCAGATTTAAAAACTCTGGTACACTGAGAGATTTACCTGGCGGTGATCGGCTGAATCAGCACTGTGGAGACACAGAGCAACATTAGCGTTCACTTGGAGTCATGTTTCTCCAACATTCCCTCTCTGTTAGCTCTGTTTTTGGTCTCCACCGTCTCCTGAGGGAAACATCTGGCTCTTTAGCTGCTAAATGTTTCACTTTCTCCACCAGCTAGTCGCTAACTTCGTCTGTCTGCTTGTTTGGTGCTGAGCAGGCGGAGTACAGTCAGTTTATCAGAGCTGAGACTAAACCAAACAGTAAACGTGCCGTACAACCGAAGCTATGAACTAAAAGTGGCTTTTTTTTTGTTTTTTATGTTTATTTTTTTTACCTCGCCCCGTCGTCACTCACAGCATGTGCCAGTAAATATGAATAATGCGAGCAGATAAGTGAAAAAGCAGCCGTGACGGTCGGTGTGTTTTGATGTCGATATGTCAGGCCGCTGCTGCAGAGAGGAGGGAGGGAACAGGAAGAAAAAGAGATCTTCGCACGCTTGTTGCTGCTGCCCTTTCTCTCGTCTTGTCAACAAATTGCGTCTGACATTTGAGTGGAGCGTGTGTGTGTGTGTGTGTGTGTGTGTGTGTGTGTGTGTGTGTGTGTGTGTGTGTGTTAGAGAATTAGAGCCTGCAGACATCCACAGCAGTGATTCTCCAGCTCATGACTCCGTCTCTTCCTCCTCTCGTCTGTTGCTCATCCACCTGCTCCGCTCTCGTCTTTGGCTTTTTGTTGTTTCTGTGTGATTTCGTGTCTGATGGTCGTATTAAAACTTGTGTGTGGGGAAACTCTCATTTGCTCTGTGATTACCTTACACCACACAAGCTAATAACACATAGTACGCTTCAGGAAACCACTTGTTGTACTTTGGTGGAATTAAAGTAAAAGGCAGGTGGATGTTCAAGTGAAGTAAGCACCGTGTAACAGTTAAATATCCAGGCTGAAACTATTCAACACACCAAACTGTAACTGGTTGGGTTTAGCGTCAGGTTAAGGTTAAGGTAACACCGGATCCGGGACTCTAACATTAGTCCAGGCCAATCTCCACACATTCACAACAGACCACGTATACTGTAACTGTTTTGTCTAAATATTTTTTACTATTTTTGTCAGTAAAATATATTTTAGTTTTATCACTACACACAAAAACTGCTTCAAAAACATCCAAAATAGTTCAAAAACAGCAAAGTGCCTCTCATCTCCACCTGAACTCCTCCTCTCCTCCTCTCTTTCTCCTGCGATGTCCCTTTTTTTTGTCCTCGCTGCTCGGCCTCATGCACTCCACCCGCTGGCTGAACGTTGTGCATCGCGTGTGATGAGAGACAGAGATCACGCCATCAGGTTAAAAAGCACTTCAGGCAGGGGCGCACTGCACAACTTTACTGGGATGTGTGGGACATTTTATTCACCAAATGTGGTCTAATGTTGATGGTATGATGTTGAATCAGTGCAGGGTAAGGTCAGAGAGGTCAAGTAAGTCATAATCAATATTACAGTATTATTTATAAGTCAATCATATTGATAATGGTTAGGTTGTCAGGTCAAGTCAGGTCCAGTCATAATCATGTTGTAATCATGTTGTTAAATATATATGGATATATAAGCATAATCATTAAAGTCTTATATTTTTTATCAAGTACAGCTGGCAGTGAAATAAGAGTGTATCAGATAGAGGAGTATTACGCTGAGGACAGTGGGAAGGAGTCCTTGAGTGAAAACAAGCAGTTCCTCACTTGATACAATTATCTACTGACCAGGGAGGTGACCAAGGAGATGTGCCAGAACAAGAAGATCTTCAGTGGACACAATTGTTTATTGACCAAAGAGTAATATGCCAAAAAAGAAACAATGGTGTCTGGCTCGGAACAGGTTGAAAACAACATAGAAATCAGGTCAAGGTCAGCGAGTGATACTAGATTTTGGGCCCACAGGAGGAGGGTGAAGATGGCAATAAAAGAAGATGTGTGCGTTGGATTGTCAGTTGCTCCATGGACTGACTCGGGTTTGCTGTACTTGTTGATTTGTCAGTAAACTATTCATATTTGAACTCTTTTGACTCAGCTGAATTATGTTGAGTATTGAACTGTACTTATAGTGTGGTGGAGATCCCGAGGACATCTGGCCCATCTTTGGGTTTTTTCTCCCACAGATGTCGAGATAGATTTGGACTCAGTTACACTTGTCCCATAACATGGTGCCCACAGGGGTAATTAAAATGCTGTTACTTAGGCTTCAAAAATCCCTTTCACTTACAGAAAAACAACCAAAAGTAAAAGTTACTGAGGTCCAGACCTCGCTGGTAGCTGCGGCGGTTTGCACATTTCATCTGCTCCCATGAACGACTGCACAACCTGTCTCACCTGAAGCAGCGTTACAGGTGAACATGCTAACTGAGCGTGGATCATCACTTCATCCACCACAGAGAAAACAGGGTTAACCAGTGTGAAATATTTGATCTTGAATTTCTCACTTTTGTGCAGGTTCACATCGGTTACCTCCCCAACAAGAGAGTTCTGGGCCTCAGCAAGCTGGCCAGGTGAGCACACTTACTGTATCTGTGTGTGTGTGTGTGTGTTTAATTGGCCAACTTATAGTAGATGTGTGCGTGTGTGTGAGAGTTAGTGTGTATTTAAGCTGATTATTAAAATGTTTGTGTGTGTACTGGCGTAGAATCTGATCCCACTGACCCCAATACCTTCAGGCTTATCGCACTAACACCCCTCACTAACCTCAGCACTGGACACACACACTCGCATTGTGATGAGAAACAGCTAAACCACAGTCACACTGTTGAGACCAGAACAAAGCTCTTGTGCTGGTTTAGCCTGTTGTAGCTCCCGCTGCACACTGGGTGGCGCTAATTAAAAAAACGATAAAATTCGGTTTCAGTCCTCCTCGATCTGAGAGCGAGCAAAGAGATGATTTTATACAACTTGGGTCTTATTTTCATAGTTTTTTTTTTTGCTGAGATCTGGTGACATGGTGGGAGTCAGATGGAGCAAAAATAAATAAATAAACATCTGACGATATTAGGGACATTTCCAGTACGTTCACGTCAGTTTTACCTCCAAATAAATTGGTTGAGATAATCTGGATAAACAGTTTCAGCCTGTTTGATCGTCTCACTGCTTGTGTTTCTTGTTCCGTTAAATTAGTTGAGGATCTTTTTAGTATTTCGTGTTATGAAGAGCATCATAATCTCTCTCACTTTACCCCAATTTTTAAACAAAAGTACCTGAAATTACATAAATAATATGATATACAAAATAACCAGCTATAAATGTGAACGAGGTCTTTCCGGAACAATCACCTCTCAAGGTTATTAAACAGTCATTTCTAATGGGCTGTTTCTGATTGAAATGTGTAATAAAAATATTAAAATTTATATAAACTTATATTTATTTTATTACAATAAAGGCCTGGGGTTCAGTTTCCTGGTAGTGGTACCTCAGGCTTGGCTGTCACGCCTTCACATTGAAGTCCTTTCACCATGATTTAAAAATGTCCATTTGCACTGAAGGCTGCATTGAAGCAGCTCTTCTTTCTGTAGCGTAACTGAAGCGCCTTGCCTTTCCTTTACGTATGTACAGTATGTCCTGCCGCTCCTCGTGCCGCCCGTTTGGTCTTGCCATCTTGACATTTTCTTGGAGGTGGATGAGGTCGATATTTGTCCAAAGTGGTTTTGCTCACAGAGAAGAGCAACAGGTCGAAGGTCCTTCTGTTCCCTCGTCAGACCAGGCAATAGCTTTAGTTACTGTTGTTTTGTTGTTTAATGCTTATTTTGGTGTCTTCAGATGTGGTTGTTCATGAGAAATGTCGATCTCAGTTTATGAGATGTGACATAAGCTGACACTTTAAAAAAGATGGTGGAGCTCAGGGAAATTAGTTACGTTTGTCATCAACTTTCTTTCTTTCTTGTTCCTCAGCACGGTGCAGAAATGCAGAAAACACAAAATTATTCACCTTTTCGTCTTCAAAAAGATAACTACTCTTAATGTTCCTCTTTGTTGTCGATTGCTCATCAAACGTATCCTCGTGAGTTTAACCTCTTGAACCGTAGAATATTGTTGTTTTATCGTGTGTCAAAGATATGGCGTCATGTTGAGAGAATTGTTTCCATTTATTTTACTAATGTTTTAATTATCGTCTCAAATGATGGCGTTATTCTATATTTATCTTATTGTCAACAAAAATACCGTGAAAAGATGAAAATCAACAATGTGTTAGTTTGTCTCTCAATACTTTGCAACCCTGTCTGTAGCGCTCATCCCATCACTCCCAAAAAACAAACAGCTAAAAAATATTTAGTTTCATATTTTAAAAAAGGCTAAATAATTTCCTAAAACAGCTGCACACTGCAGTTTTTATCAAAAGTTACTCAAACAGGCGGAAATAGTGCATTTGTTGGGGACTATTTTCAGTGGCGGATGAATCCACATTTGGTGCTCTAGTGAGTATTTGGGACAGCAGGATGTGTGGGACTGAGTCCAAATAAACTACAGTGTGTGTGTTCATGGCTTTTAAGTTATTTTGAGTAAAGTTTGTGAAGAAATGTTTTTCTTGTCTCTCTTCTTGGCCAGTTAAGCCACATTTCCAAAGTACCCAGAACTTTTAATCCCAGGAACTAAAAGGTTCCTTCAGCCCATTGTTGTCTGCGTTTCCACGGCAGTGTCATGACAACGATGACACCATATAAAGCGACGGACTGACAGGCACCAAAAAGTCCCCCCCCCCCCGAGCAGGGACTTTTTGGGGGGTAAAATAATGTCCCCAGAACTTAATTTAGACCCTGGTTCCTCCAAAGGTTCCTGGTCCCTGGAGAAAGTTCCTGCGGTGGAAACGTGGCTTTGGTTGTCTTTTTTAAGCTCCATCAGTCTCGTCCCATTTAGCAGTTCGTCATCTTTTCGCTGTCTTTGCGTTAAGGATGCATAACTGAGGCGTGTCCTCTCTTTTCTCCCCCTCAGGATTGTTGAAATCTACAGCCGTCGACTACAAGGTACCGAGCAGAAGTCTGCTGTCAGATTCTTGTTTTAATCCACGTTTTTGTGTTCAGAGTTCAGAGTTTCTAGTTTACTCCGTCGGCCTCCATGTTGTTTGTTCTGTCCAACCTGGTTCATGTTTGTCCACAGTTCAGGAGAGGTTGACCAAACAGATTGCTGTAGCGATCACCGAGGCCCTGCAGCCCACCGGGGTCGGCGTGGTCATCGAGGCAACGTACGTATGTCCACTGAAAACAGAAAACTGAGTGAACTCTCCTCCTCCTCCTTTCCTTTGATTTCCTTCATTTTGTTTTTTTCTCCTTCACCTCATTTCCCCTCTCTCCTCTTTTCTCCTCTCCTCATTTCCTTTACTTTCACTTAATCCATCACTTCATTTCCTTTCATTTACTTCCTCTTTGCTGTTACATCTCCTCCTTTACTTCACCTCCTATTTGTACCTTTCTACTCGCCTCTCATTTTTTATGCTTTAATTTATTTTACCTCCGTTTCATTACTTTCATTGCATCACTTCATTTCCTTTCTATTTTCTGTTCTCCTTTCCTTCATCTCATCTTTATTTCTACTCCTCTCCTCCCTTTTATTCTTCCATTTGATTTATTTTACCGGTTTCATTTCTGTCATTTCCATCACTTCGTTTCTTTTCATTTACTCACTCTTTTCTGTCACATCTCCTCTTTCCCTTCACTTCCTCTTTATTTCTGCTCCACTCTCCTTTTAATTCTTTCATTTAATTTCTTTCACTTATGTCCCATCACTTTATTTCTTTTAATCTTCCTTGTTTCTGTTACATCTCTTCCTTCACCTCTTCTATCTTTTTTATACTTTTACATTCTTTAACCTCTTTTCCAGTACTTTCATCTCCATCACTTCATTTCCTTTCATTGACACCCTTTTCTGTCACATCTGCTCCTCTTCTTCACCTCTTTTTTATAGTCCTTCACCTCCTCTTTCTTTGTCCTTCTTTCTACTCCACTCTCCTTTTTATTCTCATTTATTTATTTTCTACCTCTGTTCCATCACTTCATTTCCTTTCCTATTTTCTGCTACATTGCCTCCATTTCTTTTTACCTCACCTTTTTTCTTGATTTAATTTCTTTTACCTCTGTTCCATTACTTAGATTTTTAACACTTAATTTCCATTTCTTAAATTGAATTTGATCTTTTGTGTTCACTTCTTTTCCTTCGCTTCACTCCCTTGCCTCTCGTTGTAACCTCCCTCTCTTCCTCTCTGCAGCCACATGTGTATGGTGATGCGAGGCGTTCAGAAGATGAACAGTAAAACCGTCACCAGCACCATGTTGGGAGTTTTCAGGGAAGATCCAAAAACCCGCGACGAGTTTCTGACTCTGATCCGGAGCTGAGGAGGATGAAGCTCCTCCTCTTCCTCCTCCTGTTGCCTGAGGTTACCTCCACCTGTGTGTGTGTGTGTGTGTGTGTGTGTGTGTGTGTGTGTGTGTGTGTGTGTTTCCATCTCACCAAAGGCACTGACAGAGTGTTTACTGAGTTTTCAGTCCGACTGCACCGTGAGCTGACATGATGTTTACTTTCAGACGACGGGACAGACTTTACCCTCTTCTGTCCTCGCCTGTTTGTGGCTCATCAATAAAAGATCAGTGTTTGGCCTCGAAACACAGAGGGAGAGTTTAACAGAAAGAATCCACCCTGGGAAAATGTTTCTAGATGACATGATGGAAGTTTAAAGGCCCTTTACATTCAGTCGACTGTCACAAATAATACAAAAATGAGATTTATAGTAATATTTTGTTTTGGAGCTTGGCGATGTATAATTAAACACAGAACAGTCCGATTATTTTTAACAGTACTGTAAATCTGAGATTCTTATAAACAACTGGAGCCATATTCACAAAACATCATGAGGATAAAAGCAGCTCCCAAATCTGTGAGAAGTGAGAGGTAATGTGGAAAAAAAACAACTATATTTAACTTTTAAAAGCATATTAATAACTCTGGAGATGATGGTTTTCACAACTGACCAGTTTATATGGTGCTATATGTAGAATTAACTACCCGATTAAAGGATAAAGACTTGTTTGGTCAGTTCTTCAGTAAAAGTTTGGGACTCCTCGTGGTACTTTTGATAAGAAAGAATGATAAGACGTTACGTCTAATGCTGAAACTATTAGCTGGTTGAATAATAGTTTTTTATATAAGTTAAGCAGAAGTGCCAAACATTTGCAGATTCCAGCTTCTGAAGTGTGAGGATTTTTTGTTTTATGATATTTAAAATTAAATATCTTTAGATTTCGGACTGTTGCTCAGACAAAACAAGTCATTTGAAGACGTCACTCTGGACTCTACGAAACAACTAATCGAATTGAAAGAAGAACTGAAAGATTAATCGGTAATCAAAATAATTGTTAAATTTGACTTTTTAAGTTTTTTTTTTTTTGTTTTAAATCTTTTCACTCATGTTCGATTATGTTTTTGTGATGGACGGCACTTTAACGCTCTGTCACACCTCCAGAAACCTCAGTTTACAGACTTCCTTTTATTCAGGACTTTTTGTGTTAAACAAAAACAACTATTTAAATATGAAACTTCTTGAAACTTTTGGTGCGAAATCATCGGGAGACGGACTGCAGTAAAACTACCAGTATTCTCACTTTTACATTTCACTTTTCAACGTCTTACAATAATATTTATTATGATGATGATGGTCCTGTGGAAGGATCTGCCTGTATGTGCCAACTCGCCTCTCCATTAAAACCAAAAAACGACTTCACGGTGACGCGACGAGGCCGCCGGCAAGACGCTGAGCTGCAAACTCACCGCTGACTGACAACAAACTCAACATTTCAATTTCCATGAGAGGCAAATGAAGTGTGTGTGTGTGTGTGTGTGTGTGTGTGTGTTGTTTAGTGACTTTGTGTAGCATATTTTCTGCATTTCAAAGCGTCATAACGTCCCCAGACAGATTTTGGGAGGTTTTAACTCGTGTAATGTGGTGACTGAAGTCGTGTGTGTGTGTGTGTGTGTGTGTGTGTGTGTTGGAGGGAAGATGAGCGCTGACAAACGGCTCTGATGTTGTTTTTGTGGCCTTGTTGAGAAGGACGGCCGGTTCTGTGGCCCCTTCACCATCATTGTCACTTTATGTACTTTACGTATGTGTTCATTTCAAATACTTTTTAATCAAAGAAAATAAATCTGTATGTGACACGATGACTCTGTTTCTTCACATAACTGACGTATTCATTTAAAACAGTCACTGATCTGAATTCATGCGGTGAAAAAGCAGAAAAACCTCCTGTTATTTTACTTGGAAGGAAGAAAGGAATTCTTCATTTTAACGGTTTTGTTTTCAAGGTTGGGAATATGCTTGAATTTCAACATAATATGGTGTTTCATCATCGACACAATCACTCATGTAAACCGAGAAATCTTTTAATATTTCAAATGAATGTTTGTTGTCTCCTGGCATTTACAGCAACAGTTTAGATGTGATGATAAAGGCTTTGAGAGTCTGGAAATGTTTGGTTTAGGTACCTTTAAAAGTGCTTGAATTTTACTCTTAAAAAGCTGTATGAACCCTGCAAACACAAAGCTCATGTTTAATACACTGAATGGACTGAACTAGTGTTAATATAAGATTTTATTTCAATGTTAGCAAAAGTGGCTTAGCAAAAGAAGTAAAAAAATATCAATACTATAGTGTAAAATTACTCTGTTACAAGTGAAAGTCCTGCATTCAAACTCGTGCTAAGTAAAAGTACAAAAGTACTAGCATCATTTACCAAAAGTAAAAGTACTCATTATGCAGAATGGCCCACTTCAGAATCATATATGTGACTGAATCACTTTAATGTTGCAGCTGGTAAACGTGGAGCTAATTTGAAGTACTTTATATACTGCAGGGTATCTTAACCTATAATAATACATCATAATTTACTAGTTGATTATATTTTGTATTAATGATCATAATCTGCAAAGCAACTAGTAACAAATGTCAAATAAATGTAGTGGAGTTTTAAGTATAAGGTAACATAAAACGTAAATACTCAAGTAAAGTAGAAGTAAAATTGTACTAAAGTACAGAACTTGAGTAAGCCAGTAGTTTGTTGACATTTCAGTAGTTATTTTCAAGTGGAAGATAAGATGAGACATCTAAGAGGCTGACGGGAACAATGTTTTTTGCACTCGGCTGCTCATAATTAGGTTGAATGATGTGACGTGAACCAGAGATAAGCTAACGTTCAGTATGTGATGTTCTTTGTCTTCAGGAGGAAGCTCCTCACTTACAGGAACGTTTTATTAAAGCTTCTAATGCACCAAGTTTAAAACACGTCATGTTGAGCACTGAGCTGGAAACACGCTGCCACCCCGTCTGCATGAACGTAACGAGGTTCGTCCTTCAGCCAGTGAGGAGCCTCCTGTTGTCTTTATGTTTAAAAAGAGTGAATCTGTCCTTTAACGGGGGAGGGAACGGTGTTAGCTTTGTACCTGAAGATCGAAGCTGCAGCTGAATGCAATAAGCTCATAACTCTGCCCTGGAGCTTTCTGGGAAATGTAGAAAATCAAACTAAAGAGGAAATAGACCAAACTGGTTCCAAGAAAATAAAAGAGGGGGCCCACAGCTCGTTTTAGCCCCGGGGCCAATTAGAGGGTTAATCTGGCCGTGAGCCCAGCTGATCTGGATGAGGAGAGGCATGACTCAGCAGCTCCAGCTTCTGCGTTTTATAACATCACATTCATGCATTTCATTTACCATCAACCCTCACAGCAGCAGGGTCTCGTTTTATGCAGCACAGAAACTTGAAATGTGTTTGTTTCTGCAGCATTTCCCTACAGGGTGCTCTAACTTCAACACATACATAAAACATTTGTACTCACGTTAGCCGGTGAGCTGATGACATTCAGCGGTGACACCACACTACATGCTGCGTCATCTTAACTGCAGTTTGAACCTGTAAAAACTTACAAATTGCAGCTTTTAAAAAGAAGAATCTGCCACTGGAATGAAGAGAAAAACTCAAACCACAGCACTGGCACATAATACCACTCCCAAAGTGATTAACAGCGATTGTTTTTTGTTAAAGTTTGATCAAAAATAGTATATATATATATATATATAGTAGTATTTTTCCATCATTAAAGTCACTGTCTGTCACTTTAGCGCCCTCCAGCGGTCGTATATAATATAATATAATATATAACAGTGCCCGTCAATCCTCAACACTTCTGTCCTTTCTCTTTTGTTTGTAATAGAAAAAGTGCCTAAAAGCAGATTTCAGAGCAGATTTCAAGTTAAGGGGTGACAGCATCTTCATTATCTGTGTGCAGATTCAAAGCAGAAAACACAGTGTGAAACTTCATACACACAAGTACTAATTTGGGCTGTTTTTACAGCCAAAAGCAGAGCCAGAATTCATACATACTTTAACATGTGCATGCATGTGTAATTTAATAATTTATTTTAGACATTCTTAAATTCTTTCTACAACTACAGATCTTCACAGGCTTTCAGTGTCTCTGAACATCATTTCACAACCTCCAGATCTTATTAACGCTTGCTTGAGCCCATAAAACTGCTGCGTTCACACTTCCATAAAGCTGAGGGACTCACAAGAGACAGACTTATAAAAAGGAAAGGTCCAAATTGGTGCAGAGATATTCTGACTTTTAGCTCCTAGTCTGGGTCAAGCTCCAAAAACACTGGATCCTACACTTCCCATGATGCAACTTGATGGTGTCTTTAATTAAACCGTTTCCTAAACGGCCCCATCTTTCTCCTCCAGACTGACAAAAATATAAAGTCTCTAAGCTCGAGCAACGATAACCTTTTAAAAACTTTGAAAAGCTCCTCCAGAGCCACAGAAGACATATACAACTGAGTAGTACTCCCAGTGGTGGAGGAAGTACTCAGATCCTTTACTGAAGTAAACGTACTAATACTACACTGTAAAAATACTGTTACAGGTAAAAGTCCTGCATTGAAAATTATTCTTAAATAAAAGTCTGTGAGTATAATCAGGAAAAAGTATTAAATGTCCCCTGTGTCTGTGTTCATCTGCTGATTATTTTCTCCATTAATCGATTGATTGATTGGTTTGTAAAAGTTCTGAAAATAGTGAGAAATGGTGACACCTTCACAACGCTCCAACAGTCCAAACTGTACTTCAGTACAGTACTTGAGTAAATGTACTTAGTTACTAGAGTAGATTACATTACTCCTCGAGACGAGGAAAGTGAATTGTATGTTTAAACTGAGAGGAGCAGCAGTGTTTGGACCTTTAACCCCTCACATCTTTTAATATCATAATTCTGCACTCAGTGTTTGAAGCTTTTCAAGGACGAGTCAATGACTTGCAAGGTTTTGGTGAAAGTTTTGTTCAAGTTTTGTTCAAATTCAATTTGAAATTCAAATTCATGTTTTTTTTGTTGTTTTTTTTACAACATGAGACGTTTCCCATAATGTGAAAAGATGACATTAAAGTGAAATCCATCTCAAACCCGCAGATCTCTACCGGCTGAATTTAGGTTCTACTTTTAAATTTAAAAAAAGTAAAATAAAAATAAAAACGCTCTGAATCTCACACACACACACACACATAGAGACACACTGGAGGAGTTACATCTTTCTTTATGTATAACGGGGGCATGCCAAGTCACAGCATTCTGGTACGTCGCGACAAAATTACAGCAAGACACAATGAAAAACAGTTGAATGTATTCACTCACACACACACACATCCTCACTGTCACACAGCCATTCACACATATTTTTTTGTACAGACCAGAATAATTCATATCTTCATATCAGCATTAAGAAGTACCTACAGAGCACAGACTCAACAGGCCGCGTTCACCGCCGCAGGGCCGCGTTCACACCGCTCGCTGCCTCGCCGTTCAGCTCAGATTCAACTCTGTTTGAATGTTGCTTTAATTAGTGACCGCGAAGGTTTAACGCTCAAAATACATTCACCTTTATTTTAGAAATGACTCAAACTTGGCTGCGAGGTTGTAAATTTAAAGACATCTTTACATCAGGTCCTTTCTTTACTTGTTGGATTTTTATGAAATTCTGGGAGATGATTTTCTGTCCCGGCTCTGAGTCAGACCTTAAACTCAGGATATAAGCTGAGACAGAGTACCGATCCGATACCAGCGATCCATTTGTCCCAGTTCAAAATCTGTACACCTCACAGCATCGAACTGGTACAGAGAGAATCCAACTACAATCACCTCTTAACTGTAAGTGGAAACTGTGAGTTGATATTTATGACATTAAGCTCATCGCTTCAGATGAACAGAAAACAATGGGGATGCAGTTTGAGTGACAGATATTGATTAATAAGGCAACTTCATGCACAGAGGATTCCTGCTGGTGACTGAATGAAGCTCTGAATTTTAAAACAACAGTGACTATCCACATTAGAAACTGTTTCTTAAAGTGCCATTATCAATCTACTGTAGCACATCAGTTCAATGTCATAATACAACATGTATAAACTCATCCATGTGTTTCACTGAATCTCAGAGATCACTGGTCTTGTCAGAATTTGGAGAATTGAAGGAAGGTGTTCATGAAATTGATAAGTAATCGTTATGTGTAAGACAAAACATTGGATGGTAACAGCTTCTCAGATGTGAGAATTTGCTGCTTTTCCTCGTTTTACATTATTATAAACTGAACATCTTTGGGTTTGAGACCAAAACAAAAAGCAATTTAAAGACGTCACCTGATCGGACATTTTTCACTATTTTCTAACCTTTTATATGTCAAACGATTAATCTATTAATCAAGAAAATGATCGGCACATTAATCGATAATGAAAATAATCATTAGCTGCAGCCTTATATAATTAGTGAGTGACGTTTTGCACACAGTGATCAGTTTAAGTTACATAAAACCAGCATCAATAATATGGTCACAGGTCAGATATGGATCAGATTTATGATGTGGAAAGTTAGAGTTTAAAGTTTAATTATTTTTCTCCCTGTACTGTGTCTACATGAAGCGCTCTGTGGATCTGAAAACAGGAAACGATCTGAATTCGGACACTTGCAGTGTGAACGCGACCCGACACAGCTGTCGTTTCATCCTGTAACATGACAGTTTTTAAAGTCTTTATAAAATCATTTACATTTGGGGTGAATGTCTCGAGTACAAAAAAGGCACTGCCATTTGTTATTCTAAATATGACTTTCCCAGCCTTGTGCATGCAGTTTTAAAATATAAATTACACTTTTTTTCCCAACTTTCTCCTTTTTCTTTTTTCTGCATTTTCTTCAATTTTTTGTCTTTTTTGTGTTTTTTTATTATTAAACATACAATATTCTTTTGTCAAATATATACGTAAGCCTGCAGTCAATACAGGACATCGGCTCTTTGATAAAATAAAACTAAATGAAATAAAAGGAGCACAGTCAAGCGGCAACACTTTGTTACAGAATGGATGCTGCTGAATTTACAAAAAGAAGAAGAAAAAAAAAAAAGTCTTGGCATCCCACAACATAAACTGACTAAACTGCAGAATCTATAACAAAAATAAAAGATACAAAACAGCATATATGTCTCGACTTAAAGTACATTAAATGTTTTTGGAATATCAAGGCGTTATCTAACTGTTAATACTGCAGTGTGCGCAGCGTTAGAAGCACTCCCGGACACCCACAGAGCTGATATGCATTTAGAAAAAACAAAAATAAAGCATTTGGTTTGAAGGGATGTGTAATGATCCAGACCTCAGAGCTGTAACCCTCCACTGTCCCGTCACAGGTGTGTTCTGAGTTCACGTAGACGTCTCTTTGAGCCAGAGATGCCGCAGGAAACCAGGGTGGAGTGGAAACTGGAGGCCTGTGGTGCTGATTTCAACTCTGAATACAAAACATGTAACTTTACTCTGTTATGTAACCTAGAAAAATCACATAAACTCAGGTTACTTAAACGCTGTCAGTCAGTATCTCTAGAAAATGTGGCACAGACGAGAACTCGTGCTTTTATGCAAAACTGCAATAAATCTCCTGAACTTTGTATCACCTTTATAACTCAAACATGGCAAAGTGATATGAAAGTAAATAAAAATACTGCAAAAATACTAGTTTCAATAATCCCTTTGATTACATTACTAACTGAAGAGATGTGAAACATGTTTAAAGGATAAATCACATGATATTCTCTACTTTTCTTAATATAAACAAATCCCACGAAGAGACAACAATGACTTGATCCTAACAAGATAGATCTTCTTCCTCTGAGTCATAGAGCTCCAAAAACTATTAAAAACACATCAGTGAGCCTCACTGTTGTTCCTTCATCACCATCAACACACACACTGGAGTTTATTTACACACCGTCCTGCTGCCCCAAATACTCACTAGAGCACCAAATGTGGATTCATCCGCCGCTGAAAATAGTTCCCAACAAATGAACTATTTCCTCCTGTTTGAGTGACGTTTGTTAAAAACTACAGTGAGCAGCTGTTTTAGGAAATTACTGAGCTTTTTTTCAAAAATATGAAACTAAATATTTCTGACCTGTTTTTAAAGATTTACTTCTTCAGTAGGAAGCAGTGGGTTTAGTGTTGAGACAGTCAGGGAGGGGAAGTCAGAAAGTACTGAGAGACGGACTAACACATTGTTGGTTTTGGTCTCTTCATGGGATTTGTTGACAAAAAGGAAAATATAGAATATATCCTCTAAAGTAACATACCTAGAAACCTACAGTATAAGCCTCTCCCACTCAGGACCAAGTTCAGACTCCAGATCAGAATGGACCAGTCTACTTCCTGGCCTGCCAAAGACTACAACAACAACAACAACAACAACACACTGCTGTTTTGTTTGCAGACACCTCGTCCGACGTGAATTTTTGTAACCGAACATGAGTCGATGCATCTGTGATGGGCTTCACATGAAAAATCTCAACATGACACTGATAAGATACAAACAAGATTATAGTTCAACAACAGCAACAAAATAAAAAGAAAAAAACAGTCAAAGTCAACAATAACTATGTTAATATTTTGAGATGTACGTATGGTCACCAGCCATAACATGTTAATACATACGGTACTTTAAATAATAATACACCTAAATGAGTAAAAGTATCACCTCTGCAAAAAGTTATGAAAAAAAAAAAAGAATAAATAATTGTATCTACTTTAGGTACTGATTCATATGGCAGTGACACTGAAACGGTCTGCTTCTCAGTGAGGAGCATCAGAAACAACAAAAGACGTCAAAAAAGGTGTAACATCAGTTTCCCCACTCAGGATTAACATGTCACATTCATGCTTTGGTGGAATCTTCATCTTCGTTCACAAACGCACACATGACGTCTGATCGGCTCTTATAGACTCAAAGTATAAGAGCAGAAAACACGCAAACACTTGAAACACTGAGACAAAAATCTGACGAGTGCGCGGCTATAAAACGTAACAACACACACACTTTATCTGTGGTGTGTGTGTGTGGACTGTTTGTCTGAGTGTGCACAGATCCAGACTGCAGTTTCTAGCCACCATCTCTGCATCTGAAGCCACATTCAACCAATCAAGATGGCGGTTTGGGCTCCAGACGGGCCTGTCAGGGGCAGAATAAGGCTCCATAACAGAGGTTCTGCATGTTTCAGCTTTAATACCGATCACACATTGAATGTACATTTTTAAAGTGTACTGTAGTGTTTTAGATTACTACATTATGTTTTTACAAACTTGTAGGTAGCCAGTGGTTTTGATTACGGTATGAAACTGAGTTTGCACAGGCCTGAAGCTCGCTTGAGAACAGCAAACATCATGCTGGCATTTATTTTTGTCCAAATTATTGTTGTGTGGTAATTCATTTGTAGGTGCAGATCTTTTAAAAAGCCTGCACTGCACTATCAAGCAAGTTAATTTTAATACCATAATAAAATGAACGGAAACTTGTTTGCCTGGAAGCTTGGAAAAACATAAAAATATGTATAAATAGTTGGTAGTAATGTCATGTGTATTTAAATGGTAGTAAATGGTCTAAAACATGCATTAACACTGGTACGATCCTTTAACTGTGTGGGATGATTCAGCTCCCATCATCCACCTCCGACATCCACCATCAGACAAACAGAAATCATTTAAGGTCAATGAGAGGCGTCAGGAGCTTCTCGTCTCTGCTGCAGGCCTCAACATCGCCACCTGCTGTGGTTCTACCGCTAGACTATTGTCTGTCCGCTGAGACTGTAGCTCGACAGTCTAGAGCGAGCGTCAACCTCATCTCTTCAATCTGCTTCGTTTGATCCGACTTCAAAGCACCAAACTGTTGCTTGAGCCTCAAACGTTTGGATTTTAGTGTATCACATTATCATATCAAGTGCAGGATACAGAGGAAGTACTAACAGAATTGCAACAAACTAATGAAGAAACTAAACAATACTAATCAATAACCCTCAATGATGACCGTTCAGGGTCAGGACTCTCAGCGCACGTGCTCAGTTGAAGGCGGCACAGAGGGGAGTTTCCCAACCAGCTTATTTCGATATAAACCTATTCTTAGAAAGTCTTCCAGACACAATAAACTGAGGATAAATATTAAGACACAGAATAACCATGAGATTCAGAATTAAAAAAAAGAAAAATAAATTCCATGTAGGCCTGCACTGACAGAGCAGACAGAAGACCATGTTACACAGGGACTTCCAGCAGCACTGATATTTCCTCAAATGTTGCTCATAAATGATTTTTCAGTGATCTGCAGAGTCGCCTGTGTGTCCACGTACTTCAGCATCTGTCCTGCCATGACTGTGTTTGGCCAGCAGGTGGAGGTAAGCACTAATGAGACAATCTCTGGGAAAACTACCCTTCATGGATTGATAGTGTGTGATTTCTCCAATGTTGAAATCCTCTCAGTCTGAGTGGAAACCAAATCGACCTCCTGCTTTTTTCTCTGCCATCTTCTCCACTCCACATTTCACAATCGTCCTTTCCTCCAAGAACGATATTTAGTTGTAACATGCAGCTTAAGCATATCACCCTGCTTTAGAAAAATAGCTAAACCCAGTATCTGAACACGCAGACAGATCCCACCGACGATGCAGCCGTATTAATCTCCCATTTACGTGTAAAAAACCTTACATTTTCAATGTATTGTGCCAACAAAGGCTCTGAATTCAAAGAGTTCATACAGTACATGCTATGGATAAACAATATGTAACTGACCGGTGCCAAATTCACTTCCTCCTACGCTCACTCATATGAACAGACTCACAATATGATTAGACATGACATCATCTTCCTCCGTCATCTTCAGCCAATCAAAGGTCCTGCCTCTGATGTCGTTCTCCTTTAAACATCCGCTTCCCTTTCCAGTATCACTTCAGCTTCATTCTTCCTTCCGCTACTTTCTGTGTCTTTCTCCACATCACCTTCTTCCTCTCATCCCTCTTCACATGTCTGCCCTCTCTCTTTCTCTCTCACGCTCCTCTCTTGGTAAATGTTCCAGCCAACACGTCTTTGTTGCTGGCTGCTAAAATAAAGACTAAGCACGTTGGTTGTAAACTAGCGTGATGGCTACTCATGGGACGTAAAGCTGGTAGACAGCCAAGGCTTTACAGAATATTACACGATTCATACCTGAAATTCATACATGTTTCTGTACCCTTTGAAAGTAGCATCATTATGTAAACAATAAATACATACAAATAAATGATTTTTTTTTGCCACCCAATACTGAGCAAGAGGCCTTCCCGAGCTCTACAAGCGTCCTCACTGGAAACAGTCAAGGAAATCCCAAACTTCCTTCTGCGTCCTTCTAGCTCTGCTTGTCTCGTCTTGTTTTGGGGTCTGAGGTACTGTTATGGATTTGAAAGATGCCACGAACTGTGGTCGATGTGTGGGGACCAGAGGGTGTCGGAGAGGGAAAGGGCCTCAGTCTCACTGGGCCCTGATCCACGGGCCAACATCTCCCTTCTGCTGGGGCTGTCTGGACTGCAGTACTGCTTGTGGCCTCCCCGAAGGGGGGGGGGGCGCTGTTCACACACTGTCCAGGCCGTGTTCAATGCTTTTCTCTCTCCTCACCCGGACGCAGGCGACTGTGAGCATGCTGGCGGAGCAGGAAGTGTGTTTTTCCGACCCGATGGACGGTGCCAATGTGATAGCTTGTGTTAGCCGTTTGATGATCGGCTCTCTTGTGTTTCTTGGATCCCGCCCGATCCTTTGGTGGAGCTCTACCATTGGCTACAGGGAGAGGGGACAGGAGGGCTGGTGACCTCGAGGTGACTTATCGTGAGAGAGCCTCGTGAACCTGCGCTGCCCTACTGCTCTCACTCAGGTCCTCATTTCATATTGTTGATGTGCGGTCAGCACCGTCTGAAGAGGAACAGCAGAGAGAAAAAAACGGATCAGTGTTTAACTCAGAGAAAACTTCATCAGCATACACAGACAAAGTTATCACAGTGTGGATGTAGAATCGAGTGTCCTGATGAGAAGGCAGCAGTGAGTCCTCAGGCTCCTGACACTAACCCTCCCTGTGCCTTTCGCCCGGTGCATGCTGGGACAGGCTCCAGCTCTCCTGTGACCCTGAATAGGAATAAGCTGGTACAGAGAAGGATTTCAGATCTCATAACAGTCAAGCACCAACATATATGTCCAATTTGCTTGTTCCAAGAGCCAAATTGGCTGTAGAGGCAGCATTTAGCCTTTATGCCCCCTTCTGCCTTTGGAACAGATTCCCTGCTAATCTCCCAAATTTGCTATGAGGTAAAAAAAAAAAAAAAGAAAAAAAAGAAACTAATTTCAACCACAGTTCATTTTTCATTTCATTCATTGATTCGTTCTTACACTTCTTAAACGTAATTCTCCTGTCTACTATTCGTGCGTCCCTTTTGCTGCTAGTCGTCTTGTTCCTGGCTTTCTACATTTTCCTAACCATGTAGTATTTATTACAAGCACCGCATGAATAACATTTCATCTGAAGTGTAGTATTGATCTCACTGTGCCATGAACTGCTTGTAAAGAAGGCCTGAAGCTTTTCTGGCTTGGTGAACAGTGAGGGGTCAGGGCCCACACTGTCATGGTGAGAGAACAACACATCTGTCAAAATACTGATAGAGAAAAACAACAGTCTGACAGCTGTTGCCTCTGGTGTGGCTGAAGAGGGAAATGTTATCAAGCTACGCACTGGTGAACATTTTTATTCCACAAAAATAAAGCCTCTATCATGATAGGAAATGCCTGAAGGGGCCGGTTAATGTCACTGTGAGCTGAACAGCGCAGCAGCGTACAGAATATACTGTATATTATAAGTGTAAACAGAGCGGCTAAAGCTGTTAGTAAATGTGCAAGTAAATGTTTAGAGTAGCTGAAAGTGTTTAAGTTTGTTGCTGAACTTGATCTGATGAGTTTTATTTCACACCCACATTCATTCTCCCAAAAGATCTGCCTGTTCTTTTTGTGCAGTTTGATGTGTTGATATCCTGGCACCTTCATGACGATTAATTTACACTCAGCCTCAACCTGAATTTCAATCTAACAGAGTGCTGCAGGAATGAGTCCTAAAACCCAGAAATGAGTTAGCATGTTTGCACTTCTAGCTCCCTCGTCTCGAACTTAATGGATTTCTTGAATGGGTTTTTGGTTCGATGCCTGAAATAAGGTCTGTGGTTAACACAAAGAGATTTTAAAATTTTGTTCTGTGACACAAAATACATCAGTAAATACCCCACTCATGAATTTTGAAGCTTTTATATGTCTTAAAAAGGCGGTTGCTAACAAGTGTCTAAATGAGACTACAGAGGTTGTCTGGGACATTAAACGTCATCACGCCGAACACAGAAACTCATCTATTCACTCGTCCGCCTTCACAGCCTCGTTGTGTTTATACTCGCGCTCTTGCAAACTATTCTAACTCAAACTTTACGAAAGACTTTTGTAGAAGAGGTAAGCTCGCAAAATCAAATTACAAGTTGGAAGCTTAGTGGTGGTGACACGTGTCATGTGACCGTGGTGTAGCTGGTTTATAGCCTAACGTTAGCCTTTTACTTGTGGTGATTGCATTTACGCTTCAAAAATTATAAAAGTGGTGTTCATTTGTGAAGATTATCTTGCTGAACAAAACGTGTAAGTACCATAAACTTTTGTTTGCCACAGAGCTTATTTTCTGCAATAATCCAAAATCCAGCAGAAAAATCCCACCAGCTTTTTGTCGAGCGAACCAGGGCGATGCTAACTTCCAAGTTGGCCTACAAAAATATGTCGCTCCCTGCAGCACTGTGAAACTAATACGACTTCTCCGGTACATCAACTCAGGATATCTGCCAATACCAAGAACTGATCAGACACCAGTGCTCTCTTCTTCACAAATTTGAAATCTGTATACGACACCGTGTGCAACTCATTAGAATACGTTTTATGTAATGTAACATGAGGCCAGGGATAGCTTGGATTGGAAACACTGTGTTTAACAATGACATTGATGAAGCCACTCTATTCAATGTGGATCAGTGAAATCATGGCCAATACCCGATCCACTTAATAAGGTCAATACTGGCACCGATACCGATCCAGTGGATGGGATCCCCTGTTAGTTGTATGTTGTTGTATTTTGTTTAGTTTCACAGTCCAATTACAAGTGAGCCAGGGCTTGAAAATGAATGTCACATGGACTCACAAGTTGTTTGCTTCTTTGGGCAAATCAAATCTGGTTCCAGTCCTTATCACGACAGACTTAGCTGCTCTCTTACATTTCTCAGTATGATTTACAATCTCTGGAGTTTAGGGTTATACATTATGACAAGATATAGCAGCTGAATGTGAGCATCAATCCTGAGGCAGTTTGCTCTGAGTTCATTTTGTTACACTAGACTTTCCAAAAACGTCCAACTGCCGACTAAATGTCAACATCCTTTTCCTTATACCCATGAAACATTGTGTTTTAAATCATTTCCTGTAGCTGGTTTGGATTCAGTTACCAAGTTATGTTTCTGAAGCTCACCACACACAGCTGGATGTTTGGGTGCCAGAGAACAGAAAAAGGCAAAACTCTGATTAAAAGGGAGTTTCTTCAGTTAAACCCACTCCTTCATGTTGCTCTCCACCTAACACACAACCTACTCCTATCACACACACACACACACACACACACACACACACAAAGCAGCACTTGTCCACCGTTCTGTGCTGAGCACTGAGGCCTACTGTCTTCACCTCAGTCTAGCTTTGAGATGGGGGGAGTTGGCACTGACTTTAACCCGGACTAAAATTCACTGTATATGGGAATATTCTGCTTAGGTCACCAACTGACTGACTTGACTCAGGCCATGTCCACTACAGTATAAATCTGATACATATAAAAGTGATTTTTTTTTATGTGTTCAAGGTCAAGAAGGTTTTCTATTCACATTAGCATTTTCAAGTCATTTCCATTAAGTTTGCCATCCACACCAAATGCCTAAACAACATAAAAACGCTTGTGTCTCCTCTAGTGAAGTGATGTGAACATTCAAAAACGTGTTCCCATGTCCTCTTCTTCAGTTAAATGTGAATAATGAACAGCTGTTCTGACAGTTGAAATCCACTTTAGTTTCATATTACATTATGACAGGATAACGAGGATGAATAACTTTGTATGAGATTTCTTTAACTCAATTTATTTTGTTTTAAATATGATGTAATCCTCCAAATAAAGTTCTATGTGAGAGGTTTTTTTTGTTGTTGTGCTAAAACCAACTTTTCTCCTCTGGGTCTTCCCGTTTGATTACCCTTGATTTCCCTCGGCTGTTGCCAGAATTGCTGTCAGATTTCTTTGGCCAGACTAGACCAACCAAATATAACACATCTGAAAGAAAAAAATAAATAAAAAATACCCTTGTTGGGCTCCAACAAGTCTGGAGTTATCGGTGGGCCAGAATCTCCAGACTTTAAGCTGTTCACACAACAGGATAATTGACTGAGAGTTGGAACGGGCCTGTCAGCCTTAAGATCAGTGTTAAGATCAACTAGAGTGACCTTGCCTGAACATGACTCACTAACTGATTGACCAATATGACTTTTGGACACTTTGGAGTTTGCTTTTGGCGTTTGAACGTAACACAGAAGTTCTGCTCGAGTCAGATCCAACTGCTGGCCTTCACAGAAGCTTTTATGACTGAAGCTGAGGGAATGGAAGCAAGAGCTCGAGTGTCCTGCTGACATGTTTATGTACAGGTGTGTCAACGTTAAGCCGGCGTTACAGAAACCCAGATAAGCCTGTGAAAGCACTATAACAGAGACAAAACACTACAAAGGTTTCTGGTGGCTGTCTGCTACCTGTGCAACAACAACTCGAGTGATGTAGTGCTAAAACCTCATGACCTAAAATTAACACAACCCTGGGTTAATTTTATTGGGGGCGCCTTGAGGAGAAGCCAAGGGCTAGACTTATTAAAAAAATCTTTACTGTATATTTCTAATGTTTTAAAAAAACAAGGCAACATTTACATTAACTGCAAATTTATATTATGTTTTTTTAAACATGTCAAAACAGAAGAATAAACATCAAACTTATATTAAAAATGCTATTACGCAGTTATGCTGCAGCTAAGGTTGGTGATGACAGCTCACGGTTGTCGGTCGTCATAGTAACGTAGCGCACACAAGATTTCAGTCACAGATACCGACTGTTACTGTAAACAGAGCACAAAGAAATGCTGATACGCGTCAGCTCTCAACACAGTCTGAGACGGCCGAAAGAACTATAATCAGATTGTGCTCTGAAAGCTACATGGCTTACAGCTTTAAACTGAGAGGTAAAAAAATGTTTTCAGCAGACATCTTGAGATAAAACACGTCTCTGTAGCCAGTCAAGATAAGGAATACTTGATGTAACTAAGAGAGGTAAATGATGATGTTTTTTGTTCTTGAAAACCTAAAATGTAAGAAATGTCACATAATTCTACTTTGGACAGAACAAAATCTTTTTTATTCATTGTTTAGTTTGTTTCCGATTTCATTTTCTGAGTGACTGAGAATAGGCCTATTATTTCACATGATATTAATGTTCAGGCTTCGTACAGCTTTTTAAGAGTAAAATCCAAGCACTTTTCAAGCACTTTCAAGGTACCTAAACAAAAAATGTCTAGACTCTTAAAGCCTTTATCATCACATACACATCATTACTATTGTTACTATAGTGCAATTGCGAAAAATGAAGTTTACAGAATTCCTTTACATCCACAGCAATCAATGTCACTTTGTTTGTTTCACCTGCTGTTCATATTAACTTTGATTGTATGTTTTGATCAGGATTATTTAATGCTTCCCAATCTCCAGAGTAAGGGATCAACAGAGGACTTGTCTAGCTATGAATGACGAAACACAAGAAAAGAACTTTGCTTTTAGATTATGTAGAAAATCAAGAATTTTTCAAGGAGTATATTTGAATTCAAGCATATTCCTAACCTTGAAAATATAACGGTTAAAATTAAGCATTTTCCAAACTTTCAAGACTTTATACGAACCCTGAATGTTAGTTTACATGCGTCACATATTCTACATCAATCTGGATGGATAAAAAATAAATAAATCACTACAATAGTTTGGGAACCACTGATCTGGAGAGACTCTGGTAAAAAATGTGTTGGTACGCTTTTGTTTTTGTTTATCATTCTTGTCTTCCATTCCTGGCGCCAATATGAAGAAATCAAATACACAAAACATTATAAAAATCAAACAGAGCCAAAGTGGGCTCATTCTCAACAGCTGAGATGGTACAAAAAGGACAGATGGCTCTCTGCAGTGGTGCGTCTTGGACTTATTGCTTGACATCACCGCCACACAGTGTGATAATCATGTATAGAGGGATGTGAATAACTACACTACTCTATGATCCACTTAAACATCCTGAATATGATCAAAGACAAGAAGAAGCTAATAAAGAGAGACTGACAGGAGGGAAGCCTTACATGTTCTGGAACCACATTTAATATCTGAAACAACTGTATCTTAAGTTTTATGAATTAATTATCAGGATCAATTAAAAACTGTGCGTTACCTCCCAAGGCGTGTTCTGTCATACTCAGACAAAGAGACTCAAGGCGATTGTTGATGTCTGGCTCCGTAACTGGCAACTGAAGATCTGTACAGAAACAAAAACATCAGAATCAGTGATTCATTTGTATTCATATTAAACAGATGATGTGAACAAAATGTCCGGATGATGGTCACAGCAGGTTCAGCAAGTGAATAAAATTAATCTTATTTAATCCACTTAATCAAATCACAAATTATTTCCTACAGTCGAACCTCTCCATGGCAGAAAAGACGTACAATATCAGTGATCCTCATTAAGTGTTGAAAAGCTGCATTACATGTTTAATGACTTCACACACTCTTAATCAGAGGCCTTTGATCATAATTAAACAGAATCATGATAATGCTTAAACCTTTTATTCCCCTTTTTTAAATAAATCGGTGTCAGGCGAGTTGGCAAAGGACAAGAGAAATTAATTCAGATCAGTCCACTGGAACAATGTTGTCCACTCAACCAGAGTGTAGCCTCAATAATCGGATTATACCACACTGTTAACTCCAGCACTGAGACACATGCTACATCCAAACACTGACTGCACTGCTGCAACATGGGGCATGGTGTCTTTTGTCACTTTGAGTGTCTTAATTATCAGCATTATTAAGATTATAATAATGTTAAAATACTATAATATTATTAATGGCTGCTCATCACAAATTCAACTTTACACATGACTTCTCCTTTTTTTGTTTTTATTTTAAACTCTTGAGGTGCTAGCTGCTGTTGGCTGTCTTGGCCTCAGCTGTGAGCAGGGTGGAGACTGTTTTGTGGAGGGTTGGGTTGAGGTTGGAAGGGGGGAGTATGTGTGTGTTGGGGGGGGGGGGTGTATTTGGGCCACATTACAGCCTAGCAACCCCGTCCAGCCATTTAGTCCTTAGCTGAGTCTTCAACACAGGCCGGGGCAGTGAAAATCCCCTGTGGCCAGAGAGAAAAGCTGAGTTAGGCCCAGTAGTCCACACTGGGCTATTTATAGGCTCCAAATCCCCCCCCTGTACACACAGACTTACAGCAACACAAACACACACTGAAGAAAACTGTACACATAGACACACACTTGTTCCTTCATCCCCTCTTTTTCTATGCTGTGTCTCACTTAATAAGACTCTTTATCCATCTGCTGGCAGAGAGAAAGACAGATCGCACATATATACCCAGAGACAGAGGAGGGTAGGGGGGGAGGTCTAGCCTTTCAAATCAGTTACTCTGGCCGAGAACCAGCTGTAGCCACCCTTGAGGGCGACTGCTATGTGTGCATGACTCTGCAGAGTTGTCAAAGTAGGAGAGATGGAGGGATGGGGAAGAAAGAGGGAGGGGGAGAGATGGGAAAGTTAAGAAAGAGAGTGAGGCAGGGAGAGAAGGAAGGGAAGGAAAGTGGGCCAGGGAGCCCTGTCCGACTCCTCGCTGCACAAAGAGCCTCATTGTGAGACTCTGACTCTTTCCTCCCTCCCTGCCTCTATCTCTTCCTCTCTCACATACAGTCTTCACTCTCCCTCCAACTTCCCTCCTCCCTCCTGCTTTTTTAAATCTGTTTTTCCTCTTCATTCTAAAAAGAGGACACTTCTGGTGTGTGTGTGTGTGCGTGTGTTTGTGTGACACAGAGCAGAGGAAGTCCAAGCTTGTCCTATTACTGTCCACTGTTCCTGTGGGACAAAGTCCAGTCAGCAGAGGCTACTAAAGGTCACTCTGACTGGCGCCGATGGTTACCATGACCCAAGCCTGTGTGGATACTGTGAGAGTGTGTGTGTGGGTGGGGATAACTATAACAAGGAGGAAGTGAATAGTGCTTAAAGGCAATGCTCTGAGCTTCATATGAAGTTTGACGTTTAAAAATAAAACACTTTAAGTTCCATCATATACACGTGTTATTTGGTTGACACTTTCATCCAATCAAAACAGTCCACCTGCAGAGTGGTTTGGTGTCTAAGATGAAGCGAGACATCGGTGTGCATTGTAAATACTGTATCATTGTAATTTTAGTAATACTTAAATCATAATATATAATTTTTTGCTTGTAATATTTATATTTTAGGCCCAAACCCGCCAAAATGGATCAGCACCCAGCCCAAACATGTCAGAAACCTCAGGTCTGAATTAGAAAAAGGAGAGAACCTGATGAAAAAATAAATTAGCAAATGTCTGCGCAGACTGTCAGGGAGGTCATCCACTGATTGACTGTTTAAAGCTAAATATAATTTGTGCAAATACAGCAAGACGAATATCTTGTCACAACAGCATGATCAGAAGCATTTACCTGACATGACAGGAAGACACTATGTACTACATATTACTGCCTTTAAAAGAAGAATAAAGTGTTAAAAGGAAAACAAAATGTCACTGCAGATTTGGCAGTCTGTTCCATTTTCAGATGTGGAAGTTATAACTTGCCAATATTTAATACAGAATACAAGACACCATATATAAGTATATAAACTTGTAAAGGTGGAAACAATAACCAGTATCATGCAAACATCATGCCAGTGTTGTGTGTGAGTGTATTTGTTTCCCAGCATTTCTTACCAGTTTGTTGGAACATGACCATGGTTTGTGGCGTGGTGTGAACTGGCAGGGAGCGGGTCCTCTGCACGGAGCTGTGGGTCCGGCTCGGCATGCTGTTGCTTCCTCCGGGGTTGGCAAACCACAGACCCTGAGGAGAATATTTGAACGACGACGTTAAATTAACTTCTTGAACATGCAAACACCTCTGTAGGACTAGTGTCAAAGTTATGCTTACAAAACACTCATCTACTGTCGCAGTCCCATCTGTCCATCACACTTCAATACTTGTTCAATACTTTTTGGGATATCAAAATGCAGTTAACTAAACTTAATTTAACATAGAAATTGTGCTTTGATAACACTTGTCGGGATAAACATTCTAAAGTTATCTGAATGTGTCACCAAATTCTACTTTTGAGGCTTTTAACTTTTTCCTTTTTATTGTAAGTTTTGTCTGAATATAAAACCAATTTTGTATTGGAAAATAGAAATCATCAATGAAATGTAATGATTTTCTGGGGTGCATGGCGTATGTTGAATGTTCCTTGAGGTACAAAGAAAGTAGCTGTGAGTACATGCTGCATTCACGCTTTATCTATCAGGGTTTGTACAGCCTTTTAAGAGTAAAGTTCAAGCACTTACAGGGTACCTAAACCAAAGATTTCCAGACAAAGCCTTACCACCACATCTAAATTAAATATTTAAATATTATTAATATGAGAATGGGATGGCTTCATTTCAAATATTAAAAGACTTTTGGTTTACATGAGTGATTGTGTCGATGATGAAACACCAGATTATGTTGAAAGTCAAGCTTTTTTCATGGAGTTCAAGCATATTCCTAACACTGAAAACAAACTTTTTCAAACTGTCAAGACTTTGCACAAACCCTGATCTATTCTTATTCAGTTTTTTAATTAGAAGCTAACAACATTAGTCCACCAGGATCCCAACTGACATCTGAATGACATGTGGATAACCTGGTTAAGATGAAATACCGACATTTAAAAGGCAAAGCCGTGTTTCTCTAACGTCGTCCTCCTCTAACTTCATGCTCATTCCCTACATCACTGCTTTTCACACATTACTAACACTCTCACTGATCAAAGAGGTTCATGAAATGTGCAACCTTGAAAGAAGTCGGGTGTAAGATGAAGGCCACAGCTTCTTCAGCATTTTCACCCCCACGCTCCTGTCTAGATGTCTGGCCTACACCTAATGACAGTCTCAGACACTCACCACATGAATTCCTCACTGTAACCTGCCTATTATACCCCCAACACCACCACCACATGCCCCTCCCCTCACCTCTCTCCCTCTGCCCCCCCACCCTCCCCACTCGCAGCCCTCCAGTGCCACGGGCCAGGGAAAAACAGGAAATGCCTGTGCACTGTTCTCACTGCCTCTGACTGGCTCTCTCTCATACACACTCATATCAACTCTGCCTCTCTCTCTCATTGCCCCTCCTCCTCCTCCAACACCACAGCTACCTCTCCCAAACTATGACTCACATATTTCCCTCCCACCCTCCTTCTCCTTCTCTCTCTCTACACATCCACACTACAGTCAGTCCCACACAAGAAGGTCCAGCGTGAGGAGGAGGAACTGAGGTATTTCCTCCCATTGTGGGATGAAAGAGAGAGAGAGAGAAAGAGAGAGAGAGAGAGAGAGGTTCCCAATGAACTGGGTCAGCCCAGACCAAAGTGTGCCAGGATGGGCCTGAAACAGCTCCACAGCTCCTCCTGTTTCAGTGTTCGGCTCTGACGCAGGGCCTCTGGTATGTGGGGTGACCTGCCTACGAGTTCCATCCACATCACTTCATTCGCCGAACACCACCGCTGCTCCTCTTCCTCACCCCGCATTTTTTTTTTGGATCATGGAATAAAAAGCCTATTTCAGGCCGAATACGTGCTGAAGAAGGTATTCTGCTGCCCAGGTTATTGTAAACATCCTGGAATGTATTATTACGCATTTCAAAACGTTCCTCTGTACAGTCACGAACACATCTGCCATTCAGCATTCCAGTCACTACACACACACACACACACACACGATAATACCATGAATTTAGCTCTAGTTTTTCTGTATTGAGAACTTTAATTCAGAGGCCTTTTAGGAAATAATCTGAACTATCCATCCTCATCCTCATCCTCATCTGACCTCTTTGGTGAATTTTGGACTGTTAGTCTGACGGAAAATGCAATTTGAAGATGTCTCCTTGAGCTCTGGGAAATTGTCATGGGCTATTTTTGTAACATTTTATAATCTTAACAATTCAGAACATAATCTACAGATTAATCGATAATGAACATAATTGTTAGTTGTAGGCCTAAACAGTCTCAGAAAAAAATGTCCTGCCATACTTTACTCTAACAATAATAGTGCATATTCTCATGCTATTTTAGTGTCACATATACTAAAATATGTGTAGTAAATAAATACTAAGAAATCGTAACACTCTGGAAACTGAAAGGCTCATCATACCCAGGAATAATTAACTCTAATGTCTCTCCTTGCTGGTCTTTGCTGGTTTGACTCACCTGTCTCCCCTGCTTGGGACCGGTGGGTGTGCTGCTGGAGCTGCGAGGTGTAGGTCCCAGCAGCCCCCCACTGCCCAGCAGCCTGGCAACTGGCAAGCTCCTGGAGGGCATCTGGAACTGGCGAAGGCTCCTCCTGGCCGACACGCTGCCCCCAACACAGCTAGTGGTGGGGAGAGAGTTGGACTGGCCGAAACGGCTGTAACAGGACAAGAGAAAAGTGAGATACCGGCAAGCACTGTTTGAGTTCCTGATCGCAGGGGTTGGAACTGTGTCAACAAAGGAGCAGTTATGCATTCACTAAGGTTTACAAATAATGAGCTGAACAGTGAAGCCAAGAAGGAGCAAGATAAGTTAAATCGATACTCCAATCTGAATGCAAAAAAGAATCTGACATTTTAATAACAAGCAGCAGACTCTCTTGCACAATCCTCATCGTAACTGCTATTTGTCCTCTAGTTTGATGAAGCTGTGGTGCTGGGGAGGAGAAAGACACATGTTTTGAACTAAGTTGAGTTTACGTTCATCTCTGCAAAACCACACCACAGCTAATGAATACACAGGAAACACTACACTACTGTCAAACAATGAATAAACTCTTTTTAACTCACTCCTCTATTTGTCTACATTTATACTTTTTTAATTGTTTACATGTCAACAAAGGAAATAATGAGGGGAATCAGTGAAAAGTGTCAAAAGTGCTACATTTAGCACAATCATTTTTTCTGTGTGTATGTAAAATATATCTGTACCTATTCTAATTGTTTCCCACTCATTCGATTATTTAGTCTTTTCTTACAACATGGATATTTCTGGTCGTTTTATTAAACTTAAAGTGACTTTGATTTAAAGGGGTTTTCATCACACACAGTAAAACCCAGAAAATAAAAGCTACTGTATGTCTGTTTGTTTACCTCCTTTGCGGTCGGTACCCTGCTATGTCAAGGAGGGTTTTCCTCGGAATGGACCGGAACAGCCTCTGGACCTGTTGTTTCCATGACAACAGCCTCTTCTTCTGTGTTTCCGTGAAGGACTGACAGGGAGGGGGAGGGGAGAACATATCAGGGATGAAATGAAGCATGACTGGTGGAGAGTATGGCTAAGGATTTTCAGGTGCATTGTGTCGCAACAAATGACTACTTCACCCAAAACTCTCCTTCACATGAGAGAAAATCTAAAGTATGATACTGCACTGTGCGCATTTATACCAAAACATAACAAAACTGATACTCAAACTCAAGAGTTTCAGAGAGACAGAGGGAGTGCTCTGGATGAGAGCATTCCTCTTCTAGCAGAACTCATCTATGATTCATGGTATATCAATGTATCCCAGGGTCTGTAATTTTATTGACCTGATTACCTTCTACTTAAATTATTAAGTTGATAAATTCTCTCAACATTTCAATTTTGTAAAAGTTTCTGCAGGGGGCTGAAATGGCTGAAAAAAAAGAATGATATTCGCATATACCGGTAGTTAACAGGGGTATGTATGTACATATTTAATGAATGTATTTGGGGTAGACCTGTTATATGTTCACCAAATGTTATGTGCCGACACATTAGCGATAACAAAAAAAAAAGTCTCCATGAATGATGCTGAAATCAGCCATAAATGTGTGGGGCATTATTCATAATTTACTGAATTTGCCCTCAAAGCTCTTTTATGATTTTCCTTTTTCTCAAAATCATTCTCTCTATATTGTATGTAAGTGTATATTAAAATACAATTCAGAAAGAAATGAAAAAAGGGAAGAATTAATTGCTATTCAAACATACAATATTAAAGAATGTTATTTTGATAATAGGCTATATTGGCAGACATGTTGGTTATTGGAAATTTGAATTCCCAATGATTGATTATCAGTCCTAAACATCCTGTATGCCTGTTTCTAGTATGTATGTACTGTATGTAGATGTGGTGATGTGGAATACATAAGAGGGAGTGGGTACCTCATGGATAAGGCACTTGTCGATGAGTTGTAGGTAGGAGCTGATGTTGTCCTCGTCTGACCTCGACACCAGTAGCTGGGTACAAACTGTGGAGGAGGCAGAGATGGAAAATAAGACATTAAAACTGAAAAAATGTCTCTCAGTCCATGAAAACAATCTTAGTGCTGCTGGCTGCAGCTCACCTTTGCCCATGACACGAGTGAACTGGCCGGGCAGATCCCCCTCGGCGATGACGCTTGTGCCTGACTCAGCCTCCCCTGCGCCGCCCCCGCTCAGGTGGGAGCCAGGCGCAGCGCTCTTGCCCTCTGGGCTCAGCAGGGGGCGCTGCAGGGAGCCTTCCTCGCCGCCACTGAAAGCCTTGATAGGCGTCATGATCATCTGGTGGAGCTCCTGCAGCGGGGCACGCAGATTACTGCCCTCCAACACATCCTGGTAGTGAAGGGAAGAGGAGGAGGGGAAGGTACAGAGAGTAAGGGGGAGCAGATCGTAAAGATTTGAAAGCATGAAGAGGTTTTACTTGACAGAACCCATGATGACACCTTGATATCTATCGAAGTGACAGATCTGGTGTGGCATTTACAATGAACATGTCAAAAATAAGAATTGCAGCTTTAGGCTACTTGTACCACCTCTCTGTGACAAAAAAATTAACATAATCATCATACATCATCACAAAAATCTGTTACTTATGACCTACATGCTGAATATTAAGAGACACTAACAGACAAACAGAAGGGGATGGATCCCTGAACACACTGCCATGTGTTAGAGCAGAGAATAAAGTAATACCTAAAATACATACATACAGTTTTCCTTCACTACTCGTGTCCACGTGCATCGTATCAGCCTCCCTCCCACCCTGCACAGAGCAGCGCTGTACATGAGTCTGTGTAAACCCAAAATACCAAGCAACAGGTGTCTTGTTTCCCAAGCCCTACCGATGCAGCGGGAACAAATTTTAAAATGAAGCGTTGGTGAAAAGGTTAAGTCTGAATTTAGCTGGCTCAAGAAGTCCCTCCTGTGGTGTGCCCTTGAGCGCCATTGTCTTGCTTTGAAGGCTGAATGGAAGGGGTGAGGGGTGGGGGAGGCGGATGGGTTTAAATTCGGAGCCCAAAACTCTCCTTCCTGGATTAGGTGTTCCCTTAGCTGCCATCTCAGATACATAACACCGACTGAGAATGGCCACCCTTCTCACTCTCTCTTTCGCAAACACACAGGAAAAGAGAGGTGGTGTCCACTAAGGTTACAAGCTCAATCACCAACAGCATCAAAAACAACAACAAAGACTTCCAAATTTAAATGATTTCACGTAGGACTAGAAGCTTTATGAGAATGTTTTTTGTGTGAAGATGAAGAGGAAGAGGAGAAGGAGATCACTCTGACCTTTTCCAGGCTGCGAAGTAGGTGCTGCCTCTCTTTGAGCTTCAGAATGCTGATAACAATCTTGTGTCTTGCTCCTTTAGTGACCTTCTGTTGGAGGAAAGAGTTTTGTAATAATAATAATACATTTTATTTAATGGCACCTTTCATGGCTCTCAAGGTCACCCTAAATTATATAAGATCAGTAATAAAACATACAATAAACAACAAAGCACCAGTAATAAAACATCAGTGCAATCAACTGTAAGACATGCGATAAGCAACAGAGCATAGCTCAGCAATGAGCAATGAGTTCTGTGTCAAACATCCCTTTGCTCACTGGCAAAATGCTGGTTTAAAAGACTGATACCTATTCTTTGAGATAAAGAGATGTGCAGTGTACAAACACAGGGTGTCAAGTTAAGTCAATTTTATTTATATAGCCCAGTATCATAAATCACAATTTGCCTCAAGGGGCTTTCTTTTCAAATGGAGCAATGGTTCTCTTTCAATGACAGTGAGGAAATGTAACCACAGGAGACGACTTATCTCCTCATCTTTGGTTGGGAGGGCAGAAAGGGCTAAAACTGATTCCAGCAAATTAATTTTAGTTGAGGCTAACTCAACTTCTCACGCGTAGAACTGATACTGACAATGCAGATATTTCCAGATCAAGCCAATAGCAGTAATATATTGAATCCATTGTCATGCAGCACACCTCTTTGTCCTTTTGTTGAAGTTCAGCATGTCTCAGTGTAGCTGTGCATTACGTTAGGGTCAGACAGAGAAAGAGTCAGCAGCACCTGGAGGAAGTATACAGCTTCCCGGTGAGCCGTGTTAATTTTAGCTGCATCCTCCGTTTCAGAATAGACTCCTCGACGTCTTTAAGTACAAGAACAGCAATCGCTAAATTTGTCTTGTACCATTTATTCCATCATTATCACCTGTTTGACTTGGCCTGGCTAGTTACATAATTACAGCTTCAAAGCTGAGATTGATTAAAACTGGTAAATATCATACTAAGATATTTCTTTTAATTTAATACTAGTACATAATACTGACATATTTCTGATCTTATTCATCTTCTGCCCCTCATGTACATGAACTACATGCTGAACTGCTGCAATTTATGAATCGGTGCATTAGTAGGTTTATATGCGTTTGATAACGTAGACTGAATCAGTTCAGTCACGTTTCACAATTTACATCAGTGGATAGAATAGAAATTATACTGCAACAACTTTTTCCATGTAAGTTCTTGTTCTTTCAACAAATAAACTAACTCTGTGTGTGTGTGTGTGTGTGTGTGTGTGTGTGTGTACACTGTATACAAACCTGTGCCTCGAGTTGCTGTTCAGTCAGTGACAACATCTCGTCGTAGGTCATTGTGGAGAAGAGAGCGGCGTACTTATGGAGACGGAGACTCTTCAGCCACGCAGGAACATCTGTAGGGCACGGGCGCACGCACACACACACACACACACACACACACACACACACACACACACACACACACACAGCAGTTAGATTCTGTCGAATTGCATTCATCACAGAAATAAAAATAAAAAAATTAATTAAAAATATTTTTGAAGATTTCATCGGCCAGCTTAAATTCTTACATTATCTCTGCTGCAGACAACATACGACCTACATTGTTTTTCTTTGTTGTCAATACAAATATACAATACATATAGTCAGGTCAAGTCAAGTCAATTTTATTTATATAGCCCAATATCACAAATCACAAATTTGGCTCAGGGGGCTTTACAATCTGTACAGCATACGACATCCTCTGTCCTTAGACCCTCGATACATATAAGGAAAAACTTCCCCAAAAAACCTTTATCGGGGAAAAAATGGACATAACATAAGAACTACAAATAAATACATAACAAAAAACGAAATAAAGCATCTGCAAAAGAGGATAGTGTTGAAATACATCAACCCAGATTAGGACGATGTACACACATATATTGGACCCCCAATATATGCTCACATATACTGGCGGACCAAATACATAAAACAATATTAAATCAAAACATTTTTAAAGTATTCAACATAGATGCACATAAAATACATATTTTTTGACAAATTAGTGTTACATTCACATAGTCTACATGTTTTAACTCTAGTTTAGAGTTGGAAAAACAAATTTTACACCCATCAGTTCAATAATGTTAATCATAGTAATACATTTTAAGCACATATGAAAAAAAAGTTTTTAGGCAGATGTGTATGTATGCATAAATGTAAGATTAAATCAACCTAAAATCTAAGCGTTTAGAAAGACATGCTGATGGCTGAGGGATCAACTAATTAAGTTCTTACTGATCACATGTTTTGTTAGACATTGCTTACTGGAAATGCTTAAGTGCTTATTAATGCTCAGCTCGTCCGTGCTCCACATTCAAAGTGCTGAGAGTGTTAGCTAGCTGTTGAGACATCTTGGATCTAATTTGAAGTTTAGAGTGAAGCCTGGTGCTGGATTTTCTTTGCTTACAACTTGCTGTATCAACAAACAGTCCCTTCTGAGCAACTCAGACGAGAATAAATAAACACTATGAATGTATGTTTGTCCTTTGTTTGTCTGTGTGACCATATGTTTATGGTATGGTATGGTATGGTTTATGGTTTCCTTTGTTAATATGCTGTTTATATTCATCTGCCTATTTTGTGAGGACTCACTTTGACACACTTGCAGAAGCTCTGAGAGCAAACAGAGACTTGTATGAACCCCTCCCATCTCTTCCCATCCCACATGATGCAGAGTGTCATACAAAAGTCCAGTAAATAACACAGACTTCAGCTGAGTGTTTGATAACAATTAGATGGTTGTGAAAAGTGACAAATAATGGCTTGTCCTCTTGGGGCTGTCGATGAGGAATGTTTGCTTTCTTGTTTAGCTGGATGACGACATGAAAACTCTTTGTCAAAGAAAAAAAAAAGACAGAGACTACATGAGAGGTTTAACTCCAGTGCAGACAGTGGTAGCCTCAGAGTAAGGTCACCTGGGTCAGCGGCTCTGGCCTCTGCTTCCTCTGACAAACTGCTCGGACTGGATCAACCACTTGCCAAAGTCTCTAGCTGGATGCCTGTAAGGCACACCGAGTCATATAGGTTTCTCCACTGAACTGGTCATGTCTCTCTGCCTGTTAACACTTAGGTCTAACAAGGAAGCCTATATCCACGACAGGTTAGCTAAGTTTTTCATTCCTCCTGAATCCTCTCAGAACGTCATCAAACACTATACAACAATAAACCCCTTCAGTTCCACTTCACAGTCCATTCAATAGTATAAACACAGGGTTGGGTTTAAAACATTCACACCAAATAATGTGAATATTTGTCTCCTGTAACCTGATCCACTGCTCTCCGGACCTACATTGTCTGCAGTTTTTAGAAAGCCAAATAATTTAAATGGTACATTGAACAGACCTCTATACACTGCATTTAAGGCATTTCATTAATTTCATTTCATTTGCATTTCATTCAGGGAAAGTAGCTACAGTGTGTCTGGTCAAAAAGATGATTTAAAAAGTCACTAAGTTGACAACACTAGTTTGGTTGAACCTGTTGAGCATGTGCATTTCAACAGTGTGTGTGTGTGTGTGTGTGCGTGTGTGTGTCAGTCAGCAGCATTCACTTTCATAGGCTACACCACTTCACAACCACAATATCTGAATGTAAACTTGATTTTTTACAATACGATCTTAGGAAGATAATGATAATTAGTAATACTGAATTGAACTACTAACTGTACGCTGGTCTTTCATACTAACCCCTCATGCCACTGCCCTCCTCATGGAAGGAACTGCGATGCAGACCTGAACCTCCTCCTAAACCAGCCTCCTCCAGATGCTCACTGCCTCCACTGCCCGAGGAGGCAATGCTGCTCTGGGGGGAGAGAGGTGCGTGGTCTGGGGCTGGGCCTCTAGCGGTCCGTAGGTCCTCCTGGGACAGCCAGACATGGCCAAGAGGCTGGTTGCTGGGGCCGCTCATGGGAGGCGTGAGGGACACGGAGCGCTTCAGGGGACTGTGCTGCTGGCTGCCACCTCCACTCGTCAGGACTGCAAGACAACAGCAAGACTAGTCAGGTAGGTGCAGGCTGTTAGAGCTTAGCTAAGACTGGAGAAATCATACTGGGAAAACTGCTGCGCACTCACTCCTGTGTTTAAAAACACTGGAAGCCATTTTGCTGTTCCAGCAACACTAATGTAAAGATTAAAGCTAGCCTGAAACAATATCCCAAATAGGACTCATCTTCAAATATTAAACTATTAGATTAATATTAATGACTATAACGCCTGACTGGCTGAAACTTTGCCTGACCCTCACATCACATGAAGTACTTTTGGTGAACCATAACAAACATTAAGTAAAACATTTTAGTAGTGATATATCACATTTGGTATATAATGTAAATCGGGTATATCAATCACATATTTAACGAATATGTTCAATTCAGTGGAAGATTAATCACTCTGTACAGAATGATCACCTACATCATACAGTAAAGCACTAGGTGTTTAGTGCCAATTAATTAAACGTCCATGTTGTCATCTACTGTATATCCAGGTACCTCTGCGTATTCACAGACTAATCTGATATGCACAGAGGTGGCCCTGGATGTTTCTGCTGGATTAATTTGATGCAAAAGAGTCAATTTGTTTGTTTTAACATTACATTTACACTCATCTTCAGTTCATTTACTTTGTAGAATTGCTCCCCCTCCTAACTATGCCAGTTAAATGTGTCTGTCTTCTGTAGAGCAGACAGTGCAAAAACACATTCTGCGCTTTGCATATGGTAACTGCACAATTTCTTATCCCTGACTGACATCAGATCTCCACAGCTATACTTGTTAAACTAGCTCAGATGTGAAATTATAACTCAGCATTTGTTTGTGAGTTAACTAGAGACAGCTGGAGGGAGGAGGCTGCATCTGCCGGGCAGAGGACACACAAAACTCTCCTGATATCTTTGTCTGCAACTGCTGACATCCGGACTTCAAAAACATCCAAAAACTGCATCTCTCAATGGGACAGCCTTTTGATATTCTTAGATCTATGACTACTACAAATTGTCTCCTCAACAGTCAGTCAATGTATGCAGTTTAACTTAAGCTACTAAGCAAAAAAGCAAGAAAAAGTTGCATATTAAATCTTCAAAAACTAAGATTCTTACTTCAGGGGTCTTTTACGTATTTTTATTTTCCAGTTCCCTAGATCTAAATTCTCTCCTTCACTTGTTTGTTGGTTTGGAGACTCAACTCTGAAGCTACGTGCCAATCAACACCTCCCGAGTGAGGTAGAAATATCATCGGCGTTTTACAATAATTTTTTTCTGTACCTATAGCAAAGAAATAAACCCAGTGCCAAGAATCTGTCTGTGTGATAAACCTTTCTTCTTTCTTTCTTCATCTTCTACTCTCACCTCATTTCTCTTTACTGATTGAAATCTGTGCTCCTCAGGGTGAATTCCTGATGGAGGCCTATTGGAGTCAAACCAAGGTAACTGTACTGAAACCCAAATATTTTAAAGCAGCTCTAACATCACAGAGCTTTCCTGCTGAAGGAGGTAAACAGAATGAAAAGGTGGAGAGCCAAAGAACTTTTTTTGTCGCCGCTCTGACGGAGTAAGCTGCCACCAATACTCCAGTCTCTCTCCTCCTCCTCCTATATGCGGTCCTCTTACTGTTGGCGCTATGTATAGGACTTCATGGGCCCCGTTTAAAATAGGTGCCCAGCTAACATTACAAGTTCCAGTCCCTAAATATTAGCCATTTTCCCTAAATACAGTCTCCCACAAAGGCTGCCTTACAAGGGAAAGGATGGGTGGTATGTGCTGCTGTGGCTTGGACTAAGACTGAGAGTATGGGGGGGTCAACAGGATGTGGTATCAGTAGCACACAGGTTGATGTGGCTGGACAATTATACTCCTGTTATCATCATCATGACCAGATGAAGACTTGGTGGCTGGCTCGGAGTAATAGGAATTAGGTCAATGTTGGATATTTAGTGTTAAAAATGATGACCAAAACACTGACGAAACATATTTTATCATCTTTCTCTGACTTTGCATACCACTAAATATCCACACATCTATTCCAGTTTGCTTGTAGTGTACTCCACCCTTCTACTCACTTTCATTAGTTAAGAAAAGCATCTGCTCACTGTGTCCACCAATCAGGTGCTGGTGGCCGGGGTAACTCTAGTTTATCAGTTGTGAAATCCGGAGGTCTTTTGCGTGGTACTGAAGCTGCTCGCGGTCAGAAATACAAGAGGATCTTTCTTGGAGCAGCGAGCAGGGCTTTAAATGTGTCTTTATTTATAAACCCTCAGCTGTTTCTTTCATCTCCCAGGAAAAAAAAACAAAAAACAAAAAAAAACACAGAGCCCTTGCATTCTTGTCTGGAAATATCCTGCTCTGAACATAGTTATGTTCAATTTCAACAGCCCTGCCCTCTCTGTGTGTTGTCTTCCACCTCACACAGCCTCTGTAGTTGCTGTGTGGGTTGTTCAGAGTTGGTCTGACCAGAGTGTATTTACTGTGTTGAGTCTATTTAGTGTTTAAGGTGTATTCAGTGTGTTTCAGTTTGGAGTGTACTTTGTGTCTTAAGGGTGTCTTAAATGGAATTATAATGAAAGCATATGAACTGAGTTTAAATTACCTTTATTGTGCTGCCAAATGCTATACAGATGTTTTTTGTGCTTAATGTCAATTATTATTATTATCCAATCAAGCACAGCTCATACCAAAATAAATTCCAACGATTTTAACTACAACAGACAAAAACCTTTCAGCTGCCTACTACCCAAACCTCCTTTGTGACGACTAAACCCGCCTTGTTTGAGTTAAAGTTTAGAGACCCTAGTGTGAAATTGTACTTGGGCGCAGGCGATCAGGTGGCCACCCCAGAAAGAGAGGCTATCATCAGTCCAGCCCAGAGTAGGTGGCTGTAATCACTGAGGTGTTCTCAGATGGTGTAGTGGTTGTGACCACCTTGGCTTTAGAAGTACACAAGCCAGTCTGGGATGAAATGCAGCCCACCTCATATCTGAAAAGATAAGGTAATCAAAGGAAATAAAGAAAGTAAAGTGAAGTAAAAGAATTGTGAAAAGGTTTGCGCTCTTGAATCCAGGCTTTTCAAAAGATAGCGTCAGGTGTATGTAGCCAAAATCAGCAGCCCCACTTCACAGAAAAAGTGTCTGCACACCAACAAAAAAAACTAGAAGAGGCTCCTCAGCTGCGAAAAGAATCAATTTATTCCATGTGACACAACGTGAAATAATGTGACATTTTTCTGTGAAGTGGAGCAATCAAAGGAAATAAACCTGCCGTCCAATGCTAATCAATGAAAGGAGGATAAATATTGATGGATTAGCTCAAACCTGTGATTAAGGAATCTAAACTGTGGGCAGATCTAAGAAAGCAGCTATCAATCTTCACTGATTCGAGGCAATCTGTGTCATCTATATCCATCTTCTTTGTCACACCTTAAATAGAATTTGTGTATGAAAATGGTAACAGACACACTAACCCAGTTAGAAGTTTTCTTTCTTTTATGTCTCTTGTAATTAACTGACACAGAGGATCCTCCAGTAAAAAATACACTTCTATTTCCCTCCAGTGTTTATTCCATTAAACTGAAGGATCGAAGATGAAGGAATAAAAACACAGACGGGAAGACCGAGCATGACAGAGGAGATTTTTCAATTCATTTTAGTTAATAATCTGGCTGGTTTAAATCCCTACATGTAATTTAAAACAGTTTTTGGGAAGTCAATCCCATCTTCAAGTTCATAACTTAATGAGGGTACAGTATAAAAAAGTTCAGGTTGATTAACAGGGCCCTTCATGGACACCTTGAATGATCCAATTAAGTTTATAGCTCCTCTGTCGTTTTGCAGTGAAGCTGGTGGTCTACAGTCTACTGTCATGCCTAATTTCTGTCAACTAGAGCTGCAACGATTAGCTAATTAATTGATTAGTCGATCGAAAGAAAATTAATTGCCATCTATTTTGGTAATCGATTAATCGTTTCAGTCATTTTTCAAGCGAAACATTTTCTGGTTCCAGCTTCTTAAATGTGAAGATTTGCTGCTTTTCTTTGTCATTTCTGACAGTAAATGAAGAGTCTTTGGGTTTTGGACTGTTGGTCGGGCAAAAGAAGCAATCTGAAGACGTCACTTTGGGCTCTGAGAAATTAAACAACGAAACGATTAATCATGAAAATAATCAGCAGATTAATCAGTAATGAAAATAATTGTTACTTGCAGCCCTACTGTCAATCCCCATAACACCTGATGAAAACATGATGTGTATGGATAAGGGAGACACATTTATTGCTTAAAATGCTGTAAGAGGTGGGAAGATGTAATAAAAATGCCACGATGGACCAGAGTTAGAGATGCTGGTGCTCTTTTAACGTTTACATATTTTAATTATTACATAATATATGTCTAATTAAGGTAATTTATTATTTTATCACAATCTGAAACGTTGTTGCAGTAATTCAACACATATTGCATTATTGTATTCATTGCCAAGTGCTACACTGTGTGGCCACTACCAGAGAACCAACTATGTCACTATGTGACTTTTTCCATGTGTGGCCTGCTGTTAAAGCACCATGTGATTAGAAATGGGCTGAACACAGAACAAGGCACACAGGACAAAGGAGACTTCACTTACTAGTGTTACCGCCTCCACCAGTTCCGACCGTGTTGATGGTTGCCGGCACAGAGGATGATGGGTAGAGAAGGAGGTGCCCGTTCTCACAGCCCTGCTGCTGCTGATGCCAGCCTCCGCCCAGCCCTGAATCCCTGGTGCTCTGCCACCCATTGAGGCGGTCGTCCGAGCCGTAGCGCTGGTGGTGATGCAAGGAGTAGAGATTGCCTGATGAAGAGGTGTTAGTGGAGGAGGAGGATGAGGTGAGGGTAGATGGAGGCGTGGACTGGTGGTGGTGGTGGTGGTGGTGTGGCCCAGAAGGAGGAGGCCTTTCCAGTGAGTCTCCCCGGGCAGCGGCCCTCTCCTCCAGGTGGTTGAGCCAGAGTGCCAGGGCGGCGCGGTCTTCCAGGGAGGTGGCGGGGTGGATGAGGGCGTAGGACAGGAGCTGGCGAGACTCCTCCAGGTGATGGCCATGCTCGATGGTGTGGGCCAGGATGCGTGGCAGCAGGCGCATGTACTCGCCCTTGGCTTCGACGTTGCCGGGTTTGAGCAGCGGGAGGTGGGTGAGGACAAGCGAGATAACACGCTCCTTAGACTCACCTTGCCACTGGCTAATCACCCCTGTAGGAGGAAACAAAACACAATAAGCATTACAAACCAATAGCCAACCATTTACTTCAACAGTGCTAAAAGAAAGTTTTGGTCAAACTTGCGCAGTGTATGACTGTATGAACTGAAATGTTAGCGTCTCATTAAGTTGACAGCCAATCGTGGGTGACCCTGACTGACCTGACTGGACCAGTGATGAACAGAACATCACTGGATACATAATCTAAGATTACAGAGAACCCTCACGATATCCAAGGTGATAGCAAAGGAGAATGTAATTGATATATGGACAGATGGATTAGTGTACACATGTACTGTTAAAAATAGAAGACACCAAGATGATGTCAGGCCCACAGCACTGTCATAATTCTATTTTGCTCTTCCTCTAAACACCCAGCTCTGTAGGCTTCTGATGGTGGCTGTACAGCGCTATACATAACCTGGAGGTCATGGAGCTCTATTGTTGTCCGAGTCAGTAGGCCGTTAGGAGCCCATTCCTATCATCTTGGACCACGGCTATAGATACCCACTGGTCAGGGCAACAGCTTTGGACAGCCACACAAATAAAGACAGGACGCAACAGGACGCAGGCCGGCTTCACTTCCTGCTTGGGAGATGTGTCTGCGTGAATTTGACCACCACGGTCATTCTTAACCCGAAGGATCTTGTCTCTAAATCTGACATATAAGGTGAAACTAGAAAATACATCTGCTAGCCCTTCTGTCCAAAGATATCCCAATGTCACAGTCTACTTTGTGGTGATGTACAGCTCTCTCTGCCCTGTTGAGTGGACAGCTGCAGTTCTGACCGGGCAGATGGGAGACCACAGACCCTGAAGCCTTCCAAACAAGGTTCACATTCATTTCATCCCATGAAAGATGACCAGGACTGAGGGATTAAATAATTCAGGCTTGAGCCTACTCACAGCATGGAACTGACAGTTTTACGCACACCTTTACGCATACAATCCTATCTTTCTACTCGCAGGAAGATCAGCTGCATGGGTGTGTCCTGGTAAACCTCTGTGTGTTTTTATAATAATATACCACAAAAACCTACAGCTTCAGGCTACATGCTTGGTTGATCAAAATCAACTTTTTTTTTTCCTCTCTCAGAGCACAATGCAAAGAATCACCTGATCACTGGATCCCACAGATCCGGAAAATGTGAACCTGACTATGGACATTTTTTGCCTACTCATTTTAAGTTCACAAGCATTTCATGAAAATGCAAGGGGAGGTTGTGTGTCACGTCTACCAAGATGGGGCTGGATGAGCCAACGGCCTGTTTCGCACAGGATGGCTTCCAACAAAACAGGCACTCTTTTTGAAGAAAAGACCTTCAGATCCATGTCAGTTAATGTGAATGGACAAGACGGAGTGAACTAGGCCAGGCTGTCCCAAAGCTCAGCAGACAGCCTGCACTAAGAGTGACATAGAGCACTAGGAGACGGGAGGATGTTGGGGAAGACTGACGTAGGGACGAGTTAGAGAGGGAAGAGGAGAAAATAAATGGAGGGAGGGAGCGAGGCGTGTGAGGGGAGCCAGGGAGTTACTCCACTCTGCTCCAGGGATGATGTAATGTTTCATTCCTCTGAATGAGCCGGTCCATCCGAGAACAGGAATTGTTCCATGATTAAAACTCATTTATTTCCAAATGACTGGAAAACATTAAGATGTAACACAGAAACCCTGACAAATACTCTAAGAGGTCTTACAGAAGCACTTTTACTTTTCACAGTAAAATGTTTTCTTTTTTAAAACATAGTTTATCTACTACCACAAGTTACACCGACACCATAACTACCTGTTTATAGTACATTTGTTTGAAGCAGATCTTCAAAACAGCAGCATAGCATATTTAAAATATTAATACCATATATGCCTTTTATAATCGATGGAAAGCATTTAATGTATTAAAGATTAAACATTCCATTAAAACGTGGAAATGTATTTGCAAAACCTTAAAATGTTCATGTAAGTTTTGAATCAGTATTCAAAAATCAGCTGTAATGACTGATCTGAAGCTGTCATGTGTCCATTAAAAAATAGTTTTATATCTCAACTACATAACACATTCCTCCATTTATTGTAATTACTGTTATAAGCTAAAGCAAGCTTATCAATCACAACATACTTGATGATGGGTATATTTAATTAGCACTGCTCAGAGCCACTATTTGTTTGAATTCAGAAATGTCTGAAAATAGGGCAAACTCTTCCTGAAGCTCATTGTCTATTTTCCTAAAATATGAACTGGTGATGTCTACTGTGATTTACCTTAAACACAACATGCAGCCTTGATGGATGAGCCTGTTCGGGACTGCCACATCATCTACATTGCAACTTTACATAATAATAAACTTAATTAGTTAGTGGTGGTAAAGTTAATGTAGGGATTGTCTGTGTGAAAGGGTATTTTCTTCTGTCTCTGAATCCAGCAGGGCTTGCAAGTGAGTGGCAAATAAAATACAAAAGTCCAGTCATCTCAGAAATCCTCACTTCCTCCCTCCATACAGTTCCACATATTCAAAGCCAACAGAACACAGAAGGTCAAAGCCTAACACTCTCCCATGAACTCCTATTCAAGGTTGAGAATGCAGGCTGAGATATCTATAGACATCTATAATAATAATACTAATGTAAAATTCCCATAAAATGCAGAGGTCATAAAGAATTCACTTTGTCAATAAAATCTGGTAAGTTAAATAATAAAGTATGCTTAAATATTCATATAAATGTTGTGGTTTTTCAATCAGATTATTCTCAGTTCAAACAACTATGCCAATGTTAGCTAACAAGGATGTGTGGATGAATTATGTTATAATGTTGCGTAAGTAGCGGAAATGTTCTCACAACTGATGAGCATTAGGAATACACAACATAATGGACACCACACACACGCACAAATGTCTGTCATTTGTGTGGTTGGTGTTATTACCACAGGGCAGATCTTTCACAACAAATACAATGAAAATGTCCTCTGTCACAGCATGCTCCGCCTCTTTATTGTGGTATAACCCTTTACCAATTGATTCGGAGCATCTGTATGTAAATGGCCGTCTACTGGACCCAACTCCACCAGAACTCTGCAATGAAGACAATCATTCATGTGCATCCAATCCATAGACAAACCACTTTGGAATAACTTGCAAATAACGGCTAACATTACTAGCTAAGTGGAACTCTGACAGCCAGGTGAGCAGGTAAGCCAACGTCCGGTGGCTGACATGACGGAGGCTCTCATTAGCTCTGTCCTGCACCTAAAACTGGTGGTCAGTTTCAAACACACTGCGGAGCACTGCAATGAAGAGATAGAAACAGTTCACTTTCCAGTTCTAATTTAAACTCAGTGTAACAGTTTGTGGCTACACATTACTGGAGAAGCTGGAACTCATGACAGCCAGGTGAGCAGGTAAGCCAACGTCCGGTGGCTGACATGACGGAGGCTCTCATTAGCTCTGTCCTGCACCTAAAACTGGTGGTCAGTTTCAAACACACTGCGGAGCACTGCAATGAAGAGATAGAAACAGTTCACTTTCCAGTTCTAATTTAAACTCAGTGTAACAGTTTGTGGCAGTACACTGCTCAGAGGCTAAAAATACCTGGACCCTGGCCCTGTGAAGCCAACACTTCTGCCAGCAAAGACAAAGACAAACTGGTGAATGCAGAAAAGTGGCAGTCAGACCCCTGATGTATGGATTCAGCATTCTTCTTCTGCTTTTGATGAAAAGCATTCTGTGTTAGCCAGACGCTAGGTCTGTCTTTTCTGAATAATAGAGAGAATGGTTGGAAAAAGGTATTAAAACTTAACACCTAGAAGTCAGCAAGCTGCTTCAGGCTCATTGACCTCTTACTCCAAGGTTAAAAGGTCAAGGAGTCAGCCTTGGAGCAGTTCCCCTCACGGCAAACAAACATGTAGCATCTCTCACGGCTCAAAGAGGGGTCACAGTAGTCGCACCCAGCATAGGTCAAAGGTCAACTGCTAGGAGAAACACTGGGCTACCTATTACACAAATGCACCAGATTCTACCCAGCAAGACAGAGACAGAGAGAGTAAGTAACTGTGCAAGTGTAAAACCAACCAACGCTGGGTAAATAAATGTTAAGAATTACAAGAAAATGCAGCACACCCACAACCGAGAAAAGCCATAAACTGTTCATTAACATTCTTATTCACACAACAAGCCAAATTAATTTTAAAGTGGACAGGATGAGAAAGTCTTACCATGCATGTCAGACTCTTTCCTTCCCTCCTCTCCTAGCATGGTCGCTCCCACCCTGAGCATTGAGGGGAAAGTGCTAACCTCATCTAACTGGGGTGAGAGGGCGGGGAGGAGCGGTTAAACTGAGGTTACTACACTGACAGAGGACAGAAACTCTGTTGAAATTCCTCCTTACACAACAACACCTCCTTGTTTCTTTGTTGGTTCTGACTCAGATCATTGTGAACTTCACTGGAACTAGGAGTCGCTCTGTTGAATCCTATCCACCTGACAGAGAGGATGCAGAGGAGGGCCTGTTACTTCAGTCAGACAACTGTCGGCTCCATGAATATCCGTACCCATCATATTTTCAACAATGTGAAAAAATATTTCAGTGTGAAGTCAAAATTAAGCATGCGAGTGTCCCATACAATGTGACATGATACAACAAAAGTGAGCCAATGTGAGGTATTCAATGAGACAAAGGATGTTAAGTTTGTTCTTTCATGCCAGACAGCAAGACGGGGGCATGCTGGGAACTGATGAATCACATCAGCATCATTCAGGAGAAACACTGAAAAAGAAAGTCAGACAAACACTAAAACCTCAGACAGAGAGAGTCATTTGTTTGGGGGCTGACACAGCATTTCACTGGTGAACTGTGTGCCATCCAGCCCTGGCGCTGCCCTCTGACACCCTCTCTGGCACCAAGACAAGGCTGCTGCTTTCAAAACCACCCTGCCTCTCTGAGTATAATTCTTCCTCTGTCAACCTCCATCAAACTGCCCACCGTTCCTCCACAACCTGGCCACTTTGTCGGTGTTGAAGAAAGTACGACAGAAACAGAAAGCAGACGGACAAATAGGGAAGTCAGTGGGTCACTGTGTGTTTACACCACACAGCACTCTGTATTCTAACTGACAGTGGACAGGGTAAGAAGCTCTATCTATGCAGTGATCTGCAGCTACGTGTCCAATAATTGTCCAGGTTATTCCTATAAGAAAAAAGTTGTAGAGAAGAGGGAAGCTTTGAATGGCTATTAATAAAGTAGACATACATTTTGGACAAGTCTCCTCAGCAAAAACAGAAGGATGCTCTGACATTTTATGCTGCTGTTGATTGCAGATGACTAACAATAGCTACAGTAGCTAATGGGGATCTAAATTAATAAACACAAACAAAAACTAAGCAATGTTTCTCAGCTGGAAAGCTTGTTGTCCGTCTGCACAGCAGCCGAGTTTCCCTTGTCACTACACTTAGTAACAAAGTAATGAACATTTGGTGACTTGTTGAACATGATGCCCATAGTGTCCACATCGGGTCTAACACACAGATAGATCTGCCTGCCCTCCTCTCATAAAACAGCTTTAAACTCCAGCATGATATTGATTAAAGTCAGTTTCCATCTAATTTTAGCATTTTAAGGTTACTCTAATGTCTGCGCAAGTCCTCATGTTTAAACTAATTGTTTGAGTTTTGGATTGTTGGTCAGACAATACAAGACATCTGAAGACGAATGCCCATCAGAAGTGATGGGCATTCGTCCCCCTTTTCAAATGACGATTAATCAAGAACATAATTGACAGATTAATCAATGAAAATAATTGTTAGTTGCAGCCCTACTGTCTCGATGTTCTCGATCAAGGTTATGAGGTTTGTGGCTCTATTATCTTGTATGAAGTCAATTTGTGTTCATGATGCAGATTCAAAGATCTCAGAATCAAAGAGAGAGCATGGTAGTCTTTCTTGAGCTGCCATTTAGCACCAAGAAACAAAGACACCGCTTTCTAAACCCACAGTCACACAAACAGCTAGAATGTAAGAAAGCAAGTGGACCCATACAGCCTGATCAGACAGAATTCCTGTTTCTTTTTCACTTCATTATTCAGCTGTCATCCTGTTCATGTTAGCTGTTCTCTGTTTAGAATTGGGTTACTTTGTTTTATTTTGCCCTTAACTAACTGGTAGCAAGTGACATCGCTTTCAGTCAACACTGCACAACACAATAGAGGCTGCTAGGACAAACAAACATGTCTGTTTAAGAGTTCTTACAGTCAACTTATAATAGTCTGTATAGAGTGGTGCAAGAATGAGTCCTAAAACCCAGAAATGAGTTAGCATTTTTGCACCTCCAGTTCCCTCGTCTCGGAGTCAATGGGTATCTTGAATGGGTTTTTGGTTAGATGCCTGAAATAAGGTCTGTGGTTAACACAAGCTTAAGAGATTTTCACGTTTTGCTCTACGACATAAAATATGTCAGTAAACACCCCACTCATGAATTTTGAAGCTTTTATGTGTCTTAAAAAAGGCGGTTGCTAACAAGTGGCTAAATGAGACTACAGAGGTTGTCGGGGACATTAAACGTCATCACGCCGAACACAGAAACTCATCTACTCACTCGTACGCCTTCACAGCCTCGTTGTGTTTATACTCGCACTCTTGCAAACTATTCTAACTCAAACTTTATGAAAGACTTTTGTAGAAGCTGGAAGTTTAGTGGTGGTGACACTGAAGTCATGCGACCGTGGTGTAGTTTGTTGATTGCATTTACGCTTCAAAAATCATAAAAGTGGTGTTCATTTGTGAAGATTATCTTGCTGTATAAAATGTGTAAGTATCAAACGTTTGTTTGCCACAGAGCTTATTTTCTGCAATAATCCAAAATCCAATGGAAAAAGCCAATTGGCTTTTTGTCTGAAGGAACCAGGGCGATGCTAACTTCAAAAATGTCTTCCTTGCAGCACTCTATAGCTCTGGCACACAAGATGACGTTAATCCCGCCTGCAAAGCTCTGATCGGCTCGGGTGTTTCTCCAGCTGGGGCAACAGATGCAAATATGCACATCACCACCAGACCTATTTAAACTGATGAAAAAAATTCAGAGGTCTGGAACCAGCATACAAGAGCACTGTTTGAGTTTTGAGTAAGGGGTGTGACTCATTTTTTCCTAAAATGTAAAACATCTTGCTCAGCAATAATCTATCAATTTAACACTGTCCACCTACGTGTACAACACACAGCCGAATGGAACAAGTTCACTCCTGTTCTCTGAGTGTTGTTCAACCCCATTCTGGGAAGCACTGATGTAAAACTGAAGCACAAGTTGACAAGTCAGTTCAAGGGAATGTGGGTACTTACGAGAAGAAAATTAAAGCCCTTCATCACAAAATAGGATCTTACACTGTAAGACACGTTATTGAACATGGCCAAATACCTGGAAAACCCCAGAGTAATGTAAATGGGTCAACAAAATCAGACATCTGTGTGGAAAAGCTTCGACAGCTCGTCCCTTGCTGACATTTTAAAGACAGACACATGCAATGAAAAGGATGAATAAACTGAAATAAATATCAAATAAAGATGTAAAACTAAATTAAATTAATAAGTAGACACTTCAAAAATAAAAATGCATTAAAACACTTAATCATTGTAGCAAGCAGGAAATGATTATTTCAAATAAAATAGCTTTCTTTTGGGGGTTTTCTGATTTTAATAATTCCTGGTTAGCAGTTTGTCACTTGGCTCTATTTATTTCACTGGATTTTATTTTTATAGATATTAATTTACTTTATAGGATATTGGTTTGACTCTTCGGATAACTGTATGATTGCTTATTTATTTTATCATCTACTTTTTAATTTATTTTAGATAGATATTAAATATTTCCTCAAGTTTCTACTTTTTAATTTTTAAAAATAAAAAGTGGAAGCAGAGGAAAAAGAAGTGATCCAGCAAAAATCACTGAAATAATCCAAAGTTTCTTTAAACCCAAGATTACTGTCTTATATCACAAGAGTTCTGTGTTCCAGTGAACACAGTAGCTTCATTGAACTACAAATTTTACTCCACTAATTGTGACCATGGTGAATTAGCACAGGATTCAAATCATTGACAGGAACAGGAGTGTAACAGTGGCTCAGTGGTCTGAGATGTTTGCTGCTCATCTTCCTCCTCTCCCAGGTTTCCAACTCCAACTCCAACACTCAAAAAAAGCTAAAAAAAAAAAAAAAAAAAAGCCAGGAACAGCAACAAAAACTCCTGAAAATCTCTGTAATTAATATAAATCACATTAAGTAATATGAGTCCCCTGCAAATATGGACCCAGGAGCCTCAGAGCAGTAGATGTTCATTGGGTTTAACTTTGACCCTGAGCTGGATACAGCGTGTCCTCTTCACATCTGACTCTGTGATCACAAGACACAAGGAGTGACAGTGGTGGAAACAATGCAATTGTTTTAGCTCATTTGTTACACATTGGTTATGTGCAAACACAAACACACCCCAATGGAGACACACGCACGCACACACATACACACACACACTTGTGGAGACTGTTAGACACATGATTCCTCTCGTTCTAAATATAGATGGGTCAACAGCACACAAAGCCACAACAAGGCAGCTAGCACAACAGATAACACCATATTAGTGGTTAGCAAAGGGACACATTAGCTCCCAATCACATTGACAATGACACACCAGCTTTGTGTGTGTGTGTGTGTGAGAGAGTGAGAGAGAGAGACAAAGAGAGTAAATGCATGTGAGCAAGACAGTGTGTGTGAAAAGGTGTGTATGTACAAGTTTGGGATTAGATTTTGGTTAGGGTTAAGATAAAGCTATAGCTGAGGTGTAACCAAGGGGGGGTTAAGGAATGAATCTAGTCCATGGAAAATCCTCATACGTCTTCCTGCGTGTGTGTCCTCTAAACCTCTGTCCTGCGCTTCTCCTGTTAGCAAAACAAACATGAGGCTGGCTCACTTTGTCCCACTGCCGGCAACTTGCCGTAGCTGCTGTTGATTTAACACCACGTCAGACACAGCGGGTTCCCTTTACCAACCTGAGGAAGCAGTCTGAGTGAAAGCAAGAGAGAGCTGACCAACAATACACAAAGCAGGGGGCCTAATTCAAGAAAGGACCTGACAGGGAGGCTAATATGAGCTAGCTGAAAAACACACACACAGAGAGATACTGGCAGGGAGAAAAGACTGGAGGAGGTGAATTAAATGTCTGTATGAAAGGTCCTGGACTTTTAAACCACAGACACATTACAACACAGTTACACAGCATAAAATACAGCACATAAAACAAGAGCAACTGCATGGGGAAGGAATTTGGAAGAAGTTGTGAAAGGAGAAAAAAGGAGATAGGGTCCGGGTGGTGGGGAGAACAGAGTAGTAGATGGGTGGAGTGAGGGGCGGGAGGGGGGTAGAAAGGAAAAGTTCCCGCTCTTGCTTTCCGAGTGGATTCTCCAGCTCAGCAGTAGGGAATGTGCTGGCATACCACAGAGCCTGCTGCTGAAGAATGCAGTGATTCCTAACGGATCCACAGCTCAAACACACACACACACACACACACACACACACACACACCAAGCCCCAGTCCTATCCCTACTCTGCACTAAAGCTCTGTTTAACACAAAGTAAGACAGGCCTTTTTCACACCACATGTAATGAGCCACAATATCTCAGTGTCCAGTCGTTTACACAAAACACCGGCATGGGATGCTGGTCAGGCAATATGTCACATAAATGAGTGGTTGGTAGTTTTCTTTTCCACAGGCATATTTTGAGTCTTTCTAACTAAGAGAAATTGAAACAGCAGATTACATACATTGCACTTCAATTAAACCACAAATTGAACCAGTATCAACACAAACAACAACAAAACAAACAAAAAGATCAGTTCTGTTCATTGCCAGATACTGCAATCCAAAAAATGGGGAGTAAGCGTGGCAGCTCTGACTAAGGATAAGTTAAGTTTCATGCAGGGATGCTATATATGCTATTCACGGCATCTATCACAAGTTCAGGACTCAGGTGAGTTTCAATCCTATAATGTGGCAGTCACTGAAAAGCCAGACTGAAGATAAAAACATATGTCATGACACTTGAAGTAAGCAGATATTTGTGGAGTATAAACTAAGAGCATAAGTACGCGTAGTTACATTTCTGGGGAGGTGCACATCAGGGTACGGCGTAGATTCAACGCAGAAATAATCAGGCTTTAGAGAAAGAGTAAGAAAACATAAAGCAAAAGGTAGACCAAAATCACAAAAACAGTCAAACAAAACAACTGACTGAAAAATAAGCAAAAGAAAGTCAGTCAGAAAAACTAAATTAAAAGAGAAATAGGCTACAAGACAAAACCAAAGAAAGCAAAATAGTAAAGGATATCAAGTAAGAACAAGTCAGAATGAAAAATTGAGAAAGAAAGAGTAAATAAGCAAAACAAAGAAACAGGAGACTAAAAAAGTGTAGAAAAGAAACAAAACAAATGTAAAAAGGTTTTTTTAAAAAGTGAAAAAGAAAAAAGTTAACAAGACATGCAAAGAAGAAAGAAAGAAACAAGAAACAGGAGACAGGCGAGAAAGAACAGAAAGAGTGCAAGTAAGAAAAGAGAAAGTGAGGAGCTGGTAGGACAGTGTGTATACAGTGAAAGAGGTGTGGTACACAAAATATATGATCTAATGCTATATGCTGCATCGCCCCACCCAGAGAGAGAGAGAGAGAGAGAGTCCATGTCCTGACAAGGAGTGCAGGCAGGCTCCCACAGGCCCTAACACAAGCTTTGGGGCCCTGTACGTACATACACACACAAGTGTGTGTGTGTGTGGGGGGGGGGATAAAAGATACAGAGAGACAGACTGGAAAGTTCACTGGTGTCAACAGGTTTCAACTAGAGGGGGAGAAGAGAGAGAGAGAGAGAGAGAGAGAGAGAGAGAGGGGGAAGATTGCAAAATAAACAAGACGGGGTAATCAGACATGCAATAAACAAGAGGGGAGAAAATAGACAGAGAGAAAAAGAGAAACAGAAACAGAAAGAGAGACTGTTTGAGAGAGAGAGGGAGTCAGTGTTGTGAGATCAGCCTGACCTTGGCCTCACCTGACCTACTGACACATAACTGACTGAGGAGGAGTCATCGTGTCAGTCATCGTGTCAGACAGGTGAAGTCAAGTGAGAGGAAACAGGCAGTCAAGCTGTCAGGAAACCAGTCAGCAGGTGATTTACGCTGCTCTCCCTGCTGCTCTGATCTGGATATTTGGACAAAAGACGGTTTTAAACAAACATGACTGACATACATCTGTTCCATGTTGACATGCAGTGCATGCACTTACAGACAGTAACCTGGTTACAGGTATCTGCAGCAAGCTGATTTCTTAAACCTCCGGTGAATGAGAAACTTGGTTTCCATCAGTCAAAAGAGACAAAAGAACATGTCAACAACACCTGTACTCTGTTTAATATGTGTGTTCTGCCTGTCTGTGAGTGGGGCGTTATAGGTAGTTGGCCTCTTAACATTGCTGGCAATGATGAGAACCAACCATTACCCTGCTAAACTTTAAGTGATAGTATGTTTGTCACTTTTGGAATAAGGTCTACTGGGCAGATATATTCACATATATTTCACATGGCTGCTGACAGCACCATCAGCTGAAGTGGCGATCACACTGGACGGCAGTAGAGGACGCGGTGCCAGCATCTGGTTCACGAGCAATTTTGTCGACTTTGCTGGGTTTCAACACTTCAGCAGCAAGCAGAAAGGAGGGACGAACAGGGCCCTCATAGCTCTACATCACTCTGCCCCCCGTTTCCATCAACCTTCACTACTTCTCTATTACACTTAGGTTTACAGTTTGATGATTCGACTGACGGTATGAGCTTTGAATTGAGGGCGCCTCGACTGATGATTCAACTTTTTACTGGTCATCATCCAAACCCGAGTGGTCAGTCCAAGCGTTCCTGCCACATCACTCCTCTCTCATAATGGAAACCAGGAGACGCTAAGGAAAATACTATAGGCTACAAAACACTTCATGGAAACCACAGGACCCTGTAAAAAATATTGTCAAAAAGTTATTTGCAATGTCTTTTATGATAGATAATGTCTTTGATGCTCTAGTTAAAAGAAACAAGGGAAACTTAAAACAGGTTAAATGTGGAGACTAGACCACTATGTCATTTCCACAGGAAATACTGTAGTAAAGAGGTGCATGGCCCCTCCTGTGTTCAGATCACAGGAGTAACTTTTCCTGAATGAAATCAGTGAAAGATCAATCAGTGTCTCCAGGGCGCTTCAACAAACAGAGAGATTCCTGTGACCCATTACAGAGCAGGAAGAGGAACACCTTTTCATAGCAGTCTTGCATCATCACAGTCTGGACACCTGGTCAATTTATAGAACATTATATAAAGCACAGCTCTCATCTGGTTTTCACATTGTGTGAGTCTCTGTGTGTGTATAAAGCAGTGCTGGTGTACAGTAGGTGTAAAGTAGGTATTTTCCTCTTGGGTGATTATTTATTTATACTACATAATGTTTTAAACAGTGGCCAAGATGAGTGAGTGTGTGTGTGTGTGTGTGTGTGTGTGTGTGTGTGTGTACGCTTGTGCTTCTAAAGTGGGAAGCACCTGCCTGACGATGACTTGAACATGTTTGCCAGTGTGTATGTCTCCCTTCCACAGGAAAAGGAAAAGCATCATCACGGCTACTGTACATGTCAGCGTCCAGCTTCATCAGAGTGGACGGCTCTTCACAATGTCTGACATCATTCCACGTCCACTCTGAACCTCATTCAAACCGGGTCTGCCAAGTCCAGAAATCCAGGTGGTGTCATTACTTTAAAATGTGCTGCTGCATCGACACAACCCTCCATTACGGGGTTTCTCCTCTGCATTCAAAGTGTTCATCCTTTAGTGGGGAGATGTGGAGCATACAGATGAATAAATTCATATTTTATAAATCTATTCTTTAAGAAAATCATATATGTTCCAAATCATTGACTGCTTTATACAATTGTTTAAGCATTCAGATCCACAACATTTTCAAGGCCCATGCAAACCCAGCACACCTCAGCACTTCACCTGGACATCAACAGACTGCTGTCACATGGCGCCAACGCAGGTTGCAGTAAATGATAAAGATTAAACAAGTAAAAGCTCCTCGTCTCTTGTCAAAAACTATAGATATCAAACAATATTTCCTGTCTAACAGAGGGAGGAGGGAAAATACTTGTATACTTGTTCACAGGTAGAATTCCTCTCTGCCCTAAAAAGATGAATACCACGAACTAGATTTTCTACAATGTTAAAGGTCAAATTTCATAACTCAAGTTTAATTTCACCATAAATAAAAGTATAGGCGCTGCTGTGGTACATCTGTACCACAAATATGTCTGCCTTTCTGTCCTGCAGGACAACTTGTTGCAGGCTAATAGACATATCCTTAACTTGTGTGTTTTGGGTGAGTGAAGAGGCAAGATGGTTTTTAATTGTCTCATGTTTTTCCCAGCAGTGGGGGAGGTTCCCTAGTAGGACACGGCTGCTGTATGAATGGAGAACAATTCTTTGCTATCCTTTGCACCAACCCCCCTCCCTTCCCACTTCCTCTTGAGTCTTTCATCAACATCCCCTCTTCTCCCCTGCTGCAGTAGTAACTGGTGGTTGGAGGTCTGCAGGAAGCAGGGGTGGGGGCTGAAAGCAGGGCAAATGATTTGCAGTTTACCTGTGGAAGCGTACGTAGCGCTCCAGTGTCGGGGAGGCTCTGAATGTGGCAGTCGCAGCTATGCTGGGAATGTGAGCCTCCTCTCTGCCAGGGCTGGACCGGAGAAGCCCACAACTCTATTTAAGGAAATGGCAGCCAGGGGCCCATCAGCCGCTCTCTCTCTGCCTCTCCATTTCTCTGTCTGTCTCTCGCTCTGCTCACAGCCCCCCCCTCTTCCTTCCTTGTACAAGAATGATAATTATTTTCCTTTGTGGAATAAAGGTTTATTTCCGTACCTGCTGGGAAGAAGGAGAACACACACACACACGCAGCAGTGTATTGGTGGTGTGGTCTGGGTAATTGTTTCCGGTACATTTGTGAGCTTAATAGAGATGAGTCTTTGTAAACTGCTTTAGTGCTGCGGTGTGCCAAACAACAACAAAAACAACAACACGCCAGTCAAAGAGACCAGAAGGTTGAAAGAAGGTGAAAGCTACTTGAAGAAGGGACACAGAAGCTATACAGGCCTATTTTACTGCTAACTCACTGAGTTCAATGGTTAAACACACACACAAAACTGTCATGTATGCAGAACTGTCCAAACCTTTATACCAATACAAAATTATATAATGCTATCACACTAGGGTTAGAAATCAGGCTTGCACTAAATATGTGCTATGTGATATCAACATTGTCCATTTCTGATATAGTGAATGTTCCTCCCTATGACAACAATTATTTCATTCATTTATTCATACCATTGTATCGTTGTTGTGGGTCACCCTGCGTTTTAAAGAGCTGTAAACCCTAGATACATTTCATTAGGCAAGCTTTTGGTTCTGGTCTAAATGCTGTTTCAACGGCTTTTCCAACATGACCTAAATTGAGAACAGAACCATGCATTTGCAGAATACTGGTGCAAATTGTATCTTCGATATCAGAATAACTGTTTTTGTTCTGGTCATTCAAACCTGCTGTGTATGAATCATAAACATTTCAACTCATGGACAGATTTAACAACACATATAGCACTTAACAAACTGGTTTGACCAAACCACACCAGTATGTCTACTGTCTACAGCCCAGTCAGAGTCTTCCAGGCTACACTGGCCACTCCTGCAGTGCTGTACGAGTGTGTGTTTGTGTGTAGGGGCCATTGATGCAATAAAGCATGCGCGTTTCGCAGCAGCTTGTGATGTACATTCGAGTGTCATGTGGAATGTGGCGTGTGAGTCTGTGAGTGTGAGACAGACGGCTTTACCCAGCATCCTCGGCTTGTCGAACAGCCTGAGGGATACAGCTTCAGCCATGTGAGCAGACACAGCACAAACACACACAGAGACCCATTCAGAAAAACACGACAGCACAACAGCCTGAGGCGACGAGAGCTCTACTCTACGTTCACTAGAGCCAATCAGTGGTTAAAGATGGCAGCCGGCTGGTTGTACATCAGATTACGTCACTCTCTGAAATGTCAACATCCAACAAGCACTTTTATTCACATTCATTGTGGGTTTTACACTGCAGGTAAAGCAAAGAGGAATGCGGACAAACATCACGAAACTCGATAAAATTTAGGTAAGCAGCAAACCAATGACCAAATATTTATCTTTGATAATATACACCTACTAGTTTTCAATGCTATTCCATCTATAGATTTAGGTACTGTGGGAAAACAGTAAAAAAAAAAAAAAGGTGAAATGAATTATATGATCAAGTTTGTGACCAATAACATAAAATTTCAACTTATGTTATTTCACCATCTGGACAGAACAGAAACATGAGTTTAGGTGCTTTGTGCCAGTCAGTGCAACAGGGGTGAAAATCAGAACAATGCTAAGTGGCTCACAATCAGAAAAAGTGTGAGAACAAGAAAAGACCAATTCTGTTCATTACCAAGACATTCAAAAAGTCATTGTGGCTGGTGCCCAACCTGCCATGGACACATTTTTACCAGAATTTGGGGGGTCGGAGTATTCATTTTAGATTCTGTATGGGCCATTTAGCTTTCAAGTGAGTGCTCATGTAACTGACTGTGGCCACATACTCAGCAATAACCACATAAAGCAACTGTCAGCATGAAGTAAAAACGTCTGCAGGGAACAGGCTTGGCTTGGTTTAACTTTAATAGGATTACTGTTGTTACTGGATTAATTAATTAAGATATACAAGCATACAATATCACTATATATAAGGATGGATATTGCTATGTTTATTGTAATGTTTGTTTTTCCTCTGCATTCAGTATTTCTTAGTAATCAAAGGCAAGGTAATTAATATCATCTGCTATCTGTTATACTGAAAGTCATTCATTTACAGATTACAGTCATCTACTCATTTAGACCACTTTGTATATTGTTCTTTAAAATAAACGTTCCTTACTGAAGGTGTGTGGTGGTCACCCTGCCTTAATATCAGTAAAACATTTTTTGCAGCTTTGGTTCAAGTGGTGAGTTTTAGTCTACCATGATCTAAAGTGCTGTGTCACAGGCTTTACAGACTACGAACAATCAATTCCTTATTCATAAAAAACTTTAAAAAAATAAATAATTCAGATATAAATATAAGGACAAAATCTTGGCTACTGGCCATTCAGACTAACAACATCTGCACTGGCCCTCAAAACCTCATGTCAGTCAAAGCCCGGTGTACGCAAAGCCATGTTTATGCTTGGTAATAAATTTATCTGATGTCAATAAAAACCAAAGATCCAAAAAGTACTTATTCTTAGTCTTAAAGTGTAAGGTTGGTTTCTTGAGTTTACAGTTTCGTAATAGTAATATTTTTTTTGTTTGAAAAGTGATGAAGTTCTACACTGACACCTGGCCTGGAAGTGAGCACCTTGGTGAGTCTGGAAGCAGACAGTGAACACAGCTTCCTGGAGGAGTCTGGTTTGGATGAGGTCATTTCCAGCCACCAGAGATTCAACTCCTGTTGTATGGCAGTCACGGCAACCGTTGCCATGGGGCTCTCCCACCTGCAGGGCGATATCACCTGCCAATATTGGTTACCACAGATTTATCTGTATCTTTATGTAGTATTTATAGTTTAATATTCTTATATTCACTGTTACTAACATCTTTGATACACTCAGTGGCCACTTTATTAAGTACGCCTGTAAAATCTAATGCAATCCATTACAACAGCTCAGCCATAACTTTGACCATTACAAAGATAAAAATGTTCAGTTTTGATTGACATAATTAGAGAGATATTCATTTAACTATATGTTTATTATTGAGGTTAGAGATCAGCAGTTTTTTTCTGAAATGTCAGCTGCAGGTGTACACTTCAGACCCACTGATCACTGAGCACAGCTCGTGATTATTAGATTAATTCCTGGGTGACAGCGTACAGTCTAAGGGCCAGCATCTTCCTTGCTCTAAGTCAAACTAATGTTATTCTGTGTGCTGCCTTGTTGTCTGTACAGATCTGCTTGTCTGTGCAGTTGGGACTGGATGGCTCCCGTGCTTAAACAGCCTCCTTACACAAGAAGTGAAGTGTATAGCACAGCCAGCTGCCTGAGAGCGGGGTGGGGATGGGGAAGGGCTGGGCTGAGGGTCCGGGGTGGGGTGGGTGGGGGTGGGGGGGGGCTATATGGGGAAACATTATACGCCTGTATGTCTGGTCTGGTCAGGACGAGACTGACTGGTCATCTATGAGACCGACTGGTATCCCTCACCTGTTCTCACCCTCTCTCGTTCTCTATTGCACGCTCTCTCTCTTTCACACACACCCCAGTACTTCGATACTTGTGAGGACCTTCATTGACAAAATGCATTCCCTAGCCCTTTACCCTAACCCTAACGATCTCAACTAAATGCCTAACCACAACCCTTACCCTAACCCTAACCTAATTCTAACCTGAACCTTAAAACCATGTCCGAACCCTCAAACAGCTCTTTGAAGGTCTGTCCAAAAGTGAGGACCAAAATATCCTCACTCCCAAGGTCTAAAAGGTAAAGGTTATGTTTTCTGAGGCTTTGTGTCAACAAGGTTCCCCAACACGTTCTCATCCCAGGTCGTCAAATACCGACGCTGCTTTGTCACTGCAGATATGCCTCCATAATGTTCCTTCATGTGTGCATACTTTTGAAATTAGGTCCGAGCAATACTGACATATTACTTTTGTTATCCATTTAAATACTTAGTGACCATTTGCAAATGTTTAAGTAACTTGGCGAGAGCTGTGGCCCATGAGCAACTGTTTAGTGTTTGTCAGCTTTCAAAATAAATAAGAAATTCTTGTCTTTTTTTTCTCTGCTGTACCAAAAACATACAAAACCCCCTTCAGACCCAAAAGGTATGCCTCAAACTGTTCATTTTGTGTACCATTAAAACCATATAATTCACCAGACGAAAATGTATTCAATGTGTATTCTGTTTGAAAGACTTCCTTAACGCTAGCAGACTGGTTACTCAATCATAACTGATGATAGTGTGTCTTTTAGTTTGAGGCCGGGTGTAAACATACACACATACACGCATGGCGCAGTAATCCAACATGCTGGGGAAAGCAAAGCAGGGATCAAACTTATAAAGAAGCACATGAGGGTTCAGTGAGAAACTAAACCTCGAGGATTTATGAAGCGCTTGATTGCGTAATCCCTGCTATCAGTGACACCTCGCCCGCCTCTCTCAGAGATAATATCAAGAGCCCGACATGTCTGAAGCTTCGAGTAGCTTCCATCAGCGTGGAGTCCTTTTGGCAGCTAGCCCCAGTTTCTGTCCATCCTCTTGTTTTCACACACACACACACACACACACACACACACACACTTGGAAGCAAGAACTGAAAAGAAAAGGCCTTTGCTGTAGAGGCCGGAGGGAAAAGACGAGCTTTATTTCGTTTTCCCCTCTGGTCGTTTTGGCAGGTTGTCTGTCCCCATTCCTGAGGTTCAGTGCGAGTTCACAGAACACGCCGTCAACTTCCAGAAATAAACTGTTTGCTCATGCGTGGGTGCGATGAAATAGTTTGGACAAGACAGAGTTTGGACAGAGACAGAGAGTTTTCTCTCTGTCTCTCTCTGTTACAGAATGACACGTTTAGAAAGGGATAAATGATGTTGACAAATGGAGCTCGTGTGAGTGTGTGAAAAATCATGTCACTTCCACTTTAAACTTTTATCTCTATGGGGGCCAATATTTATAGATACTCCTTTGGCAGAGCAGGTCAGCTACATCAGACTAAATTTAAAAGGTGATACCTGTGTTTTTTATAAATCATGATGCCTTCATTTGGTTTGTTCAAAGATCCTGTTTTATAATTTTGTGGTGTCGTTAAGTGTTATATGATCATGTTACACTTTCTGCTAATCACCTGACCCCTCACTGGAAGAAATGGAAGTCTACTCCAGGAAAAAAAAAAAGAAAAACATCTGACAAACTTAACCTTCTTTGAATGGATGTTGGCCAGGACAGCTGTTCATTTCAAGCTAGGTTTGACACCATAAAGTCTGCACTTTCAAAAACAAGCAAATATTCAAAACAAATAAACAAGAACGACTGCGCAAAGAAAGTGGTGAATGAGCACCAGTATTCTCTGAGTCTTCATCTTTTCCCTTCTTCGCCCCACCCGTCCCTCCTCCTCCTCCTCTCCCCCTCCCCTCTTCCATACCGCGGTGTACTCAGGAGACCTTAGCTCCACTGAAGGTGGAATCAGTTTTCCTTTTCCACTGTGTCTTTTTCCCCCCACGCTGGAAAAGCCCCCGTCCAACTCTCGCTGAGCGCCTGACTCAAGTGTGCTCCGACGTGCCTACATTCCTAGACAGTATCCCCAACACCGGAACCGTTTACCGCCTCAGCCGGGAATGCTGATTTCCAGCCCAGGTTTTCATCAGACCTAGTTTAGGCAGAGAGGACAACAGGAATTCACTGAGTAATACTAGCCATTATACAACACAGACTTTCCCTCCATGTCAGTCATCTTACACAGACAAATGCAGAAGTATGCTTTCTCTCTCTCTCTCTCTCTCTCCAATATTAGGTGCAAAGCCAGTGCCGGCAGCTCCTATGAAAAGTAATTATTTAGCTGGAAGTCATATTCTGACCTAGATTCAAACAGCTTTTCAAATTCTCCACTGAGGTTAAACCCCCCACCCTCCCCCCTTGTATAATCCTGGCATTTCTGAGGATCTGGTGCTTCCAGGTGTAAAGAAAGGTGTTTTTTTCCATTTACATGCTTTGGCAAATCCTTTCATAATACCAAAAAAAAAGACAGAGCCTTCAGGTTCTGCTGTCAGAAACTCATCTCTCTCACCAGTTCCAGCTCATTCACAAACTGTACAAATTATATATATATATGCTGCTCTTTTTATCTAATTACTGAAAGATCTCCTCAAGACATGTCTTAAGACATATTAAAAAAATATTTGCTTGGAATAATAATCTTAATAATGTATGATATCATTTTTTCCACAAAAAAGTTCAATGAATTAATTTAAAAAATCTTAGAATTACATTCACTCCTTCCCCTTCACTGAAAAAATCCAGAATCTATGAATATGCATATATAGCTCAATAATAATATATAATCAATAACATAATATCAATTTAGGAATCAAAAAATCATTTTAAAAAATGAATCAAAATACTCCAGTGAACTGATTTTTTTCCCACCCCTAATGATTGGCTATAAAACTAGCTGTGATGTCACAAAATCTTCTCATACTTCCACGTCTTAAACTGAGAAGGTGAGCACAGAGAAACTTTCAGCTGATGCACGTGTAAACAGCCTTCAAACTCTGCACAGACATCGTTCTGCACAGTGAAGCTCAATCATCCAAGTGGAGTCACAATAACCAAAACACGTTTGAGTGGAGAGGGACTTTAACACAACAGTGATTCAGTCAGTTCAGTCAGACAACTCACGTTGAAATGTTTATTATGCAGCAGAACATAGTTAGAGTTTGGCGTCTAGGCTCCGACCTCATCACTCCCAGCCAATGTGTTTACATGAGATATTGGGGAGTGATGAGCAAATATCACCCCCCCCCCGGAGCCTGCAGGTGGATGCTGGGGTGGTGGTGGGGCTGAAAGAACAAGCGGCAATACTGATGCAGGGCAGCAGTGGAATTGACAGGCAGAGGGAGAGATAGGAAATTTTTTGCAGTTTAAACAGACCACCAAATTGTGAGGGTGTGTTCGGTAGATGGTTGAGGAGAGTGAGGTATGTCACATGTGTAGTAATGCAGCTCGAGTTGACTGCCTGAACTAGCTCGCAGGCGTCGCTCCATTTAATGAAAACATTTACACTTGATCTCCTGGATATATCTGGTGTCAGGTAGATCTTTCTTAGGAAAGCAGTTATGTTTCTCTGGCACACCGTAAGTCATTTCATAACAGTGATATGGCTTCTTTACATGTCATGATTGTAGTTCTGACAAACTATATTGTGCTGTACATACGGTGGATTTGGACCACCTGTGATTTCTGAAACAACCACAGCAAAAAGCATTGACGCAACAAAGACAGAGACCAAATCAAAGGAAATTCAGGATTAACACACTGCTGACACAAAGGATGAACTCTCAATACTCTCAACACGCAATGAGTGCTGCCACTCATCCCAAACAGAGAGCTCCATCTCTGTCACCTTCACTTCTTTAACACAGCTGCTTGTACATATCAAATCCCTGCCTGCCTGCCTCCTTCCAGCTCAAACAGCCGTGCAAGGCCAGGTCAGCAGTACAGCACACGAAAATGAAGTTAGTCATTCAGAACACCAGGCCCACTGTCCTGTCCTAACCCCACCCCTTACACTAACCCTACACCCTGTGTGTGCATGTCTGTGTCTGTGTGTGTGTGTGTGTGTCGTCCTTCAGACAGTACTCTGCTCGCTATTCATGTCCTCTCCACTTGATCCGATATTGTCCCTCTTGGGATTGTCTCAAAATAAGTTTTGTTCTCCTTGAGGGGGGTGGAGGAAAAACAGAAGTTACATTCCTTAATAACCACAACTTAAATGCTGCAGGCTACAGATCACAACCGTCAAAAATCACAGAAGAAAACCAGGATGTAAACTTTCACGTTCACAACAGTCAAATCTGTGAGGTGATCTGGTAGGGATGATTATGGACGGCATCTCCCTTGTTGACTTAGGGTTAGATCTGAACTGAAAACTCAGTAAATGCTGCATTTACACATCTGTACTGACAGAAATGCTGAGGCTTATAAAGGCACTAACTCTTAAAAGTAACCACGGGAGTCAAGGAAATCATGACAATCTAAAAATAACATGAAAAACTACAATAAAAATAAATCCTGTGTGATGAAACTCTGCCCGTCTTGCAGCGAGATAGTGACCCCATTGACTACGATTGCGTCTCAAGTCGCAAATAAAGTCGCATCAGTCGCTGGGTCCCAAAACAAGGCAGCCTCTCAGAGAAGTAGGTCACTGAGGATTCCATTCATTTGTACACCGCTTTCCAAATAGTTGCGCTTTTCCACTCAGCCCAAGACTTCCAGCTGCATGTTAACCCTTTAACAGCCTGCTGCAGGTCTCATTTCTGCACCGACACCAAATAAGACTGCACTTATTACTGATCAGTTAGTAGACTAATGATTGTGTATGACAGGCTCATTGTCTGAGAAAAGCTCTTTCAACCTGCGAGGGATTTTGTGGTTTTGTACTAAGCAAATACTAAAAAGGTTTTACTCGCATGGATTTTTAAATAGCTTTTCTTTCAATATTGTGTTATTTAAAATTTATCAAAATGCAGGTATTCAGTGTTTTATTCATATTCTTGACAAGAAAAAGCCTATGAAACTGATGAAATTCTTCTAGGGCAGCAGCTTTTTAAAGAAAGCCTTTTATCAAAGACGACTGAACATCAATGATTTCTGCAGAGCTTTTTAGAAATGATTCAAGTAAGCTAACACACACACACACACACAAAACTAATATGCTATTTTCTAGGCTTTACATGCTCCTTGTATAGCTGTGGTAAGAAATAATTGCAAACTGGCAAATAATCAACCATAATCAATACAGGATCAGTATTGCCCCAGTAAAACAGCAGACTCGATATATCTGCCTTACTCTGGCACATAAGCACTCAAACAAGCTACCACAACATACCAGAGGGATCACGTAACCAGACAACCTTCTCAATCTGCCTCTTTTCAGCAGCATGTGTCCTGACGTTAAGTCTTCGGCGCTGAAACAGGCCTGGTGATTCCACCTTACTGAGCTGAATCAGCGGACCACATGCTGACACAGGTGGGCGAAAACTCCAGGGCGTGGCCCAAAATTTAATGTTTCCCTGTGTTGCTGAAAACAGGGAAACATGCACACAGATATTAGGCAGGGCTCTGTAGTTCTGAAAGCACTTCTGTACATGTGTCAAAAAAGAACACATTTGCATGCAAAGGTTTCATTGCTGAACAGAAAAGGTTTTTACCATTACCATGTAATTTAAATCATTACAATATGCCCACTCAGTTGACCTGTGTGTTTTCAATAAAAGACTTTCAGCAACACAGCTCATTACCAGACTGATGTGACCATGTCTGGAGGATGAGCAGCATGAGGAAAAGCAAACAACCACATTGTTAAGGCAAAACAGCTGTACTGTATGAAATGACTATTTAGGCCTATTGACATTGAATTTCTCAATGATATAATTTTTTCTCAGCTCATTATGTTTGGTGAAATCCTTCCTACTGCTTCAGTTCAGTATACAAAGTAAAAAGAAATACTCGCCCTAATGCTGAACCAGACACATTTTAAGACACTAAATCAACAGAGAATTTTGTCTGCGTTGTTTGTTTGGGCTTCAGCAAACATTGAATCATAGTTAAGCAAGTTAAACAGGTAAAAACGTGCAATTATAAAAGGGAATTTGGTTCATCATTTTAAATAAGATTAGGTCACAGAATGTGCTGAGTTTACAGCAAAAAGAAAAAAGAATAATTTAGGCCTAATAACATAATTTGCTGCATACATGTTTCCTAATGTGTTCATATTTCAGGGTCAATTAAAACTAAATGTATTATCATAATCAAGGCAAATGTGCCCCTCACTCCACTATTTGACCTCTGTCCCTCGTTAAAGCATGATCTCTTGATGACAAATGCCTCCATATCCACAGCCACCCAACCTGTTTAGTGTCACAGCTACAAGTGAAAATATTCTTTAACACATTATGTTTCTTTGTGTTATTTTACACAAACTAGCCCTTTCCATCCACAGGCACATTTCCTCCATGTTTCCTTTGGAGTCTTGCTAGCTGGGAAACGAAGATTCACACAGAATATAAGAGTGAAATACGACTGTGACTCAGGTGTCGCCACAAAGATCGCAAGATCGTGTCTCCTTGACTCACACAAGATGCACTGTATTCTGAAACATAAAAAAAGAGAGGAAAACCTGTTGTTGAGATGTAAGAAGACGTCACCCCCCCACTCTCCCATGTCATCAATCTGCTTTGATCTCTGACAGTATGAACCGGCCTGACTTTGGGAGCGGTCGACTGAGGGAACTTCATATAGTGTGCTTTGATGTCTCCAGCTTCATATTGAACAATAACAAAGACCAGCCTGCATAAACTGCAGCCACTGCCCATTGTAAACCCTGATGGAAACTCTATGTAATGCGTCTGAGTGTCACTGCAGGGCAGGGCCATTATGTCACCCCAGTGTAAGCCGTCAGATGTGTTACTGCATGCAGATGTTGCCATAGGTACACACAGACGCCTGCTCTCCATCGCAGCAGCAGCAGCAGCAGCAGCAGCACTTCCTTCTATTTTTCATGAGCCCAGTTGGTTGCCAGGGTTTTTGTTTCCATGGCCACGCTGCAGTCTGATGCAACAAAACCCAGCCAGAACCCCCCTTGGGTGCCTTGGCGCGAAACCAACCCAGGGAGCACAGTGCTATAGGCTGGCACACTGACTGACTGACTGACTGACTGACGTCTCCAGCCAGCCACGGTGCCAGCTGAGCTAACACTATACACGACCCCAACCTCCTTCCACAATCACTTACTGACTGGCTATGGTTCAGCGCAACACTTTGTACAGTTTCATGACATCAATGATTCAGCTATTTATTACTCTAGATGGATCTGCAGGAATGTTTTAGACAGGAAATGACTTATAATGCTTGTGTGGAGCCTGAACGTGTGTGTGTTCCTGTGTGTTTGTTCCAGGGTCAGGGACTACAGCACCTTTGGGAAAACATGCCCTTGAAAGCTAGAAAAAAAAAAGTTAGATTTTTTTAAATGAGTGGACAAAAGAGGAAAAAAGTAGTAAGATTTGTGAATTTGACTGCTGAGTCTCTTTGGAGCCTGAAGCAGAAGGTATGTGACACTAGCTACTGTATCAACAATGGATATCATAAAACCTCAACTACTGAAGTGTAGAAGATGTATTGCTTGAAGACAAAAGAGGGGAAAAAAACATCTCTATCCTCTCCTGTAACAACTGCTGCCAGTTCCCAGCAGTCTGAAATATGTTCAAATAAATCTTAGAGGTACAAATTAAAGGTTAACTCTGGTATTTTTACAAATCTTGGGGTCTAAATGACTAATAGTTACCAAAAGTTTTGGAATTGGTCCAGTAGATCGCCTCAGCTGGCATCTGCGATCGAGCTGCAATGGCTGCAAGTAATCCTTTGGGGCAATTGCACCCATCAAAGTACGTCCACTAAAAGTGTTTGTTTTTGCCACTAACTCTGGCTCAGACTGTTATTCAAAGTGTCTGACAACATTATGGAAAACATCCCTACAGAAATAGACCTTTTAGTTAAAGAGTAAGATCCTTTTTGTTTAACCAGAAACAGAAGTCTCACTCAAGGAAAAGTCTCGCTCTGAAATCTCACGAGAGGTTGAGTTATTGCAGGAAGATCCGTATACTCTTACTCAAATAAATAGGGATGGCCATCGAATTCAAATGCCTCATCTACATTGTCGAAATCAACTAAATATTCAGCCTCTATGTAAACTCTTCTCTCCAACTCCGACTCACGTTTCCAAATATGTAAAAAATAGAGCCCAGGTTTAAAAATAGCAGTTTATAAATAGGAAGTGTTTATTTGTCAATCTGAAGTGTAAATATATTATTTCATTGCCCTCATACTAAGACCAGAATGAGGTTGTTGTAGGAGAAAAATGAAAAATAAATTAATCAGTGCCTTTAAATAAATCTATATCATGTCTGACATGTGTCTGAGCAGCAGGCTGTCCTACCTGGGTTGTTGGCCTCTCCCTCCAGGACCTGCAGTTCGGTGCACTCGGCGAGGGAGTGCTCCAGACAGAGCTGCAGGAAGCGGGCCTGGGTCCGGCTCACCCTCTTCAGCAGGGACAGCAGAGCCACCGTCTGCTCGCACTCATTCCACCCCTTGAACCAGCTGGCAAGCACGCCCACCTGATCGCGAAACATCATGGTCTGCGAGGCGGGGTGAACGGCGGACTGACTGTGGTGGCGCCGGGCTGGGCTGAGAGATGTGGGAAGCGACTCACAGAGAGCGACCTCTCCCAGACTTTACACTGATGGTTTGGGTGAAACTGACAGAGGATGACGGTGGTCTTATTAGCTGATTGTTGATGTTTCTAGACGCAGGAGGGGGGGGGGGTCAGTCAGTTGGTGAGGTTCAGCTGAAGCACTGTGATGCCATTCTTAGCTTTGTCGGCGGCTGGGACAGCAGGACAGCAGTCTCTCTCAGGCCTTCTGGTGCCAAAATTTGTTTTGCCTGCAGCCGGTGCTGGATAAATTCCCGCTGGAGGGGTTTCTGCACCGTCTTCTCCTGTCTGATAATCTGTGTGTATGTGTGTGGGAGGGGGGTGTGAGGTGCTCTTCTAGCTAGGCATTAGGTGATATGAGCTGCTCTCTGCTGCTTAGTCGCTCCCAGAGGGATTGATATTTGATGAGTCAGCTTTCTTCCAGCACACTCTGTGTCACATCAGCTTCAGCCTCACTGGCATTTTTTCTTCAGGGAATCCCTCTTAAGCCTGCAGGAGGATGTTAGAAGTTAGGAGAGGGGAGGGGAAAAAACATATTTAACAGACAATGCTCTCTGTGGCTCTTTGTACATGTCTCTCCCTCTCTTTCATACATATGCAATGACTTTTACAGTGCACTAGAGAGAGGCAGCCTCGCTGGAAATGCGACAGTCTCCCTGTTGCTTCAGCTCTGCAGACTTTGTGCTGCTGCAATAGGGGGAAAAAACAGCCTTCAGAAACTCATACATGCATTTATAGGTCGCCTCCGCGTCGTCGCCTATGCGCATAGGCTTGTGGCATTCACCGCCGAGACAAAAATAAATAATTTTCGCTTTTGGTATCCACCCATTCCTAAAAATACAGCTGTCGGTAGTACTGGCGCTGCATCCCGGAATTTTCCAAAGGAAGGACGCCGGGTTACCGACGGCGGCCGTTGGCAGGGCTGTGTGTGCTGTACAGGCGTTAGCAGCGACTTCCCTCCGTTTATTTAATGACAGGTTAGTCTTGTAAAGCTGTATTTTAAACCGGGGGTAGGCTGTAGCGGTGAGTTTTAGCCGAAGAAAACACCGAAGAGTTAAGCTAGGAGCAGACTACGGGCTTCAGGGCTGAGCGTTAGCCGCTGTCTAAAACTGTCACTTTGCTTCATCAGCACACAGGGAATGACCGTTGGCGGATATGTGTGTGTGAGCACTTTGTACAAAGGAAAACGAATAAATATAACCTTATCTGTATCTACGTCCCTTTTCCTACCTATCTAGAACTTTCCCGTGAAAGACCCATGTAATAACTGTGACTTTAACGTAAGTTAACGTTAGCAAAGTTACAATTCCCAACACCGTTAGCAATGCGACTAACTAACATCAATGGCTATGAATTCCCAGTAACCTCTGCCATTAACTCGAATGGAAAAGCGTTACCTAACTGGTAAAAATTGTGTAATTTCAATATGAAGGCTGGTGGTGATAGATAGCAAGCTTACATTAGTACTTTTTCTTTTATAAGCCGAAAAGAAGAGTGGACAAAACAGCGAGAGAAAAAAAGATTTAGAAACTTCAGTTTGACTATTTGAATTGTCAAACGGTCAGTTAGATGTACCGAGATGGTGGTTCTTACCTCCTGGCGCAGTTTGCATCGTTGGGTTTGTCTCAGGACAGGCGACAGCCTCAGCTTTTTGGGGAGCGGTGCCCCTTCACTCTGGGTCTGTGGGATTTGCCATCTTGACTAACTTTTCCTCTGTCTCTCCCCAGCAGACGGGCTGCTCCTGGGCTGCTCTGGTCGAAAGCACCCCGGTCAAACTGGACGGAATGCAGTGCGTAACTTCCGGTTGAAGCCTTCAAAATAAAGTACTGCAGTGCGGCGGAGGCAAACTTTTTTCCACAGAGAATTTCCTAACTAGCTTACTTGAGAATAACTGTTTTGCGGATTTCTTCGAGAAACTCATACAGCAATGTCATTTTAAAAGACGATGGCCTATATCATCGTATAGCCCGGGATATTGTACTGCTTCCATTTGATTATGATGCAGTAGATGCTATTTTTTTAACTAGCCTACTATTTATTGATAATTATGATTAATGATAGTAATCATATATTACTACACACTTTTGTGCTATTAAATAAAATTGTGGCATTCGAATCAACCAGGACTTTTCATAGTTATATTATAGTTAAGCGTTTGTTCATTCAGGAAGTCTAATTAAAATCAAGATCTATTTTACAAAAGAGGCTGAGAACAAATTACATATATATAAATACAACGTTACAGCAAGATAATTCAGTCACACAAAGCAGTCACCACGCACACAGAAACACTAATTAAAATATTCATAAATACTATTTAAAATATCACTTTAAGTAGAATGAGTGTCATTCAAGTCATTCAAGTAGTAAGGTGCATATTAACGGACCTGTTCAGACAAGCAGTCGGGTACTGAAAAATACAACAAAAAATTGTATGAATAAAATCCTTTAAATTTGTTTTTACCATTACAATGTTCAGATTTAATAGTTCTATGTTAAAGATAATACTTTAGATAAAACAAAGACAATATTGGTCAAACTACAAACAACAGGATATATACATCTCCCTACGAGAAAGTACACGCACGTACTCTTAATGTCACTGTTTTGGTGTTTGTTGTCGCGTGCAACCTCCAACAACGGTTTGCCAAATGCCAACGCTCTTATTTTGAAGGCAGGAACAGTCATTTTCCGGCAGCGTTTCGGCCGCCTTGACGCAGGGAGGCTCGCGCTGCTCGTTTCCACATGCTAATCATTAACAGCGGAGCATTACGTCAGGGGCTTGGCAGCGCGAGGAAGCACCAAAATAGAGAGAGAGAGGGAGAGAGAGAGAGAGAGAGAGGGAGAGAGAGGAGGGAGAGAGAGAGAGGGAGGGAGAGAGAGAGGAGAGAGAGACAGAGAGAGAGAGAGAGGAGAGAGAAAGAGGGAGAGAGAGAGGAGGAGAGGGAGAGAGAGAGGAGGGAGAGAGAGAGGAGAGAGAGAGGGAGACACATATTATTATTTACACACACATTATTTTTATTTTAATACACATTTTGACATTACATTTTTAACATTATTTTTTATTTTAATACACATTTAATACACACATTATGCATTACATTATTTACACATTTACACATTACATGCACATACACACACATTATACATTATTAATATTTATTTTTAATAATAATATTTTTTACACATACATATTATTTATGACATGCTTACATTATCTACATTATGCATTACATTATTAATAATATTATTATTATGCTCATTTATTTTTTTTAATATTTTTGCCCATGACACATTATTTACACACATTACACACATTTTAATACACATAACACATTTATTTTTACACATTTACACACATTACACATATTTACATTATTTACACATTATGCCCACATGCCTATTTTTATTACACACACATTTAATATTATTATTTTACACATTTTGCAAAAGAGAGGAGGAGAGGGGAGGAGAGAGAGAGGAGAGAGAGAGAGAGAGAGAGAGAGAGAGAGAGGGAAAGAGAGGAGGGAGAGAGAGGGGGGGGAGACAAGTGACAAAACTGCAAGAAAATGTGAGAAAAAGAAACGTTTCCACAGTTAATAAAAAGTCCTCATCCAAGCATGGATGAAGCTGAATGTTTAAACAGCAGTACTGTGTTAAGTGGAGAGTGCACGTTTCAAGTGATATACTTTACTTTTACTTGATTATTTCCATTTTCTGCCACTTTATACTTCCACTTCACTACATTTCAGAGAGAAATATTCTACTTTTTACTCCACTATGGTGGTGGAGTGTAACTAAGAACATTTACTCAAGTACTGTAGCCTACTTGAGTACAAATTCTACTTTACTTTACTTGAGTATTTCCATGTAATGCTGCTTTATACTACAACTCTCCACTACATCTCAGAGTCAAATGTTGTAGGCTACTTTCTTCTCCACTATTTACAGCTTTAGTTACTAGTTACTTTTCAGATTAAAAAGTTCATACCCTTCCTGTCCAGTGACAACCAAGTATCTCCAAATTTGATGATTTTGAATATTTCTGATAATTCCCCTGCTTCTGAAGATAAATAAACTATTTAAAAATCCCCTTTGGATTAGCTGGAAAATACATCGTTACAAAGCTGAAGATAGGGCTGTTTTCCTGAGTTCATGAAAAGTTGACTTTTTAGATCATAAATCAGCTAAAATGAGCTGCACCTCCACCAGCAACATTAATAATCCCATAACTTCTTCATCTTCTTCTAATAAATGAATGAAAATCTTATGGGACCCTGTCAAAGAAACCAAAGAAAGCCACAGTAGATGCTTCATGGATCACTGGTCTCCTAATAACAAGAAACAACATCTCAGCTTGTCTTTGTAGAGTTTACATGTTCTCCCAAGTTTTAGTTAGTTTTAGTTTAGGTTAACATGGTTAACAGGTTTTCAGTGAAGATACATATTTACAATTTTCAAGTTTTATTCCTCTACATACAGTCTCCAATAAAGGTGCAGATATAACAGTAGATGTTCTGTAGAGAAACTGTTTTTTCTACCTGCATGTGTGCAACACTTACTGTGTAATATGGATAATGGATGAAATTATTTCTTAAAATCTTTCACATTTAAACGTTCAAACATGGAGAAAGGAAGACTCTGCATGCGTAGGTCCAAGGCAAGTATTTATTTTTATTTTTTTAAAGGTAATTAATGCAAATAAAGAAAAAGATGAAAACATTTATGTGTATTTTTAAAAAAAATACATTTGTTATAATACATATTTGTTAGTTGTTATATTGTATTTAGTCACGTTTCAGTCATGTTTTTATTGTATGTGGTATTTTCTGATAATAAACCCTTGACTGATCATAGTTATCAGTTATTACTGATATTAAATCATCCTTACTTACGTGTAAATGCCGAAACGTGGATTTAATTTGAGTCCATCTGGATGTCCCTTTAAGTGTAAAGGTAAATAAACGGGTGTCCTTTAGCTCCACCGTGTGGTTGACGTTTGGTATTACACCACAGTGACGGCGCTCACTTTAAACTGAACTGCTCATAAACACATAAACATTTAAATACCATAAAACAGGAGAAAACTACTTAGTGTGGTTACCAGCACGTTTGTAGATTTTTGTTTTTTAACATTTTATAAAATTACTCACATTATCCTGCTAATGATTTCATATATAGGCTATCAGTTTGGAAACATTTGTTTGTTTTATGTATAAAATACACATAATATTAAATTAAAGATATATTTGTGGATATTCTTACGATTTAGATATTCTATTAAAGTATCTTACAGTCTACTAAAAGGAGACAGTCGGCTATATTTTGGACATGCTGGAGGTTTCTGTCGGATTGTTTAGTGAGCGAACAGGAAGAAAATACACGTCTTCCAGTTTAAAAGCCCAAATACGGATTTCTGGGCACCATCTGTTTAGACGTGAACACACTGAGAGGACTGAAGTGATCGGAGTCTGACAGCGCGCGATTAAAGCTGCAGGATCAATTTGTCACGTATCGCACGTAGCCTACAGCGAAACAGGAAAATAATGACAGGAAGTAAATATCACTTGGCATTAGATCACCGCCTCTCTTTCACCGCCTCCACCCAGCGCCTCCTGTTACTAAAGAGCTGAAGCTTTCATTTCACTCACGTACGTACAAACAGAGTCGGGTGTAGTTTTAGAGGTCTTTATTATGAAGCTGGTGGTCTTCCTGCTCCTCCTCCTCCAGGTGTCCGGACCTGCAGACAGCAGGTGCTTCTGTCAGGTGAGCGACTGTCACTCACTCTACAAAACACGAATTATCTAATAATAATCTTTGTTTTTGATCAGCATATTCAATATCCTGCCTCTAGCTTCCGTTCTAATGTTACTTTCTACGCTCTCAAATACATCCACCTGCTAGAGAACCACATGTTGTGTTACAATGTACATAAGTGTAGGCTAATAGGTGTAGTGTCAGGTGTAAACAACTGGTCTCCCACTTAAGAAACCAGCTAAAGCAAAGTGATGATAACTCTCATGTAATGCAACAAAAGGACCAAGTTAATCATCAGCAGAACATTTGAATTAAATACTGTTTGACTTAGGTGAAAATAAACCTCTAATATGCCAAATTATGTTAACGCACAGGGTCTTTAATGTTCTCTAATTTATCCCACAAACCTTCCTCCATTATCATGTTGTCATGTGTTTGGGGTTTTTTTTAATGTAAAATCTTAATTTGAAAAGTAACAACAGCTGTCTGATAAATGTAGTGGAGTAAAAAGTACAATATTGGAGTAAAAGTAAAGTACCTACAAATTTGACATAAACTTGAGTAAAACTACTTAGTTACTTTCCACCACTGCTAATAATTCTGTACACTAACGAAGAGGGAATTGATTTACCTTATCTTACACACATTCAGAAGATGACCGGTGGTTTGTACGTTTTCCATCTAACTCAGGTGACAGGTGACCTGGATGACTGTACCTGTGACGTGGAGACCATCGACAGCTTTAACAACGACCAGCTTTTCCCCAAACTTCAAACTCTTCTGGAGTCTGACTATTTCAGGTTCTACAAGGTAAGGTGAACTGATGGACACACACACACACACACACATAAACACACAGGTTAACCGGACCTGTGTTGGGACTGGATCCTCCGCAGGTGAACCTGGATAAGCCGTGTCCGTTCTGGACGTCCAGCAGCCACTGTGGTCTGAGGGACTGCGCTGTGAAGCCCTGCTCACCTGTGAGTCCCCCCTCTCGTCCACCTGCTGTGAACAAACCAATCACCTTTATTCACTTCAGACTGACTTAAACTGTGTCTGCTCACAGAACGAGGTGCCGGAGGGGATCCGATCGTCCTCCCACAGCAAGGTGAGTCTGAGGCTGTTTGGGGTCCGTCAGCCAGAGGGGGCCCCCAAAAGAACTGAGGATGTGGACTCTCTTTGAGTTCTGGGTTCATTCTTTATAAGTATTTGAAGAAAGATTTTTTTATAGCGCCTATTAGAAGCCAAATACCCAAATGTTCATGAGCTGAGGGAGATTTTGGGATTTGGCTGCGCTGTAAAAGTGTTTGTAAATTTAACAAATAACACATTTTTGGGGCTTTCACACTTTTATTGAGACTGGAGCAGCAATTGTTGGAGTTGCTATGCAAACTTTAGGGATTAATAGGACTAGAGGAGGTAATAATCTTTGGCATTAAAAAAAAACACGATGTATTTTGGGATAATAAATAACTAATTCTGAGGAAGCTATAAGAAATGTAGGGATTAAGGGGCTGTATGAAAAACTTTATGGGAGTTTATTTTTATAAAATAACAAATTGCGGAATTTAGAGGCACTATAGCAAAGTTTGCTATTACATTAGATGCTATATTAATTGCTACAGATAAGGGATTTGGGGTCCTTTAACACATTTTTGGGTGTAAGGCAAAACTTGTGATTTGGGGGCTGGAACAACATGTTGGGTTTGAGCCAATGCAGGGACACTTACAACAAATTTTAGGATTGTAAAAAAGTGTTTGGTACTGCACGCAATCATTGAAAGGACTCGTCAAAGGTGTTTTGCAGGTAATCATAATCACCACATTAATACTTTCACTCTTTCTTTCACCACTCAGTTTGATTGTTTGCTCAAAATTATAGTTTACAAGAGTAAATAATGATTTTACTTTAAGTTTAAGTCTTTGTGTGTGTGTGTGTGTGTGTGTGTGTGTGTGTGTTCAGTATTCAGCAGAAGCTAACGAGCAGCAGGTTGAGTGTGAGCAGGCGGAGCATCTCGGAGCTGTAGATGTCTCTTTAAGGTGAGTGCTGTCAATCAAGATATTATAATATCACTGTGCAAACTTCACAAACAACACACACGTTAATACTTAAAAAAACAAATACAGCGTTATATAAAGTTCATGTGTAATATTCACCACAGAATATGTGGAGTGTCACAGCACCTTTCTTAAAGGATGGAATCAGTTCTGACTCAGCTGTGACCACAGAACAACTGCGTCACTACTAGTTTTGATCTCTCCGTGTGACCTCTGACCTCTGCACGTATACAGTGAGGTTGACAGAGCCGCTCTGTTTTTCATTTCCAGTGACGAGACCAGAGAGGCTCTGCTCAACTGGAGCAAACACGACGACGAGGCGGAGCGCTTCTGCGTGGTTGACGGTAAGATTCAACGGGGTTTGTTTGGGAGTTACTTTTATGTAGTCACATCCATTCTCACGGTTTCATCAACTAAATCCTTTCCGTAGTCTTTGTCGCTGTTTTGGCTGCTGAATAATGTCCATTTCTCCCACTTTTCTTCCATCTGTGCTTCTTGTAATCTCAAACGATGTGTCAGTTTTTCCATTATGTAGATTTCCTCCACTATCTCCATCCATTGCTCCTGAGTAAGGGCGTCCACTTTCCTTGTGATAGCTTTTTTACTAGCTATTAACAATATTTTGACCAGACACCTGTCCCTTAATCGCACATTTTCTTTAGTAAAATTAAAATTACACAGACAGAGTGCCATGTAGATTATAGGAATATCATATCCTAGTATCTTTTGCAAAATGTTGTATACCATTTTCCAAAACATCAATAACTTGTGGCATTTCCAAAATATATGTGAGTAGTACTCCACACTGTCTCCAGCACGGTACATATTTTCCACGTTTTGCCAATCCTCACCTGAAACAAACACACTTTTATGTGTTTTGATTACTAACACTTTGCCGTATCTCAGATATAAAAGTTTAGGTAAGAACAAATGAAAAACTGTTGACACAGACCTGCTGATTGACACATGGCATCCTCCTTTTAATGTTATGTATTCCCAAAAATAATCCTCCATGTTTCAATTTAGGGAACATGATGGTAAAACTACACCATGTTTTAATAAACATAATGCAAAGACTTGAAAATATAAATGGAGAGAACAGATCATTTTGTAGGGAAGGTAAATGATAAAAATGCTAAAGAGTTTAGGGAACATAATGTTAATAATTAATATTTTTTAGGGAGCATAATTAAAAGAATACAAATTATTTTGGAAACATAAAGGCAAGAATATTTAGAGAACATAATGTAAAGAATAATTTTAAGGAACATAAAAGTATTAGGGAACATAATCGAAAGAACATAGAATCTTTTTTTAAGGGAACATGATGATAAAATACATGTTTTTGGAAATACAAATGGAAAGAATACATATATTTTCAGGTAAAATACAGGTTATTTTAAGGAGCTTTATGTTAAGAATTTATAATTTTTAAGAAGAAAAAGAAGAAAAAATGTTTGTGAACAAAACAAACAAAATGTAACAAGTATTTTTTAGGGAACATGATAAGTTGTGTATATATAACAGTAAAGAATGTATAGTTTTAAGGTAAAGTAATGAAACAGATAAATTCCTTTGTATTTAGATTTATTTTACAAGTCTGACCTTGGTGGATTATTATAATGACACACGTGTCTGCTAGTCAATCAGTCAATCAGTCAATCAATCAATCAATCAATCAATCCGTCCTGCTGGTTCACATGCTGCACGTGTTCCTCCACCTTTTACTTTCTGGTTTCTGTTGGTTCGGATCAGACTTGGCTCACAAAAAGACGTTGTTGTAGTGACGTACAGCTGACTAAAGTGTTGCTGTTCCCCAGACGAGGAGTCACCGGACTCCCAGTATGTGGACCTGCTGCTGAACCCGGAGCGCTTCACGGGCTACAGAGGACCGGAGGCCTGGCAGATCTGGAACAGCATCTATGAGGAGAACTGCTTCAAGTAAACACTCGCAGTATAAAACAGTCACAGCTCAGATTATTGATCTTTAGATTTGGACTTTTTGTATCTTACATAAGGAACTTCCACCTTAAACACAGTTAAAACAAGAGTCCTGTTGAGCTCAATGTTAAGACCTTTACACAGCAGGGACGTGACGAGTAAACGCCACGAAATACAAAATACTCACATGGGAATATTTAACAGACAGGCAGGCAGGCAGACAGGCAGGCATAGATAGGCAGGCAGGCAGGCAGACAGGCAGGCAGGCAGATAGACAGGCAGGCAGGCAGGCAGGCAGACAGACAGGCAGACAGACAGACGATAGATAGGCAGGCAGGCAGATAGATGGATAGATACATACATACGTAATTAATTAAATTCCAATATTAAATCAATTTGATGCTTTGAAGGCACAACAAAATACAACATTTGCCCGTTTTGACTTGACTTCCTGTATAAACCACGCCCACTGCCGGCCTTCTCTCCGAATACAGACACAGATCATTTTGCTGGATGAGCAGATATAGATAATGATGTAAAAACTACAATATTTCCCTGTGAGATGTAGAGGAATAGAAGTATAACGTTGTATAAAATGGAAATACTCAAGTAAAGTACAAGTACTTGAGTAAATGTACTTAGTTACTTTCCACCGCTGGCTGGGGGTTTGTGTTTGTGTTCATCTCTCTCTCCCTTCGCCCTCCCTCACAGACCATACACCATCAAGCGACCACTAATTCCAGACTCGTTCCTCAGCAGCTCAGGAAGTGAAGGTAAGAGGTCTCTGCTGACACATCGCACCATGGCTCACTTCACTTTGACTGTGTCTGACAACAACAACAACACTGGGTTTATTTATTACAGCAAAGACCTTCTACAGCTGGCTGGAAGGTAAGCTGCCGGTTCACCTGAACATGATTGACAGATGATGGACTGTTTGTTTTTTTTGTCCAGTTGATTTTTAGTCAGCTCTCTCTGTTTGTGTGTCTCAGGTCAGTGTGTAGAGAAGAGGGCTTTCTACCGGCTCATCTCCGGCCTCCATTCCAGCATCAACATACACCTGAGCGCCAGATACCCCTTGGATGGTGAGACACAAAACCCTCACTGACTCACTCAGTCCTTTATTCACCTGTGCCTGGAGAGGTTGTGGCTCCCCCTGTTGGCCTGTACTTGTTGTGGTGCTGGTTGCGGTCACCTATAATTAGAGGGCCCCCCTTGAACAAGTGGGAGACTTTTAATATAAAATAGTTGCAGGAAACAGCAAAGTGACAAGTCAAAGGAGAGCAAATCAGAAAACTAAAACATAAAATACTCTTATAAAGACATGAAGACCTGTCTCTAAATGAGGCCCTAAATAAAGGTTATCTTTATTTATGTCCTCAGTTAACATTCTGCTTATCTGTTTATCTACTTAAAATAAATCTGTAAGTGGCAACAGTGTAAGTACAATAATGCACTTGAAGGTTTCTGATACAGAATATAGGTTTGGTATTAATGGAAGACTTTTATATATCATAAAACTTTTGTAAAATGATTTTAAAATGTCCAGTGAGAGCTCTTATTAAAGACTTTTTTCTGAGAGTTAGATGAGAAGATCGATACCACTCTCATATCTTTATGGTAAATATGTACAGTGGCTGGAGCCAGCAGCTGCTTAGCTTAGCTTAGCTTAGCATAAAGACTGGAAGCAGGGGGAAACAGCTAGCATGTCTCTGTCCAAAGTGGAAAAACGCAATCAGTACCTCTGAAGTTTACTACTGAACATGTTGTATCTTGTTGGTTTGATTTGGTTGCAGCTTCGAGACACAACGTGTTAGTGAGCTTTAGAGGTGTTGGTAGCTGCCAGGCTAGCTGTTTCCAGTCTTTGTGCTAAGCTAAATTAGCCAGCTGCTGGTGGTAGTTTCATATTTAGCGTACGGATATGAGAGTGGTATGAATCCCTTCATCTAACTCTCAGCAAAAAAGCGATGAACTTTAATGAACTGTCCTGTCTTGATCCAGTACAAACAAAGTCTATTTACTCCTAACCATCCCTCTCTCTCTGTTAACCCCTTCTGTCCTTCAGACAGCTTGTTTCAGAGGAAGTGGGGTCACAACGTGTCGGAGTTCAGGCAGCGTTTTGATTCGGAGCTGACGGCAGGCGAGGGGACCAAGGGGCTCCGCAACCTCTACTTCCTGTACCTGATAGAGCTGCGAGCGCTGGCCAAAGCTCTGCCGTTCTTCCAGCAGCCGTCCTTCCAGCTGTACACCGGCAGACCGGAGGAGGACCGGAGACACAAGGAGCTGCTGCTGCACATCCTGCAGCTAGCCAGGTCAGTCTGAGCCCTGATCCCGAGCAGAACAGCTGTTAGCAGGATCCCAGGAGCTCTGGAGCTCCCTTTTACTCAGTTTCAGTTTATTTTAGTCAGTGTTCTCCATCCAATACTCATCCTGCTCTATTATGTTATTTTCCTGTAAACGTCGTACCATATATGTATATATTGACATTTGTTATTATCTATTTTTACTTTTTCAGCACATATAAAAGACAAACTAAAACCATTTCTGTAGTTTTTTCTTATTAGTTTTCCAAGAAAATAAGATTTGCTGTGTTTTATATATTTTATATATATATATTTGATGTTATATTTTCAGTTTAATTGTTATTTCTCTCTCTTTCTTGCAATGACTTTTCATTTTAGTTATAGTTTCCTGTGTAATCTTTGCTTAATAGTTAATTTTATAAAGGTGCTAGTGGTGGGAGCGACCTATAGATTAAGTCCAGTGACATTACGATTTATTGACTTCTCATTAGTGTAGTTTCTTACGTATATTTATGGTGTAACCTGGCAGTTTGTGGTGACTTTCCTCCACTCTTCCAGATCTTTCCCTCTGCACTTTGATGAGACGTCTCTGTTTGCTGGGGATGAAAAGGAAGCAGCCAAACTGAAGGTCAGCAACCATTTAAAACTCTGCTGAACCTGTAAAACTGTAGAAATGAAGTCATGGACGGACTGATGACTTATTATTCAAAGAGAATACTGCTGAATTTATCAAGCAAGGACAATTCCCAGATTTTATGACAAGACAGTTAATCTCATTTAATTGAAAATAAGACTCTTCTTGTACCTTTTTTTCACTAAACAAGAGAAATAGAAATAACTAACTAAAGGACGACTTCACCTTCTAGTTAAAATTCAGTCTTTATCTGCACTCCAGCTGAAACTCCTCTTAAGTTTGTACTGAGCCTAAAAACACAGTGCTAGCGCCTCAACCTCCTCTCAAATACTGACTTTGATGCTTTCTTTTAATAGCTACCAAAAATACGCATAAAATATCCACTACATTTATATCAAGATTTAAATCAGTAAAGTGTTTTGGAGCCAATAATTCCAAACGTCTGATAGATATCATCAGATTCTTTTACTAATCAAGCAGTTGAGAGGAATTTCAGCTGTAACAGATTTGTTAACAGGAAACATTGAGAGTGAATTCACAGATTTCTATCTAACTTTTATTCAAATATTGACTGAAGTTGCAGCGAATTGTTAAAATAATTTGAATTGAGCTGCACTGTAACATGGAGAGATGACTATTGACTAAGAAAGGGGTGAAGGGACAAAGTACGCCAGGGTCCAGCCTCTTTTTCTTTTGTTATAAATCAGTTTTAACACATTTCTTTGGCCATCACAGAGACAGGTGTGTGTGTGTGTGTGTTTTCTTGTGCTGTGTTTAACGTCAGGAGGACGTCAGACTGGCCTTCCTCAACATCTCCAGGATCATGGACTGTGTGGGCTGCTTCAAATGTCGACTGTGGGGGAAACTGCAGGCGAGTCAGGAGGCCTCGGGAACGTTTTTACAACAGTTATATTAATAATGTTCAATATGGGAAAGAGTACGATCAGTGGGGGAATGTTAAATGATGCAAACAAACCGTCATATGTATTGTTTACGTGTATTGTGATTTGCTGCCTTGTTCTGTCTCTGTCTCTCTCTCCTCACCAGACTCAGGGATTAGGAACATCACTAAAGATTTTGTTTTCAGAGCGACAGATTGAAGCTCTGCCCACGTCCAGCGTCCAGCGACCCCGTTTCCAGCTCAGCCGGCAGGAGGTCGTCTCGCTGCTCAATGCCTTCGGGAGGTGAGAGAGTCTGTCGGCATCATGTGATCATTTCTACCATCAGCTCTGAGTTCTCTCTGCAAACAGAGAAAACACACAAAGGGTTGCATTTGTTGCACATGCAACAGACTAGATCCAGTCTGGAGCACTTAAATATATTTAAATATAAATCGAACTTATAAGCCATGTCCATTTGCGTCTAGATTGATTTTCCAACAAATCGTTTTTTCCGCTACTCCTCCTACAAATTTTGAGCAGTTGTCACCAAATTTGGCACAGAACATCTCTGGACGAAGCCGGGAAAAAAGATAGTTTTTTGGGTTTTTGATATTGTATACAGTTTTGCTGTAGCTAGCCCTCAGTCTGCTCAAATGCTTTGGACAGGGCTTATGTTAAAAAAAATGTCATATCTCCTGAACTCTTACTGCTATTGCAACCACATTTGGTGGACACGCGTAGATATGATGTCTCAGTGACCATGACAAATTTGGTGCCATTTGGTCAATAGGTGGCGCTGTAGCAGCAGTCGAAACGGGCATGTGTTCCGAACGGGCACTGCACTAGTTAAACATAAATATGTAAATATTTCTCAGGTGAGTGTGTTTTTAAACATGTGGTTGGTTAATGTGTTAAGTTCAGCGGTGGATCTTCTACTTGAGTAAAATGTAGAAATACTCTGTCCTGTATTCAACATTTGACTTAAGTAAAAGTGTTAGCATCAAACCTAAAGTACCAAAAGTAAAAGTAGCCTACTCATCATGCATTATGACCCATTTCGGAATAATGTATATATTATATTACTGGATTCTAATTATTAATGTATTAATATGTACATCATGTACATATTAATACCTGTTAGCCAGGGAGCTGTGGCTAGCTGGAGAAGCATCGCGGCTAACATTAAAAGCTTTTGAATTTGTTGTGCCTGTTTTTCATTATAGAACAACTCTTTCTATTCCCTTTAGAACAACTTTATATCAACGATCACACAAGGGCCTTTTAGTTCAGTTGCCGTCCTCGTAGATGCGTAGGTGGACGTCGAGCCTGATCTCATCTCCATACTCATTTATTACCGTTGGAACTCAATCATGGTGGATTTTACACATACTCTAAGTGAAGCCTTATAACTCTTAACGTTAACCAAAAACAGAGCCAAAGCTTATCTAAATACTGTAGGATATAAAATGAAAACTGCTCATTTATATATTATATCCTCGGAAAAACTGGAGTTTATGGCAGCGAGAATATATTAGAGCCAAATCTAGATTTCTGTTACTGTTTTCTTTGTGTAACACGTGTTGTGTGAACGCTCCCCCAGCGATAACTGTCTTTATGAAACGTCCCACAGGATTTCCACAAGCATCAGAGAGCTGAAGAACTTCAGATCGCTGCTCGCAGAGGAGCGGTGACGATGTCGAGACGAGTCCGGCTCCACCCATCGACTCTTCTTCCTCACAGTCCTGCTGAAATGTCATGTCACAGACTACCGTCAGAGCTTAGCATGAAGAAAGACCTGGGCACCTGTTCTTCAAATGTGGCTCAGCTAATTCAGGCTAACATGCTGCTATCAGGCTAAAATCCTGTTTATTCTCATCCAGCTGATTTGGTTCTTTGAAAGCAGGTTTGAGTATTGATTTGTTGAACCTGGGTGAAGTTATCTTGAAAAACAGTGTGCTCTTATTTTGAAATAAAGGTAAAATAAGTTGAAACCATGATCAGCATTCATGTGATTGGCTGAGTGCTGATCATGTGATCTCAGGAACATGAGGTAGGTGTGTGGGGAACCCTCCCAGCATGGATCATGGACTTAAGTCTTCTTTTGAAGTGTTCCTGCTTTGTTACGGGTCTCATTTGTTTTCTACATTATGTTTCCTCATTTCATCACTGTTAGAGTTAAATATTACCAGTGAACGTGTCAGACTACGAGTGATGTTGGTGCACGATTGGTGCAAGAGACTTTTAAGTGATAATTAGTCTTTAATTAGTCTGCTGTGAAGATAAAACTTTACTAAAATCTCTTAAACAGCAGCTTTAATTTCATTAGTTTTCCCATTTTAATGTCAAATTAAGTGCCATATGTTGTGGTTCTATTGGTCTCTTAACAGTCAGAAACTTTTTTCTCAAAGTGTTTAAAACTATATTTGGTTTGGTTCTTTATTTTAATTTAATTTTGTTTTGTCATGTATAAGAATAAGCAACTCTTCATTATGAAAATTAAATTGTGATGATTACACCAACAGATCCTAATGATTTCTCAACAACCAGCATGTTCTCTTCTAAAATCATAATTATATCAACACTCTTTTCATTATAAATCTAAGAGAGTGAGTCATTTGTATTTGAAAATGACTTCCTGTTGGGGGTCCTGCTAAAGCGTTGCGGTCTTTATCCAGCTAACTGTCACTAGGCTGCACTTTAAAATTTTAAACCAGCTTTGAAGAACTAAAAAAAATCCAGACTATAATCTGGATCCATGTATGAAGAACGGGGCCCTGCTGTCATTAGCTGAGCGGAGACTCTGAGTTTATTTTTCTGGAAAGTATTTAATCCTTTTTCTTAAATTAAAATGAAATCTGAAGTTGTGACACCTTATTTAAACATTCCTCCAGGTGCCTGTTACTAATGTGGCTTAAAGTGTGTTTTTGAGTGAAACTGTAGTAATCATAGTTATGTAAACTGCTGCAAATGTAATGGAACAAGAATTCAAACGTGCTTCTTTATATGAAAATGTGCTTTGACTAATTAAATCTTTTTAATGTTCATGCATGAACGTACTGCAGTCAGACACGTTAAAGCACAGTGGCCAGTTGTGCTGTGTTGTTGTGATTACGCTGGCGTGCTGAGGATGGCGCTGTTTGGAAAGCAAACAGATTTTTACTGATTAATGCAAAATGTAATCTGTTTTGGAAAGTCTTCAAGAGTGTGTTAAAATCTGTATGTGAATTAAATTAATATATATTTTAATTACATTTTAGACTGATAACTCTCTTTATAACTATCCTACGTTTTCATAAGACGTGTGTGTGTGTTAACCCAGTTCCATCAGTGGGTCTGGGTTAATGGTGCCTTCAGGTACACTTCGAGAACTCAAACTTCCATGTTTAGCTTGTTAGTTGACATTTATTCAAGATTTTAAAAACAATTTTAAATCACAAATAATACTTGTTTGCATACTGGTGGTACATTTTAGAAATCCGTCACCACAGATCACAAAACATTTATGTAGATTCATTTCTTAGTGACTTTGGTGTTTGCAGATAACTGGCCAAGTTCAAGAAGGGACAAATGTCACCATTGTGCTCTCTGATGAATCAAAAGTATATAATGAGGAAATTAATGGAAAATAGAAAGCGGGGCATAGGGGGGGAAATGTGAAGTACATAATATAAACTCGTTTCAGGACTGAAAACATAGAAAGGAAACGTTTGGAGTTGCAAATTTAAAAGTAAAGTATTTTTGTAATTTTAACTATATACTATGTTTAGTTTGGAGGTAAAGGAAGATTATTAAGCTTATTTATATTGTTTTCAATGTACAAGCCAATTCATCTTATCTTATCCACTAATAATGATAATTGTAACAATACTACTTTTGGTTTGGAGGTAAAGACACATTTTAAAGTTAGATTTTTACAGTTTACAAGGCAATTTATCTTACAGGCATAAGATGAAGTGACTTGTAAAATGAACTTATTTTTAAATATCCACTTTTAATAATAATTTTAATTAGTCTATGTTTGTTTGCTTTTAGCTTTTACAATTTACAAGCCAGTTTATCTTACAAGCATAAGATGGATTTACTTGTAAAATAAATTTATGTTTAAATATCTACTAATTTTAATTATACTTTCTATGTACAGAGGTACCGTAAAGGGAGATTATTTTACAATTGATTTTAAATTCAGTTGACTCATCAGACTTGTTTACAACGCTTATGTGAGGGAGGCTGTTTTCTCCAGCCTGTAGTAGCGGTTCTTCCGACAGTCCTGAAAGGCAGCATAAAGCCGTGCAGCAGACAGTGAAGGGTTAAACTCTGTAATAGGATGAATGGATATTGTGGTGAGGCAGCATCTGATTACACAGAGAGCCAGTAGGCATCGGAGGGGGGAAGACGCTCATTATCTAACAGCCGAAACTGCTTTTCATAACCTCTCCGAAGAAGACAGACGTACTTTTTATTTTCCCGCTTCACTCAGGAAATACAACTTTACTTTTTAACCGAGGGGAGCAGGAAAAACACTGAAGCGACTGTAATCTTGTGGTGGGTTTCTGCTTCAGCTCGGCTCTTCTCATCGTATAAATGGCTGAGGGGGACCGACGTTTGACTGCGGAGTAAAACTTGCAAGATGTCGCAGTTTGTGGAGGCCTAAAAGAGGACAAACTGCTGTATATATATTTTTTAACACATCTGAGAGTTAATCTGTCAGTCTGAGAGGAGAGGCGGTCTGCAGCTCCAGGAGGATTCTGGTTTTGGTTTGTTCCTCCAGGTCGGAGCGAAACAGGTAAGAGACCTCACCTGTCTGCCGCCAGCACATGTTGACACTCTGCGGGCTTGTAATGCTGTTTTAGAGAGCATATAGCATATATATATATATATATATATATATATATATTTATATACTGCGTATGCAACATCAGCACCAACTGAACTGTGTCTTTAGCACCGAGTGTCGAAAACTCCCAAACTGACCGTTGGCATCTGGGTTAAGCTAACGGTTAGTGTACACCTAGCTAAAATGTATTAGTGCTTTTCCAGATTCCTAATTTTACCCACTGTTTTTTATATAAAATGACAACGTTACTGGCTCGAAAAGTAGCCCTCATTACAATAACATCTAGAATATAAGTTAGTGATTAGTTTATGTTGATGCGTTAATGGTTAAACAGTACCTAAGATGCCGCTTTAAAGACGCTGCTGCTAGCTTGTGTTGTTGCACTTGTTGTCACACCTTGTTCCATTATCAAAATGCTCTAAAATGGACCTGTCAATACTTTCACAAAGTATTAAAAACTTTTTTAAAACCATTTTAAAGCTGCATTAAGCGATTTTTGACCAGGAGGGGGCAGAAAAACTCAAAAACCGAACTGACGCACAGCCCTGAGATACCGTTAGCTTATCCAGTTGTTATGGCTAACATGTTAGCCGAGAGTATTTACAAATCCAGCTGACCTGGAGCAACTTAATCATCCCGTAGGCCTTTTTCACAGCAGACATTTTGTCTTGCCATAGTAGGAAAAGCACAGGTGTCAATAATTCTAGTACCAGCACCTAACGTTAGCTAGCTGTAAAGATGCTGCTGCTAGCTTAGGTTGCTGCTCCAGTCTGTACAGAGTGCCATTTACTTTCTATTATCAAATTACACCCAAAAATGGACACATCCTCATATAAAGTATACAAAATTTACAGGGTTAGTTGTTCTCCTTTTCCAGATGGTGTTGGATTCACCAAACAGTTTTTAACTCACATTTTTAATGCTGCTTTAAGTGATTTTTGACAGCTAACGTTAGCTTATCAAGGTGCTTATGGCTAATATGTTGGCTGACAATAGGATGCTATTGTCATCGCATTGCTCCCTTTTGAGAAATACACATCAAGTTTTTGGACTAAAATAAGTACAAACAACAATCATCAAGTGTTTGAAAATGCAGGTGAACATGACTGTTCCTGCTTTGGCAGGTGTGAATGATGCTAAGTATGCTGAAACAATAATTAAAGACAGGACAGTGTGGTTTTTAAATAGCTGCAGTGTTGGGGGGTAATTGTTTGTGGGTTTGACACTACAGGTTACCTTTCTCTATAACGCAGTGTCACCTTATTCAATTAATATTATATAAAAAATGCTGTGTATTGCAAGTGTAAGGTTTGAAGTCACCAAAAAGTACGTCGCTACAGAATAAGAATGTATTTGCCTCTTTTCCTCATAAAAGTAATGGGAAATTTCACTGATTGTACCCTCAAATATCCTAGTGGTGTGTTCTAATTTACCATGATTTGTCATATTTTGTGGTTTTGCATAATTATGGTAACATAATCTCATGATGGATAATTAAGAAAACACTTGTAGCTTTTGAAGTGTGGCATTTCTCATGTCTTTTACTTTTGCAGAGCAGACCGTTTATAGACCTCAAACCTTTGCTTTGTGAATCTGACACTTCATGATGGCAAAAGAGAATAATTACTCTAGTAAGTAGTAGACGCAGTCTACGCAAAATAATTTAATCAGATGAGGTGAAATCCTACCAGCCACTCGCCTTTTGGCTCATAGAAATCATGACAAGCAGCAGCGTTATAGTAGGATCCATGGAGGGGCGGGGCAGGCAGGTAGAAACTTTCCCCCAGCTTCAGGCTTCAAATCATTCCAAGCAAGTGGAATTTCATGGAAAGATGAAATATGTCGATGCTGAACGTTAACTCCCGCCCAGCCTGTCAGCTCTCCTCTGGTTGGTCCATTTATCTGCTTGTGCTTTTGAAGAATGCAGGTCGTCCTGGGACAGTAGTTTTTTTCTGTAACGTATTGTTTTGCGCGGGCCGCGTGGCAACCACCCCACTGCATTTTCTATTTGATCTTTTATCACATCTTAAACCAGCTTTTCAAACTCAGCTGATTGGAATAGAGGCCGTTTTAACAAAACAGTTTTGTTCCCCATCAGAATTTCCTACTTTATGATAATCTGTTAGCCAACACTTGTATGAATTATTCCCCATTAGGTAGGTGAGATTGCTTAAAGACTTAAAATTAACCTAATGGAGTTCCTAAAATGACCTGAAAGATGCAAAAACCTAGACATTTGTATACTACTCATCTAAATACTACTCTTAAAAACCTTTTACAAAATTGATGTACATGAAAACATGAAAAAGATCTGGAGGAATAAATGTAATGAAAGTTATTTTAAGATAAAAACAAATTTACATTCAGAGGAATGGTATGAAGGAATTGCTTCAATCTGTGCTAAGATGTAGTCTAACTTTTTTTTTTTTAGCCACTTCTACTTTATTTTCCACATTTTAAAGAAGGGCTGTGACTAATGATTATTTTCTTGATTAATCGGTTGATCTATAAGACATCAGAAAATTGGGAAAAATGTCCGTCACAATTTCCTTGAAGTCAACTTGACGTCTTCAAAAAGCTTTTTAATCTGACCAACCGTCCAAAACATATTCAGCGTACTATAATGCAAAAGAAAAGTAACAAATCCTCACATTTGAGAAGCTGTAACCGTCAAAAGTTTGGCATTTTTGCTTAAAAAATTACTTAAACCACCGATTAGTTTGTTGATTGACTAATCAATTCATGGACTAATTGTTTCAGCTGCATTTTTTTTTAAGTGAGGAAAACAGCTGTATTTTGTCAGAGAATATAAGTCGTGTAAGAGAGGCTTCATGCGGTCATACTGCAGTCAAATGTGAACAGCAGGCGAAGCAGGTTCTGGGTTAATCTTTGGCAGTACTGCCTGCGACGTGCAACAGATTGTGCCAAGCCGGCCCCTGTAGCTGCAGAGCTTGGTGCAGACCGAGCTAGGGGAGCTGGCACGGAGGCGGTTCTGGCCCAACATGGCTTCAGTGATGTGGTTAGAGATGAGCTGGGAGAACAGCTGTGTGTGTGGGAACAAGGCTGAGTTGTCCTTTCCTTTCAGTCTCTCTGGTCTGCAGCACTCTGCCTCCCTGTGATCTGCTTTCGTTTTGTTTTCTGTCCTCGCCTCGCCTCTACCAGAGAACCGTCACATGGTCTGTTGTCAGTTAGACACAGAGCTTTGGGCGGCTGTCAGACGCTACAGCAGTGAGATCAGCACCCGAGTGGGAGTGTGAAATGCTGATTTCAATTGCTGAAGAGAAGACCTGTAATTACATTTGATGCACAACTTAGAGATCCTGACAAAATCAAATGTTGTTCGACTGGTTTTCAATAATGGGATACCTTAGGGACAATTAGATAAGATAACTTTATTGATTGTGACAGCAATAAATAATGCACTTTTAAAAACCATTTAAAAAGACTTGAAAAAATATGTGCTTTCACAGGATATTGACAAGAAACTTAAGAAAATAAAAGATATTACTCATTATTAATTAATTCAAAAATCACCTTATGGCTTTGATGTATCAAAGATCAGGAAAAGATGAGCTTTATCATGATAATCCAACAACCAATATCTTAGATGAGACCTTCTCCTGATATTGATATTTGACCAGATATATCGTTTCTAGTTGGTAATTAGGAAGTCGAGACCAATTTTCTCCGCTCTTTATTCAGTGTTGTAAATCATGACTGGATTCTGTACCTATTGGCCAAACTTGTACACACATTAAATAAACATGGAACATCCAAATGAGACTATTTTTATCAGGTGAAAAAGTAAAAAAAGTTTTAAACACGATCCAGTTTTCATTCTCATCATCTGTATCTTTTTTTAAAATCTAGGAATTAACAAAAAGTTTGATGCAAATATCTTAATTTCCACTTAGTTTATTTTTGTCGCTCTTTATTTTTTAGCAGGTTTTTAGCTGGTTGTAGTGATATATTGAATCACCGTCATGTACAAACAATACATCGCTGCAGTGGATGAAGCATTAACATGAATGACAGATGAAGTGAGTGGATGTTCTGCTTTCGGTTTTCTATGAACAGGCCCGTCTTTGTGCCTCGCTTCATCTCGCTTCACTGTTCTCTCTGATATCTAACCTCATGTCATGAAGCAGCTTGTATGTGGTTTTGCTTTATTTGATGTCGTGTTCATTGCTAACCAATTGCAATCATTGTTTCTGAATAAAGAGGGTGGGGTTCTCGGCTCTGGCTCGGGAAACTGGTGTGAAATTAGAAGTTATTCAGTGATCATAATGGGAGGCAGTCAGAAAAGCAGTCTTGCTTTACCACGAGGATAAAGCATCTTTAATCCATATTGTGTTAGCTGATAAGAAAACTGGAGCGAAGTTTAACCCCCACTGGCTGTGATATTCAGCTACAACTTGGGTTTTAGGTTAAGTGGATCTTTTGATCCTACAAACATAACTTGAATATATGAAAAAGCCTTTATTTCAGTAGTTTTAAATCCTAAATCTAAATGATATGTTTCTAATGATGGAAATCCCAAGTCTGGATCATTATCAAAAAGTGCTCCTCTATCCAAAGTTTCTTGTCAGAGTAAGGCGGCATGATGTTTTATGTTTTTCACCATTTATCATATTTTGCATCATCATGACTGTGTTGTAAATTTCAGAAACAAAGACATAAGACATAAATATCACAACAACCGAGATTAACAAAGCCAGAAATGTGAGACAAAAGAGCAATACACCCTTTTCTTTAATTAATATGGCTGAGTGTCAGAGTTAATGTTGATTCGATAGATAATTAATTGCAAAAATCCAATTTAAAGGAAAACACCAGTGTTTTGCATGTTTTAGTCCCATTTACTACAAATAATAAAAACTTACTCCACCCCCCACCTAAATACAGAGACTTGAAACTTGTTGGAAATGGTTCATTCAACATAGTAAGTGTAAAAGTTAACTTACCAATGCGTGGCAATGCCTGGATAAAAACAAATCAAACAGAACAAAAGTGAAATGTGACTTGTTACATGTATTTCCTATTAATGTATGTATTTACTGTCATAATTAAATGAATAACATCTTTCTAATTTTAATTTTTATTTAAAACCTTTGAAAACACACTGAGGGAGAACCCTCATTTTCAAGCAGACTGCAGACACAACTAAAACCTAATGGCAATAAAGGAAAAATACATGGCTATACCAATTACAACAAACAAATTAAATAATTTAAGATTAGCAATGAACCTTGGAATTGTTAAAATGACAACTATTTAGCTTTTTATCTTGAAAAAGGAAACTTATGTAATATGTATTGTATTTAATCTTGTTTTTATTTAGGCATTTTAAATCTTCCATACTAATCTGAAACAAAGCTTAAAAATAGAAGCGGACATGTTTACTGTGATAGATCTTAAACACTTTTTGAGTCTCTACAAGGAAAAAAATATAACATAAAAAAACACCATGATATATCTTTTAATGTGATCAAAAGTAATTTAAAGTGATTTGTAGTAAATGCAAAATCTCTTGTGCCGTCTTTTTTTAAAACCAGACACTCCCTTCCCAACTAATTGCCCAGGCAGGTAATTTTAGAGGTGTGAGCTAACTGCTGTGACCTCCTCTTATAGGGGCCGCTGGTCTCTGGCTGTTTCATTAGCCTCTCACTACAGGCTCCATGTGTGGCATTTCACCACGACTCCCAGAATGTGCCACCTTCCGGCCAGCACCGAGCCATATAACGGGGAAGCTCGTCCAGCCCCGTCTGAACGCTGTCAGTCTGCAGGGAGATCTAACCGCATGCTGCTCCGCTGTCTAACAAACCTCTCTGTGTTTTCCCTTTGCTGTCGCATCTGCTCCTGAGGGGTCTTCCTCTCTCCGTCTCTGTCTCTCAGGCCCGCGGAGACAAAGGCTGTCTTCTGTTTGGACTTCTGTCCATCTGTGTTTTCGTCTCTGATAAGGTAAGTTCTGCCGTCACTCTGGGCTCTACTCTTTAACCACACCTACGTGGTTTTGGTCCCGTGCAACATGTGGTTTGTGTGCTATTTCTGTTGTATATTGACTGTTCATAATCATGCTATGCTGATAACAGTACTGTAACATTTAACAGCTGTGATTCACTTAATTGCTTTCCAACCAACATTTTGGTTTACAGCGACATCCACACAGCTACAGCTACATATAATCCTCTCAGTGTCGTGATTTGTTGAGGTAGTTGATGGTATCTTTTTGTTGGCTCGCAAAGCCAGATCATATCTCTTGCAGTAAGTCTAAAAACATACTTTTAATGTGGTTTAGCCTCACCAGATACATATCAGATCAGTCCATGAAGTAAGAGGATTTTCTAGCTATTTACAAGGCTCACTAAGTATCAAAACATTGAACAACATACACTCAATTATAAAGATATAAAATAAATTATTATTTCTTAACTCTCATTTATTCAGAAACTGATTTTGATGTATAGTTTAGGAAAATGTGATGTTTCCAGAACAGCTGCAGTGTTTTTCCAGTTTGGTAATCAGAAGCAAAAGCATTAGGTGGGTTTCCATCCACCTGTATTTATGCGCATTTTCAATTTGCGCATAAAAGAACATGTGGAAACGTGTTTTTCACTGTTTGAGGTTTGACTGGCGCTCATTTTTACGTCATCTTGTTGTACCCTCTTCTTCTTCTACAGTGAATTAATGGCACCCGATTGGTAAATTTGCACCACCAGCTGTTTATCTTGACGAGCCAACTCCTAATATTCGTATAATGGTAGTGGATGGAAACGCGCATTAATTCGCATTTTCTTTTGTCGATTTTCTCAAAATTCAGTTAAAATTTTCGCCACATTTGGATGGAAACCTAGATAACGACACCTTGGGGAGCGAGGTTTTGTTCAGTCAGATGTAGGATGGGTTCATGTTGTTAATCACCTATTGAGCAGCCTTTCTTTAAATGACACCTGTTTCAAATAAATCAGCAAAGTGAAACTGTTTGCTGGCAGTACGCTCGATAACCGCAGTGTGTAAAGGCAGGTCAAACAAACCTGCAGAAATGTTCTCACCATCCCCCAACATGCTGTTGTCTGTAACGTCATGTGACGAATTTCACAACCGCTCTTTCTACGTGACAAATATTTCTGTCTTCAAAATCATTATGTCGTGTGATTTGTCTTCATATTTCCGATTTACTTACATGGAACTATAAGTAGAACAGGTTTTAGTGAGTGTGTGTTTTCCGTTTGGAGACTTGAGTCTTGTTTACTCCCGCCATGACTCACCAGTTGATCTGCCTGCCAAGATGCCATTCAACAAACAGAAACAGTGAGTATCAGGGATGTAATGATACCATGTGCTAACAGTTTAGTATAATACATGACAGGGTTTAGAGTTTGACACACTCATAATAATTTTGGAATGAAAACAAAATATGACTTTACAAAATTAGTTATTTATTCCTTCAAAAATCTGCAACTCACCGTTCTCACCAGTTATTTCTTACAGGTTTAGTGTAAAAATGCAAATCTAGAACTCGTAAATAAAAAAGTAATGCACCTTTCTGTCTTCATTTAGAGGTATACTGAGGAATACAAAATGTCTGAGTGAGAATATCATAAAGAAAAAGAGCAAATGTCTGAGCTCGGTTGGAGTAACAGTCTCCAGTCTGGCACAAACCCCAATTTAAAGGAATAGTTCGGCACTTTGGGCAGTACGCATATTTGCTTTCTTGCCGAGAGTTAGATGAGAAGATCGAAAGAAGAACTTGGCAAGATGGTGAATAAGCGTATTTCACAAAATATCGAACTACTCCTTTAATCTAATCTTAATCTTCACACAAACTAGGTTTCTGCGGGACATTTTCATTAGACTGAGAGCTTGTCCACATTTAGAGGCAGCAGTTGAGACCTTTTGAAAGCTCAAAGTGTTAATGGATGATTTTTAATTTCACCCTTTTAATGTATGCAAACAAAAATGAGACCTTTTTGGTGTCGTAACCGATCAGATTTATTTAACTGTGTGATCCATTTTTCAGGTCCATGATGCATATTATCACATTTTTGTATCACTTATCATTATATATCATTCCTTGTTAGTGTTACACCCTTAGTGAGTAGTATGCTGTTGTTTGGTTGCATTGCAGCAGTCTGACAACATTTAATAGTTTCATTTCAGTCTGTTGCATTGCATAAGATTTGAATTTGCAGGCTGTGACGATGGGGAGGAACTTCTTCCTTCTTCCATTCTTATAGTCTTCCTTCTTCACTGTGCATGTGTGCGCTAACTTGGCAGTCGTGACGACACCGGGGGCGGGAGGAGCAGTGAGGATCAAGTCCTCCTGTTGGCATTTTAGTGAAGCTTCAGCTACAGCTCAGCCACACACACTGCGTGCGGTGGGTTGTAACATGGAAACAAGGCTAATAAAACAGCTTGTGGGCAAGCTCATCCAAGAAGTGATAAATTCCAAAACACTTCATTTACAAACTTTATTTTAGATAGATTTGACTCCCTGACTTGCCTCAGTTGCCATTTCAAACGACAGATGGTAAACAAAGCATGATGGTGGCTTTCAAAGTAACCCATAATGTGGGTTATTTTTGCCAACAGCAATCATCGTTGTGAGCATGGTTATAGTTTTCTTTCTTTAAACAGCGAGTCTCTCATTTTGGAAAGAGACACAGCAGTGCTCTGGCATGCAGCTGTTTCTCAGGCCAGCTGTTGGCAGCTGGAAGCAAAAAAGTATCTGAAAACGCTTCCGTTTATAGATGTTTGAAGCCTGCAGGCCCTCATGTGTACATGCATACTCTCACAACCTCTGCTGGAATGCAGACGCACTGTAGCAGAGGAGCTTATAGACTAATGCTCGAGTTGGCCTCCATGTGCTTGATATGTAGAAGCATACAGACAAAACCTGGCTGCAGGGAAACTGTTGGTGTACATTAATCAGATTAATGACCATGAGTTTTCCAGTGGAGCTTATAAGGTCTGGACCTGCCTCTCTATCAGTCACTCCCTCCTCCTCATCCCTCCCTCAGCTGGTCCCCCCCCCTCTCTTGACTGGCCTGACCCATTTCACTATAAACCAACAACCAGGATCTCCTTCTGTCTTAACATGACCCTCTCTTTCTCTCTGTCTCTCTCTACCATCACCCACCTCTTTAGCAGGCCCGTATTAGATTAATGAGTATTGAATGATACGATTGTCAGAATTTCATGTCTCTTATCCTCTTTTTGCTTGTGAACTGAGATGTCTGGTTATTGTTTAAAAATTACTAAACTAAGATAAAAATAGTGAAGTAAATTGTACTGTGCATTGAACGTAAAATGACTGAATCAGCTTGTTTTTTTCCCCACGTGTTTATTGTCATTTAACTGACAGAAGACTCCAGCCAGTGGTTTTGTATTGGGAGTTTGGACTACAGATCTACAGCTGCACAACTGATTAAAAGAATATCTTAACTTTACAAAATGTTTTGAATTTCTTATGCAAGCAGAATCCTGATGCAAAAACACAGATGAGAAATAAAACCACAACATTTAAAGAAATACTGCAAAATCCGGTTTGCAGCTTGGATTCACAGCAGTTACAACGGATTCACATGGAGACCCAGAGTCATCGGAAAAACAATGGCATCAAAACTACAATAGAAACTTCTCAAACCACTCCTGCAGCATAATCCACTTCTTCTTCTTCTTCTTGTTCAACGGTTTGTTCATGTTCCAAACAATCCTTGCTTGTAGGAGCAAACTACAAACTTATCAGAGCCACACTGATTGTTTGGTAGCCTGATAATCAGACTGAATTACCATTTTGTTTGTTTAGTCTGACATGGGCTCATGTTTGCCATTTCTGTTTGGGAGGGGGCTTATATTGCCCTAACCAATCAGTAGCTAGTGTTGTATCCATCCGCCATAATCTTTAGCCGTGCTAGCAGCAAGGCTCTATCGGCAGTGTCAGTCAGTCTGTCCACCACTTTGGTCCAGACTGAAAGATCTCAACAACTATTTGGTGGATTGCCATGAAATTTGGTTCAGATATCCATGGTGCCCAGAGGATGAATCCTAATGTCTCTGGAGATCCCCTGACTTTTTATCTAGCACCATCATCAGGTCAAATTTAAATTTGCAAAACTAATGCCATCAGCCTCAGCTGTAATTTGTGTTTAGTGCTAATTAGCTAATTTTAGAATGCTAACATGTTAAACTAAGTTGGTGAACATGCTAAATATTATACCTATTTAGCATCAGCATGTTAGCATTGTCATTGTGAGCATGTTAGCATGCTGACATTAGCATTTAGCTCAAAGCACTGCTGTGCCTCAGTACAGCCTCACAGAGCCGCTAGCATGGCTGTAGACTACAGTAGTGCATTGCTAGGATCAGTTTACCTTGTTCATGTCGATCAAAGAAATAAAGGCAGATTTAAGAGTTGTTATTTCTGTAAGTCAAGATTTGTAAGTCAACTCGTACAGCTGCTTGTCCGACGGCTCAATTATTTTTTTAACAGCCATCAGTGAGCACAACACCTGATCTAATTTAAATCACTGAAAAATTTGGAGACCTGAGCAACGATCAGTGGTCTGGAACGAGGCTATGTGTTTGATATTCAAAAGACAGATTTTTGGTTGAGTATTTCTTTAAAATACAGGCCTACAAGATAAAATAACTGGTGATAAAATAACTGGTGTTTAAGTCTTTGTGGTGAGACCGCCACGCCTCAGTACACAAGCACAAAGAGAAGTAGAGGTGTAGAGTTCTGTTAAGTAATTTGATATCCGATTTATTCATTTGGCTGGTGTTTCTGCATCTGTAGTTTGTGCACACATGCGCTCCTCCTGCATTTATGTGAGCTTGACAAACCAGCTCCACATGCCCTTTAAGCTGTGTTTTGTTGCTATGTTACAGAAACCACATCAGAAGATGCTTGTGTGTTGTTGTGCTATCAGACATCCTCTTTCTCACTGCCCTGCTGTGTCTCTTTTAGCTTGTAAACATCTGTCCCTGTTTCACATTGCTTTTTCACACAGAGGTGGTGAGCAACACTTGGCTCATCCCGAACAGAGTTTGTGTCCTCCCGCACTTCTCTCGTCTCATCACTTATCCTTCACAAGCTTCGCCCTCTGTCATTCCTCTCGTCTTTCAGTCTTTCATGGCCTCGTTCCTACCATCGCTTTCCCCCCTCTTTCAACGGCCCTCCTGTTCTCTGTCGGTCAGGCCTGACAGTCTGCTGCCCAGTTTTGGATCAAGGACCAACCTGCAGCTTTTGGATGCCTTCAGATGGTTAATGGACTAAATGAAAATGAAACCAGGCTCCACATTGACACAAACATTCTTGAGACAAAAACAGAACTGTGATGGAAGACATTTTTGAAAATCTAAAAGTTTTTAATGATTCCTGAGTTTCTTAAGATCGAGAAGTCCCATCATAAGTAGTAACATGAAAAAAGGTGAATAAGCTTGTGGGCCTCGGTCAACATTTCAAGTGACGGTTGTTTTTATTTGTAATCCAAACAGTACCTGTAACCTGGTTGTTTGAAAATGTGCTGTCTATATGCTTAAAGGAAAAGCTGGACATTTTGGGAAACACGCTTATTCGCTTATTTGTTAGATGAGAAGACTGATACCACTCTCAAGTCTGCACCCAGCAGCCGGTTAGCTTAGCTTAGCATAAAGACTGGAAACGGGGGAAACTGCTAGCCTGGCTCTGTCGAAAGGTAATAATATCCACTTGGTCAATCTGTACCACAACAGAAGTGTACAAACATTACGTAAGAGACTTTTTCATAAACAGATCCATCATCATTTATCACCTTTAGATCATCACATTGGCTCTTATGGTCCCATATATACCCTCCTACCCCCTGTACTGTACTGTCTGTACTGTGTGTGTGTGTGTGTGTGTGTGTGTGTGTGTGTGTGTGTGTGTGTGTGTGTGTGTGTGGTTAAACTGAGGGGATTGAACCCAAGTTCATGGTCAGTGATCGAGGAATGTAAACGTCCTCAGAGAACACACACACATACACAGGTAAACTCACATATGGTGGGTGTCTCATGGACTCTCCACATAAACCAAACGCAGCACTTTCAACTGACCATCTGTTCATGGTGATACTCCTCAAGCCAGTGGTCTGTACCCCCAGCTAAGGGCCCATGGAGGAATATATATATTAAAATATATATATAAAATATATTCTTGTCACTCTATCCCTCATGATCGCCAGATAAGTTAGCCATAGCCAGCTGAGTTATGCCAGTCCAGTAAACTGTGGCGGGTATACTTAAACTGTAACTATACACGTCACAGTATATGGGACTGTCGTGACTCAAGACAATTGATGTAACCAGCTATTATCTACAGTGTGTTAATATTCGCGTCAAAATCAGCTCTGTGTGCACATTGTTATAACTCATTTTATACAATGTTGACATTTTATCAGGCAGAAACAAGACCAGATCTAGCCTCCCTGTACACTTCACCCATTTCTGATCTCGATTTTTGTATCAGGTAGAGAGGTGGGTCAGTACCAGGACAGTTTATCTTGGCTTGTAGTACACCTGTATGTCTTTAAGCCAGGGCAGATCCTGCTTTATGCTAATACAATTTTTGTGCTTTAAAATACTGCAGTAATACAGTATTCAGCTCAGGGTACTCTATCCAGCTAATGAGGTCTGCCTGTCTGTGTCAGTCTAATCCCTTTACTGCAGGCTGTAGTTGCCGTGTGACTGCAGAATACACACACACACACACACACACACACACACACACACACACACACACACACACACACACACACTCCTGGGACCTTCTCAGTGTGATCTTCCTTCCTAGCAAACAGACGCTGAGTGCTGTGTGTCAGTGTTTAAAAAAACAGATCAAAAGTGAAAAGTCAGTGCACTTCCAGTAAGTCCCCTCTCCTGTTAATGTCTCTGTGTTTCATACTCGCAACCTAGCAACTATAAGGTAAACAAACATAAAAGCTCTCTCTCTACCTTTGTGTTGAAAGTTGAAATATTCATAAATATACTTCAGTAACCTTTAAGGAGAAAAGAATACTATAAACAATACTATACTAAAAATCCTTTCTGTGTTTTACAAATTGATAATTAATGATAATTTAGAGCCAACCGTTTACTGATATCTGAAATGTTATTAACAAGCTAGTCATGTAGAGCAATGTGTCATCTGCGTAACATTGAACACGAACACCCTGTTTACAGATGATGGACTCTAATGACAAAATACAGACAGAAAAAGTAGGGGGCCAGGGACTGAACCTTGGGGCACACCAGAAGAAATTCCTCTGAAATAAGTAACTTAAAGTACATTAAGAGCTACTATAAAATATTTTTATTGGTTGGTTTAATTGTCTAATTTGTGAACTTCTCATATTTTTGCTGCACAATTTTACAAAAGGAAAATACCCTTAAGGTGTTGAAAAGGATAAAAATTAACTTCCAAAGCCATTTATTTAATTTATTTATCCATTTATTGAGCAACTACTGGATGGATTGCCATGAAAATTTGTGCAGACATTCATGTTCTTGTCAGGATGAATTGCAATAACTTTGGTGATTCCCTGACTTTTCCTCTAGTGCCATCATCAGGTCCAAATTGTAATTTGTCTGTTACTGTTGTTTACTGTGCAAATACCTGCAAAAGTATTTCCATGAACCTCATTTTATGTTTTGTGCTAATTAGTAAATATTAGCTAAACTAAGATGGTGAACATGGTAAACATTAATCCTTCAAAACATCAGCATGTTAGCATTAGGTGCTTTCGAACCACTTCAGTGTTCCTAGGTGTGAATGCAAAAATTAAAGCCCTTGAAAGTATGTAGTTCTCGGGGGAGCTCCCCAGTGGACAGGTTCTCTCAGGGAGGCCCCAGAACTGTTTGATCCTAAAACGCCTAATGTCATTGTGAGCGTATTAGCATGCAGATGTTAGCACTTAGCTCAAAGCACCGCCTACAGCCTCACAGAGACGGTAGCTTGGCTGTAGACTACTGGTCTTGTTTTCTTTAGGATTAAAATAAGAATTAGATTACTTTAGAAAGATCAGACTGAGAATCAGACGTTAAGACTACACACACACAAATGCTAGTTTTTGTCTTAAATACTGTAGGCTTGTAACACAGTGCTGTTTGTGTTTGAATGTAGACTGTGACAATGGTTTGATGGGAACATGTTGCATAAAGCACTTTGTGGTGAACGGTAGCGCCTGCACACCTCCAGCAGGTATAGAGATAATACAAGCGTAAGCAGCCAGACCTACTTGCTTTTAATGAGCCGCACCCAGATACTCACACACACACACACACACACACACACACACACACACACACACACACAATGCTGTCCTGTAGGATATAGGAGCAGTAATTAGCGATCCATGGCGAAGTCAGTTTTCTCATACTCACTCATGTTCCAGCATGCTGGTGGCAGATACCTTTTTGCTTCTAGCATACTTGCCATTCTCACACACACACACACACACACACACACACACACTCATCCTTCTGTTGTGTCCACCTGTGCTGTACAGTCTATACAGTGTGGAGGGAAAATTAGAGCTCAGCTGTCTGAAGGGGATTAGCTGCAGTGTGATGTTGTGCCGTAGTGTTGTCAGCGTTTGGCTAATCTTGAACGTCACTCATCTCCTCAGACAAAACAGACACACCTAGAAATACATATTAAACCTGATCTCTTTTATTCAGCCTAGTGTTAGCATGTAGCACAAGTAAGTGCACGCTCCTTCGTGTGCTGCTGGCTGGTCTGTCATTGCAGTCCTACAGTCTGAGTTTATTTAGACTCACTCCCACATTGTTCCCTGCAGATTTCACCAAGGCTACAGTTGTACACTACATCTAATTTAGCACCGGCCTGCTCCCAGTGTGCACAGATCCACTGCTGTTTGTTATGGGAGTCAACTAGTTATTTACAGTGAGAGAGAACATTGTGAAACACAGGGAGGAGGGAAAATAACCAGGAACGTCTCACAGTCTTGTCAAGTCAGGCCTTGTTGTGGAGCTTATTCTCATACGGAAGCTATTCAAAGTGCTTTACTGAGTGATAAATCTGTAAAAATTAAGTTTTAATAACATAGGTATAGTCTAGTCTACTCCTTTTGACCCACATGTATACAGCACTTTTATCCAATGCTTGCAAACATTAAACAAATACAACTTAGTTGTTTTGCCATTAATAACTTAGATTTTGTTCTCAGTTAAAATGCAGATGATGTACAACATTGACAGTAAACATCAAGTTGTGGTGTCAGCCTCTCATCAAAGATAAAATTGAAAGTGTCAAATACTTAAGAATATATCCCATAAAACATTTATGTACTGCAATTTTTGCATTCTTTTTTGGTCTGCAGAACCAGACCTTTGTTTTGAAACTGATCTTATTAGAGATGGGGCTTTATTTCTAAACTCTTATAGTATTTTATCATATGGTAGTTAGTGAGAAGTCTCCCTGTTTTCTGATCTGCTCTCACTTACTGTGTTAATTTCAAACTTTAAACCCAACACTTCCTCAGTCTGTTTCACATTAAAAGCCTCCCAGCATTTCAGGGAAAGTTTTTAGCTTCATAGGCAGCTTTCTTTCCATCGAGAAAGGACGGTCATCATCGTCAATCAATGACTAGAAACTGTATTTCTGCTAAAAATAGAAACTCACAGCAACAGAGTATGACAGTGTTTGATTGTGCTGGTAGAATTCATGCAGTGGAAGTGTACATGCATGCTTAAGAGTGCTTAACCAATTTATCATTTTACCCCTATAACATTGTCGACTCATAATAGACAGCAGAACCATAGATATCGTCTTTTTTATTCCATGCATTCTTCTTCTTTGTCAAAACCTGGAACCTGCGTTACCCACAATGCAACTCGACCGCCAACAGTTCAGTCAGTGTTTCAGGTGTATTATGCTAGTAGTGGCTAATGTAGCAGCGGAGATAAGGAGCAGGCTACAGAGGTCTGTTCAGCTCACTTCTTTCTTACTCCACACCCCCAGGTTTTTGTCATTTTCAGACTTGTAGTCTTCATCCCATCCGACGCTGACTCAAGTGACATCACTCAAGGACATTTATGAGATTTCACACAGCTCATTATGGCTCTGGAGCCACAAAAGGCTTTATACAACTTTTTAATCTTTTCTCCCAGTGATTATTTAAGTATCACCTTTTATTTGACAATTCTCAATATCTGTGATAAGACTGTGTTGTCTGTGAATCGGCCTGCCGCTGTATTTGTTGAGTTGCAGTTTCTTCCACAGCCTGAAGTTTGCAGATGTTTCAGGGATCAGTTTCTACACCCACAGTTGTAGCACAGGGACCAAAATGCAGCGCACAAAGCTTTAACTGGCTTTTTTCAAAGTGACTTTGTCGGCTGGTCAGCGTCGAGCAGCAGGGTTCTGGTTTATTGCAGACAGAGGAGGACTGGAATAGTGGCATGTTTTCCTGCCAGGAAGTTGGCCTTGAAACAGGGTTTTGTCCAATGGGAGGGCAGCGTGGAGGAAGTCAATGTATAGAGAAGTCAGGTCACAATGAACTGTTGACGGGGTTCATCAGCAGATTCACTGCAGAGCTGCACAGCTGAAGTTGTCCCTTCAGGTTGTGTTGGAGTGCAACTGAATTTAAATTGCATGTTTATTCTGCTACATCGTACAGATCTGCTCTGTAAATAACATCCTGCCTTCTCTTTTGAGAAAAAATTGGTGCACAAAATGGAGAAATTTACATTATATTTATATATGTTTTGGTTGAATGACTGCGGCCTCTTTCTGTGCATTAACCAGTAAGAATGTGTTTGGTTATTGTCTATGTAGATAAGGAATTTCTTTGCATATAGGTAATCTATAACACTTTACTTACTCTTTTATACCCTCTGCCATCTCCCTCCTAAACTCCAGGAGGAAAAGGTAGATGTTGTTTTAACTTATTTTCTATTGTTTTTCTCATTAACTTATTTACAAATTGTATCACTTATCTGCAGTCTTGGTGTTGTGTCCGTATTGTCTTGTGTTTTATGTGTGCTAAATGTATTTCCCGTTGTTGCATACCAAATCGCCCCACTGGGGGACAAATAAAGTGAGTGATTGATTGATTGATTTAGTTTAATCCCCTCTATGTAACATTTATAAGCAGTATATAAACATATAATAAATGGTTTATAACACACTATAATGTAGTTGTTTTTGGGTCAGACGAAGTGAAGAAAAAAGAAAAAATCTGAAAAAAAGTTAGAACTATTAAACATAATTTTGTGTAACAAATGTTTTGATTTATTTATTATCTTTTTAATCATCTTGTGACCCTCACATTTATCTTGGGACCCCCTGAGGGGTCCAGACTCCAAGACTGGGAACCCCCGCTATGAAACCCGTGACCTTCCAGCCTCACTGCTCCGCTGTACAGTTTCAGCCTCTGGCAACCTTCAGCTCCATGTCAGTCGATGTAGAAAGCTACAGAGTCGTCACCGCTCGCTGCCCACAGGGCTGTTTTCTCCACATCGCTGCCCAGTTTTCCTTCTACACACAACTTGACTGTGTGTGTCCAACAAACACTGATGCCCTGTCACACACGTCCGCTCCGTTACTGAGGCAGGAATCTGTGTCAGCTGGTCCTCTTCATCCACAATGGATCTCATTCATTAGAGAGAAGAAGCACAAACATTTGTACAGGATCATCTCTGAGAATAACTCTGATACATCATTTTTAACTGTGACTCAAACTGCCTAGACAGAAGGAGGGATGAGATATAGTGCATTTCCTAGCTCATAAAACATCTGCAAAGCTGATTTTGTAAGTGTTTTAAATCCAGCATTCTTTACATCCATGTTTACTTGCTAGCACTCTTCTTCTTCACTGCCTTTGTTGGTGCAGTGCAGCATAGATATGACCTGTAGATTAGTGGAATAGAGTGAAACCATTGGCAGGAATGTGTATGGCGTCACCTGTGTGTGAATGTGGATGTACAAGAAAAACAAAACAGGGACCCACTCATAGAAAAACGGCTCGATAGCCCCACTAGAGGTCAAACACTCCACAGGGAACCTTTAAAGTACAACTGAAATTACAAAAATCACTCCTTTCTGCAGCAACAAATCAGAAAACTGTTAATATTATTGTTATTTGTATTTTTGTATTGCTATTAGCTTTTTAAAAGGGGGACTTGACACATTTTACACATGAAGATCATTTACTGGTAATGGTTAGTACTTGAAAACAGCCGTATGTCCTCTGTGGCTCTGGAGGAACTTTGTCAACTGTGAGAAAATAACCCTGATCCTCTTTTAAACAGTGAAAACTGTCTCACCTCAAGGTCCATTCATTAGCTGTTCTGGAGCTTTTCGTCATATCACACGTTTGTCTTGCTTCATGGCTTGTTCAAATTTCCCCTTTTTATTTTATTTTTTTTTGAGCACTTAAAGGCCGTCTCTTCCATGTTGGCTGAAAGGTTGAGTTTCAAAGTTCATTCTTGATTTCGGTAACAGCAGTTGACAACTTTTTGTCACTATTCAACCCTGATTCTGTGTTATTTATTTATATATATATATATATATGGATGTGTTGTATGTGAAAGACGTGAGCGTTTCCCAGTCAGGGAAAAGTCAGGATATCTCGAACTGTGCTACATTGATTTTTCCTTTCATTCCTTTTTTAAATCAAGTTATGTTGGGGAACTTTAGGTTCAGTACTCAGTCACAGGAGTTTTCTTTCCAGCCTTTCTGAGCATTAGATTCTATTGTTTCACTGTTCTTATTTATGTTCTTGCTTTTGTCTTTTTTGTCAAATACTTAACTGTGTCAAAGGTGCTTTGGAAAAAATGTCAGTTTTCTTGATTTGTTTGTCCTCTTTGAGTTGAGATAAGCCTGTGACCAGATTAATACATGATCGTCAGTAACGGGGGAGATTTCCTAGCTTGTGAAGTGCTGATGTGTTGAAGGTTTTCACCTGAAACCAGCTGTATGTAATAAATGGTATTCTCTCTCTCTCTGCAGTCTTTTCTCTAGCCGCCATCATTCCGTGCTGTAAGGCCGACCCCAAAATGTCTTCCATTGGGGACCTCAGCGACCTGGACAGCTCTGACAGCTTCTGGGAGGTACTGTTGGAACACACACACACACACACACACACACACTGACATTAAGATAAAGTTTAAGAGGAAAGATGGATTATTAAATCATTCAATTATGCTCTGGACTGGTAATACTTGCTCACACATTAATGGCTACATTTACATAGCAGTTTTATCCAAAGCGCTTTACAATTTGCCTCTCATTCACACACACACACTCATTCCGATGGCAGCAAGCTACCATGGTGCTCACCTGCGAACGTGCTGGTCTGACCATCAGGAGGAACAGAACCACCAACCCTGTGATTAGTGGGCGACCTGCTCTACTTACAGAGCCACAGCCGCCCCGCCTAGCATTACAGAATCACTTATTTAACAAACAACAAACAGCAGACATAATGATCCCTGTACTTGAATTATTTAACCAGATTAGATACAGTATGTCGATAAAACCCTAAATATATTTATTCTAGGCTATCAGAGCAGCAGAGAGGAGCAGCCACAGGTTGAAGCAGTCAGATAAGTCCACGTGTCGGTCTTTGGTGTTTAGATAGAGACACAGACACTTAATGAATCCCTGCTGACTGACTGCCAGCTTCACAGCCCTCCATCTGGAAAAACTACATACCTAACTCCTCTCACTCTCTGTTCTGTCTGTCCTCTTTCACTCTTATCTCAGTTTCTTATCTCAAAAGGATTTCGGTGCCCTACACTGGTTCAGTCATTGTATCTGCGTGTGTTGTGCTCCTCTGCAGCCGGGGAACTACAAAAGGACGGTGAAGCGGATAGACGATGGTCACCGGCTGTGTAATGAGCTGGTCAGCTGCTTCCAGGAGAGAGCAAAGATAGAAAAGAGCTACGCTTTGCAGCTGAGCGACTGGGCCAAGAGGTGGAGGAGCACCGTGGAGAAAGGTGAGTTGAAAACACTGAACATATGGGTTGCAGGCTGCAGCGGACAAATGACACCAAAAACTATGTGTAATATTTTACCTTTAGTGTGTTTTGGAGATGTTTGATCTCTACACTGCCAAGGTCTTTAAAAACCCATTTACTGTAACTGCAAAGCTTCAGGTTTTGCTGCCACTAATCTATGAATGAATCCCAGTTTTAACACGAGAAACATTTTTTAAGCTTTGCAACATTGATTTGTCCTGTAATTAGCACCATACAGAAAAATATCTGTTGTCTTGGAACAAACAACATTAACTTTAAATATGGCAAAACACTCTTTAAGTTTATGAACTTTGATGTTTGACTCATTCACTCAGTTTTGAATTAAATTGATTTACAGGAAGTGTATTTCAAAGCGTGAAAAACTCTTAATACCAAATCTGAATCTTCACCACAGTCAAACTAATTGGTTCTTAGAATGAGAATGTGTCTGTGTCATATAGACAAACTAACCAACAAAGACGATTGGTCGTTGTCTTTGTTTTATTTCAAGCTAAATGGGATGGTAAGAGTCTCTCCTCTCCTCACGCTCGTCCCTCAGGTCCTCAGTATGGCACGCTGGAGAAAGCGTGGCATGCCTTTATGCAGGCGGCCGATCGGCTCAGCGAGCTGCATCTGGACCTGCGGGATCGGCTGGTAGGCGAGGACAGCGAGAAGATGCGCAACTGGCAGAAGGATGCCTTCCACAAGCAGATGATGGGAGGCTTCAGGGAGACCAAGGATGCGGACGACGGCTTCCGCAAAGCACAGAAACCCTGGGTCCGCAAACTGAAAGAGGTGAGGGTCAGTCAGTAGCAAGTCAGTGAAGCTGGATTTATAGTTGATGCAAAGGTAGGTTTAGATTTATAGTGATATAATTCAGGCCGTGTCATGCTTTATATTCCTAGCAGTAACTGTGTTTACTTTATCTTTGTGATACAGAGTGACGGCGAGCTTCACACATAGATTCATCTTGGTTACTGAACAATCAAACATGCTCTCATAATCTGGAGTAGTGGTTATGTCATTGTCTTACTATTTGTTTGTGTTTATGTGCTTTTGTATGTATTATTTTTATGTTTTTTTATATGCCATCAACCTGTCGGGGACTGGAGATGAAAATTAATGGTCATGTTAATTAATATGTCTTGTCCCTTCTTAAATAAAATAAACACAAACATAGAACTAAATCCAGGTAACTTATGGCGTTATTTTGCTGGGTCTCGTTACTGAACAGGAGACTACCGCCATGCAATCGCTGTGTTTACGCTCATTCATTCATACAGAGCGTCCATCGCTGAGAGCAGAAGGTCTGCACTGATGTTTCTTACTGAAAAGAAGAAGACTACTGAGAGTCTTTCTTTAACTTCCTTAATGTTGTCTTCGCTCTCAATAAACTCCACCTGCATCAGAAACATGTCGGGGAAAACACAAGCAGTCACATTCGTTCTTGCAGTCTCCGCATTGCCGCCATAACCTTGACATGTATTTAAGTTTTTGAGGAGGTCTATTTTCACCTCTTCAGAACTGAGTGTTTAAACCAGAACATAAAGATAATAAAACTGTAGAAACCACGATCAAGTGCTGAACAGTTGTTGTTGACATTTTATAGGAGCTGATTGCAAGACAGCTAACACATTTAACTGCTGTTAGAAGTAAGAAATGTCAATATCAACACCAGCACTGATGTGTTTCATCACAGTACAGTCACACCATTTCAGAACCTCTTTAATCATCTAGTATGTTGTTATATTTGTACAGATAACATTGAACAAAAGTGTTATATCTAACTGTTCACTATTTCAGTTTTTCTTTTGTTTGTGCCCTGCCCATTATGCAGGGTTCGTACACAGTCATGAAAGTTGAAGATAATCTGGTGTTTCATCATCTACAGTCACTCATGTAAACCAAAAGTCTTTTAATATTTGAAATCGTTGTGTGTGTGTGTGTGTGTCAAGGTGGAGTCCAGTAAGAAGAGCTACCATCAGGCCAGGAAGGAGGAGTGGACAGCGGTTACCAGGGAAACGCACGCCAAGGCCGACCCGACCAAGTCACAGGAGGAAGTCCGCAAATTCTCGGCCCGGGCGGAGCGCTGCAACCAGGAGGCTGAAAAAGTACAAAGCTCACACACACACACACACACACACACACACACACACACACACACACACATAGTCCCATGCGTAGCTCCACTTGCACCAGTCTGGGTGTGTCAGTGAGTCCAGAAAAACATACCTGTGTGTGTGTGTGTGTGTTTTTGACTTTTAAAACATGACCGGGCTTGTCTCCTCTGTTCTCTGCTCTGCACAAACCCAACAGCAGAGGAGAAGCTCCTGGTCCCGAAAAGGGAAACGATCCGCCACAAAACAGGGAAATCCTGAGACAAACTCGGGATCAGTCGCTACACAGAGCTGTGTCGGGCAACCAAAGACTCTTTAACAATGGCAAATCTGTGACAAAGAAATGAAATCCAATATCGTGACTCATTTTTACAGTTTGGGGGGGGGGAAACACCTGAAAAAGCACTTCACTCATTTGTCAGGGCACATGCAACCAGTCCGTATTCCCGTATTCCAGCCATCACCAACCTGTCGACCTCTATTATAGATGATGTTATAGGTGATGCTAATTCAAATCGATCGCTTCCTGCTGCTCTTCTTCCACATTAAAAGTTTCCCATTAGTGAATCACATGGAGGCTTTTATGGTGGAGCAGCTACAAGAAATGTGTTGTATTTGTCAATGGGTGAGCACAGGCTTCATGTGAACAATAAGATTTGTTTCATTGGATTAGTTTTAAATATTGTAGGTAGATTGGTCTTACTTAGTGAGAACCACCACACCTCCAACACGTCGTCAAGGTAAACAACGCTTAGCATGCCGTCATGCTGTTGGATGGAAAACCTTTCTCCTTGTGTGGTACAAGTGAGAAAGATTATTCTGACCTGTTGCCTCTTAGATACTTGACATCAAGCGTTCTTTTGGAAACTTACAGGAGCTGATGGGAGTGAAATATAAAAACATTTCACTCACTGGGATGAATATGGGTTAGGAATTTGGGATGGGCTGAAATGTTTTATTTTGAATACTTTTAAAGGAGAAGTAAACGTTGTACTTCAGCATTAATGTGGTTTGGAGAAGGTGGCTTTGTTTTAGTATTTATAGTAGTCTTCAGCACACAGACACAGGAGCACATTTTCTTCCTCTATGAAACAGTGGATTTAACAAAAAATCTTTGGTTAATACTGAGAGATAAATTTCTGGGGTTCAACACTATTCATCACCTCTCAGCTGCAGATCATTACATCCAGTAGACAGTCGCAGCCTCTCACCTGCAGCTGTAATAGAGTGACACTTGAACAAAGTCTCTCACAGTGGGTGCACTGCCCGCTAACAGAGCAGCGATCAATCTCTAGATTTAATGTTAAAAATTAGACTCCTTCCTAAATGTTGACATGTAGGCACATTTGCTTTTTTTCACAGGGTTTGTACACAGTCTTGAAACTCTTGAAAATCCTTAAGTTCAACCGTTATGTTTTCAAGGATATGAATATGCTTGAATTCAAATATACTCCTTGAAAAATGCTTGATTTTCAATATAATAAAGGAAAGTTCTTTTCTTGTGTTCACTTGTCATTCATAGCTAGATAAGTCCTCTGTTGATCTCTTACTCTGGAAATTAGGAAGCATTAAATAATCATGACCAAAACATACAATCAAAGTTAATATGAACAGCTGGTGAAATAAACAAAGTGATAATATACATTGATTGCTGTGGGTATAAAGGAATTCTGTAAACTTAATTTTTCAAGAATTTGGAAATTTTTGGTTTAGGTACCTTGAAAGTGCTTGAAAGGTGCTTGAATTTTATTCTTAAAAAGCTGTACGAAGCCTTTCTTCATCTTTCTGAGTGTAGGGAGACAAAGGGTTGTACAGTAGCTCAGTTTCTGCTCTGTGTGTGTGTGTGTGTGTGTGTGTGTGTGTGGCAGGTGAAGGAGCGCTACACGAAGGCCCTGGAGGAGCTGAACCGCTGTAACCCTCGCTACATGGAGGACATGGAGCAGGTGTTCGACCTCACCCAGGAGGCCGAGTGCAAGAGGCTGCGCTTCTTTAAAGAAGTCCTGCTGGACATCCACACACACCTCGACCTGTCTGCCAAAGAAGGGTAGGACACACACACACGTACATCCACACACATGCATACAGTATATACACACACACACACACACACACACACACACACACACACACATACACACACACACACACACACACAGAGAAAACAGGGTGATTAGGTGATTCATGATCCATGACTCAGAACGAAGGCATGCAGAACTGTCAAGGTTTAGATCTGTGTGAACATGTGTGTATGTACACAGGAGTTAATAGAAAACTCACGTTGTTGTCCATTAACTATTGACCTTTCATTCTATTTGAACAAGCCACTGTTACCACGGTAACCACGATTGGTAAAGTCCAACAAGATCTTTGTCCAAATATTGAACGAAAATACATCTTTAATTAACTAATTGAAGGGGGAACTTCACGTCGTGCAGTGATGAGATTTGATGGAAACGCACTTGTAAAAAGTCATCGTCACTTTATTTACATTTTATTGTTTATCGTTTTTTTTTTCTTAAAGGACTACTTTAGAGTAAAATGGTTTAGTCTTCCAAAATCAAAGTCAACAGTTCAAGTTCATAGCTGAAGTACAGAGAGACTGTTCAGGTTCCTGCCCCGGCCAGCCCGACTAATGACAGACCACCTGCTCTCCTACAGTGACCTCGGTCCAAACCCAAAATCCAGACTCACAGACTAAGCTCTCACAAACTGTAGTTTACGGAGTCTCTCATTACCTGAAGTGAATTACCATGCACGAGCGCGTTCTGTCTTAAAACTGTCTTAGAACAGTTTCTGGTCACTGTAATCATTCCTCCTGTCCATACTGACTGAAGAGTTCCTTTTTTAATGTGATTCCAATGTAAGTGATTGGGGACAAAATCAACAGTCTTTAGCTGTGTTTACATGGACCCTAATATTCCACTGTTTCTCTCTGGTTGGAATAAATATATTCTTTCTGTGCATGTTTGCTCCAACATTAGGTGACATGAACAAATTTCTGGGAGGGACAGAGACCACCTCCACCTCCTCCTCCTCCTCCTTGTTGTTGTTCTTCTTCTTCTTCTTGTTCTTTTTGATTTGTTTGAACAGTTCCACCAAAGTGACGTTTTCTCCTCTAAATTTGTGAGATTTTGTCATTTAAATAATTGTTAGAGGCCCCAAGATTTAAAACGATCCAGCATGTCACAAGAAAAGGCAAAGAATAAAGAATTAGTTTCAGCTTTTATTAAATGGTTTCAAATTTGGACAAACATATTAAAGGGCAGTTTAACGTAAACAGATTAGGTAGGATAATGTGTCAGAACTACACTACAATAATATAAATATTTTATAGTTTTTTAAATAATTACATGTACTGTAAATGTAAGAAACTCCTCAACTGTTAAGTATAAGTGGAATATTGAGTTTGAAAGTTCATTCTTGACCCTGGAAAAAGTAGTTTGACCCACAAAAGTCTTAACTACTGGCTTTTTCTGGAGCCTTCAATAACATCTCATGGTCTTCCTCAGCAGATGGAGTTTGTTCTGTTGTAATGGAGACAACTCAATTGTTATCATGTAACCAAAGTTCTGTACATAAGCCATGTGTAGCTAACTCCATCACAACTGAACAAACTCCATCCACTTAGGAAGGCCGTGAGATGTGGCTGAAAGCTCCTGAAAAAGCTAGTGAGTGGACCTTGAGTAAGGATTTTTTTTGGGGATCAAAATTGGTGGAATAATATCTCTTCAGCTTGTGCTTATACATGGACAAACTTTATTCATATAACTTCCAGACCTGTGCAAAAATGTCCCACCACATACAACCTGCTTTTAAAATGTATTTTAAGAATAGTTCTCTCCAGTCTGTTGAAGACAGTCAACATGATTTAAGAGGAAGTCCAGTGTTCAAACAGCCCTCAGGTATTTACCTGCAGCTCCTGGGAAGGTTGGATGTAGAAGAACATATGCAGGTTTTTCCTTCACATCATCTCCGAGTGTAAACAAACCAGTATGGAGCTGATAATGCCGTCTAGAAAATATGCACATACAACAGTCTTATCTGGAATTCCACCTTTTAATGGAGGCTTCAGGATTTTAAAGGCCCAGCCCCCAGAATACACAGCGTAATCAGGAACCTGCTGCTGTAATAAAGCATACAGTATAGGAGCACTGTAACTCTGCCATGTTCGGAGCAGGAAATGACTGATTTAAGGTGTAACATCTTGCCATCTAGCTGACTTTAAAGCTGCTCTAATCAACATTTTTATGTTACAAAGAATCAAATGACTGTGTGTAACGTGAAAGGGATCACTCGTGGTGACAAACCCACAGAGAATTATCACCCGACAGTTCCCCCTCAGCTCTGTGGAGCTTTTTAGCATCTTTCAGCTTGTTGTTTTGGTTTTACAGCAACTTAACTGTTGTGATTCACTCTCAGCGGTCTCATCAAACTTGTTTCCAGCTGTTTTGAGCAAAAAAAAAAAAGTTCTGGTAAACCCACTGTACACTACCTGTCCAGCACCATACAGCAGACAGACAAAGTTAGCAATGGGTTTTAGAGCTTTTTCACTGAAAACAGCTGCAATGACGCTTTGAGAGCGGTGACAGTGAATGAAAACAGTCAAGTTGTGGGCCGGACAGCTAAACAAGGAGCTGAAACTCACTATAAAGCTCCAATAAAGCCAAGAGGAGCTGCAGATTCAGGTGATAATTCTCTGTAGGTTCATCACTACGAGCGACACCTTTCACCTTGTCATTTACACATACATTACATACATTATTATTATCATAAAAAGGTCCATTATAGCTGAATTGAAATCTCTAATGTAATTAATTTTAAAGGAGGAGGAGGGTGCAGATGTGATGATTGACAGTCACTTTGTCCAACAGGTTCCAGCGCCTGTACCGGGACCTGGGTCAGACCATCCAAGCAGCCAATGACGCTGAAGATCTCAGATGGTGGAGGAACACCCACGGACCGGGCATGAGCATGAACTGGCCACAGCTTGAGGTTTGGACGGACATGAACACACACGAACATACACACACACAATAATCACTCTATTTTAATTCCCACGGGACTATTTATATAACTTCATTCACTTTTTTCTTCAAACAAGAAAACAAGAGTACTGTGCAGGACTGCAGTAGTAGTTCAGAGTGTGTGTGTGTGTGTGTGTGTGTCTGTGTGTGTGTGTGAGACTACTGAATATTAAACAGTCTCCCAGTGAAAGCCTTGTTGTGTGACTGAGAGGGGTCAGGAATGTCTGAATACACACACACACACACACACACACACGCTGTTGCAGGTTTATTTACTTGTTGGTGGAAATCTACAGATTTCTCGTCAGCTCTGCAGACCGGGCCACTGAGGACAAACAAATATTTACAGATCGGCAGATTCTGGGTAGCAGAAGTACAAATGATTGTTTCTTTACAGAGTTTAAAGGAAAAGTTCTACATTTTAAGATATATGCTTATTTGTTAGATGAGAAGATTGATACCGCTCTCGTGTCCGTGCAGTAAATATGAAGCTACAGCCAGCAGCCGGTTAGCTTAGCTTAGAATAAAGACTGGAAACGGGGGGAAACAGCTAGCCTTGCTCTGTCTCCAGGCAACAAAATCAGCCTAACCAACAATCACTAATTAACCCGTTATATCTCGTTTGTTTAATCTATAAAGAAACCGAACTGTAAAATCATCTTTTTCTTTACATCCGAACAGAGCCAGGGTTCATTCATTTCTTAAAGAGGTTTTGTGAATTCAGCCCGATTGCGATCAGTTAAACGCAGGTATTTCCACACCCTCGTCACTCTCTGTTCCTGATTCACAAGCATTATATTGTCCTACTTTCTGTCTGTGAAAAAGATCTGCGGACCCAATTGTCGAGTCATAATAGAGAGATACAATCACCTGGATTCCTGCTTCCCACTCTCCACTTTTACTTTTGGGCAGATACACTCTGACTGTGTGTGGGCGTGCTGTTCCAGACCCGGATCCTCGAATTTCAAATCATACAAAAGAGTTGACATATAATACTCTAAAATGCAGTAACTGGACAACAGAAAGTCTGTTAATAGATTTCTGAGAATGAGATGAGAATTTGTCTGTGCTCTTTTTTGCTGTATGAAAATCACACTTCAGGTGACTTGATGTGTCCATTCAAACTGAAGGGTGTTTACTCCTTTTAGTAAAGATTATTTTGGCCATGCTCAGACAAAGCCTGTTAAGTGGTAGTGTGTCAGATCTGAGCTGCATTGTTTAAGGTTCATTTAAGGTTAACCAACTGCAGTAAAAGATCCCAGAACACGAGGTTTTATGGGCAGAAAGAGGCAGCACCAGCACTTCCTCATGTTTTGAGGCAGAAATTAAGTCTGGATTGATTCACATATTCAGCTGTGTCTTTATCTGTTATTATAGACAAATACATTACACATCTGCTTGCAACTACATTATAGTGTGTTATAAAGCAGTTATTAAAAGTGCATATACTGCTTATGAATGCTAAATAGAGGGATTTAATGTAAAGTGTTACCATTTTGTGCAGCTGAGGCCTGTATTGTATGAAAACTGTACTAGTTCAGTATAGCACAAACAGCTTAAAGGATAATTCAGCTGTTTTTGTCATGAAGTCTGGTGACAGGTGATTATTTGGTTTCAGACAAATGTGCAGTGTAGAGATAAGTACGTTAAGAGTTTGACAGAACAAACACATGAGATTTTCTTCACGTTTAAGGAGATTTGGCATTTGGAAATGTCTTCTTACATCTTTCAGTGTAGTAAACGGTGGGAATCGTTGCTGTAACGACAAAGTGAACGCTATTTAACTTCCCCAGTTTTTTTCCAAAATTGAAAATTAAGGGGAGAGAGCGAGATGTTGGCAGACAGAGATGAATCTCTTCTGTCCTCCGAGGAATCTCCTGGCGTTCCCACAGCGCTGCTGACACGCAAACAGAGAGCCATTGTCCCCACACACACACATACACACACACACACACTACTGTACTGTACTGTACTTGTGAGGACTTCCTGTTGGACTATATCCATTCATAACTCCAACCTTAACTCCTCTGCTACATACTTTTGAAGAGTGAGGAGCTGTAAAATGTCCTCTGTAATCTTCCTTTTCAAGAGGTACAGACTGTGCATGTGTGATATTAATTCTATACCTGTGAGGACATTTGGTTCACACACACACACACCTCCTGTAGCACTGATAGTTTGGAGGTTGTTCTGGGCTCCGCTGAGACTGTAAATTTACCAGTAACTGTATCCCCAGCCACCTACTTCTGTCAGCACCATGTTATTATGGCCAAAGTGTGTCTGTGTTTGTTTTTGTCTGGGTGTGATCCGATCAGACTCCATTGATTATCTCCTACAGGGCGAGAGCGTTCATTAACTGGTCCCTAAGACAAAAAAACACATTTATTTTATTGTCTTAGCAACATAATTTGAGACAAGAATCAAAACTTGTAAAATATACAAGGATGAATTTTGATCAATTAAATATCAAGTCCCATTTAGTTCCACTTGACATTGTTGGAGTTACAAGGTTTTTATGACATATTTGTCACACAGGGTTTTTCTTTTTGTCTTTAATTGTATTAAGCAAGTTGTAATTTACATTTATTATGATTTTCCAATAATAACCTTTACATATTTTATTATTTTCTAGATTAGAAAATGCTGCAGTTTACCATAGGATGAATCCTCTGAATGGAATATAAATACCCCAAACAAACAGCCAATGTACCGACTGTACAAACGTTAGCTGTAAGCTAGCTAGCAACTGACCGTGTTTATGGGAGTGTGTTTTTCTTTTTATTATTTCCCTTCAGTCTCTCTCCTTTTGCTTCTCGTCTCTGGACGTTTATGAAGTAACGCTGGACTAAAGCCCCAAGTGCCAATTTTCCGCTCAAGTTTAAACATCTTCAACTCGCGCAGTCGCGTCTTCACGTTAATTTGCATCTTCACCCACTGACTTTACATGCAAACACGCCGCGTCTAAAATTCGTATCGCGTTCTGTCTGAACACACAGTAAGAAACGAACTCGGGCCGTGCCACCACAATTTGACTTAAGCAAAAGTTGCGTAGTCTTGCTTAACAGCTGCCAATGTGGCCACAAGTGGCAATTACAGGATAATGCCACATTCACTTTCCTTTAATTTCCCAAGTAGCGACAGTATGCTAGTGGTCATACCAGACCAAGTGAGGCTGCAGCAGCAAAACATCTGACAGGACTGAATTGAGCAATGTTGCTTATGCATTTAACTGTTCATCTGTAAGAGGAAGAATGTGTTATTTCAAAACTGTGTTTACAAATTTAGTGTGTTTTTGTGTGTGTGTGTGTGTGTGTGTGTGTGTGTGTGCAGGAGTGGTCTCCAGAGGCGAGTCGCTCCATCAGCAGGAAGATACGAGGTGGACACTCTGAGGAGAACGTGGTCACCCTCACCAACATCGTCTCCTCAGGTGGAGATGACGTCCCTCCAAGTCCCATCACCCTGGACACCGGCAGGTAGGAGGAGCTAACCCTAACCCCCTCCACATCTGCTGCAGACTAACCACAACAGTCATTATTACCATGTTTCATTATAGGGCTGGATTCAACGCCTGGTTTTATCATTACCCACCAAAGGTTGCTCTGTTGTCTTGAGTTTGTTGGAGGAAACGTGAAGTAAAAACCTGAGCTGCATCAGCTCTCAAAGTGAGACTAGAAGGTCTCTGAGGTCTCTGCAGTTTTTCCAGTTTCCTGTGCACACGCACAATGCGTGCGTGCGTGCGTGAATGCGTGACAGATATAGAGGCAGCATGTAGTTTAGTTTGTTGCCTTGTAGTCACCCTGAGGAGTTAACCCACTCTAATTAGTAACTAGAAAGCTGTGTTTGTGTTTGTGTTTGTGTTTCCTCAAAAGCAACAGACATTCGGCTGTAAGTCTTTTGCTCTATTTCTTTATTTAATCCCGTCATGTCTTCTGCTGACAGTGCTTCACAAACACAGCACCATCAGCTTAAAACAGGCACTGAAACAAATATTTAAAGTGTTTTTTTAAACCGTTGAAAAGTGTTGTACTTTTAAGGAATAAGCATAACACTGTTGCTAGCAAATGTGCTAATATTCCCGTTGAGTTGTACTGAAATGTGTCGTCTGCAGCTTGTTTGGTTATGTTATGTCATGCTACAGAAAGTGGCTTAATGCTTAATAAGAGTATGTTACTTTTAGTTTTTCATTTTTTAACGACCAAAATAATATTGCTTTTCCCTTTGAAGGTATTAAACATGGTTCAAGAGTCAGTAAATTTTCAGTCAGAGACTTCAGACACCCTGAGCTTAATGCATATTGATATATTGATTAGCATATGACATTGTGTCTCAGATCACTCACTGCAAATTAAACATTCAATAGTTTACTCTCTGAGCAGTAAATTGAGATTTCCGATACTAATGAATTATCAATTTGTGACATCATTGGGAGTTGTGGTGTTGCATATCATCTACACATCTATCAAAGGCAACATATTGCATTGTGTGATTTTGTACATTTGTGATGGTACTATGTTGTGCATAAAATGTACAATTCACACAGTGAATTGAAATGAAATGGGGGGAAATAAATCAACTCTGCAGAGAGACGGCTGTAGTGACGGTCTGTGCAGCCATTAGCAGCTTCCTGCTCGTCTGTTATTCTGTCTTTATGGGACTCGTCTCCCTCTGAGCTCCGACTCCTCGCAGCCTGAACCTCCACACCACTCAGACATTTTCACACACTGTCCACCAGATATCTGTGGTGACGACAGCTGTGGTTGCCAGGAGTTTTGTGACGCAGCTACAGAGCCTCTATTAGTTTATTTACAACACCTCAGTTGCGGCACATTAAGTTTAAAGGGGGACATGTGATGTGCAGTAACCCGGGGAGACGGGGGGTAAACTAAAAACTGAGAAAATCAGGCTGCAGCCAAATACATTTGAGGGAAAATGAGATTGCAGCTGCAAGTTCTTATTATATTTTGTGCTTAAAACAAAGATACAATAGATTTCAAAATATCAACACGTTTATTGATGAGGATGTTAATGGAATTTTTCACTATTGAACATTGAGTGCGTTTACATACACGCTAGTATCCTGGTTAGGATCAGGTTTTTGGAGTATCCCGGTTATGTGTCGTGCATGTAAACAGCATATCCTGGTTTTGAGAAACCTGGATAAGCTACCTGGAGTACTCTGATAGAAACCAGGATACTGTGGCCTGTAATCACCTTATCCAGGTTTCTGAAAATTCTCTGTAGGTACAAAATATATAGTGACTGAAATGGTGAGAAATCAAGATACAACTGCACAGAGATAATCAGAAGCCTTGATACTGTTAGTCATGTAAACAGGGCTACGAATAACCAGGTTTCTGATGTAAACATATCCCGAATATGATCAGAACCAGGATAAGACTCAAAACCCACAATACTAGTGCGCATGTAAACACACTCATCTTGATTGTATTAACTCGTGATGCTGCATTCAGGTGCCGCTGAAACAACAACATGATTTTTCTGTCAAAGAAACATAACCAACATTTGGTGGGTAGCACGTGGAAATTTCGGACTCTTTATATTTGTCTGTCTGTCTGACATCCTGTCTCACCCGTCTCCTCTGTCTTCTCTCAGGGTGAAAGATTATTCGTCAGACTGGTCAGACGAGGAAAGTCCTAAGAAGGTTCTGGCAGAGAACGGCGTGGGGGAGGCGGAGGACGAGGAGGATCAGGTAGAGGGGGTGCGAGTCCGAGCGCTCTATGATTACACGGGCCAGGAGGCCGATGAGCTCAGCTTTAATGCAGGTATTAACACTTACTAATGCTTATAGAGGGGAGGCATCACAGGGGGGAGGGGGGAGTTTTGGTTTGATTGATCGGTTTTAGTTTTACGGCTGCTGTCGCTTCATAAAATGTGCAAAACAGACAATAAAACAGTGTTTTTAGTGTGTCTGAAAATCTCTCATTAAGGACAAAACCCAGAGTGGAACCTTTTGTCTAAAAGGGCTTTATGTATGTTTTGTTAATATGGCATCTTACCTGTATGCAAAACACACCTGTACAATCAAATGCAATTAAAACAACCCTGCAACATATCCTGAAGGTTTTAATGTTCAGTGTTTGTTGACACAGAGTCAAAGAGGTGTTGATATAACTCCTTGCTGATTTTTAAGACTGTAGTTGGTGAAGCAGAGACGGTTGTAGTAGTTTATTTATTAGGCAAGGTAACGAATTGCAACGGTGAGATGAGATAAATAATCACCTCGGGAAACATTAGTATTTATTGAAGGGTTACTACTTTGCGGTATTGCATTTTTGTATACGTGTTCTCGATATTGTGTCAGTTTGTTTTTTCTTTCTTAATGGTCTTTTTTACCCGAAACACTGAATATCAAAAAAATACTAATTAAACCCCCCAAAAAGCAATTAGCCTATTTATATATTTATCAGAATTAAATGAGAAATTCAGTCCGACGTAATCCTTTATATCAACTTTGCAACCGATTTGCACATTTTATGAAATTGCAGCTTTCATGAATATAAGAACATATGTAGATAGTAGAAAAGCTGAAAATGTTCGTCAAAAAGCACAAGATATCTAAATATTTTTGTTTACCTGTGATGCCTCGTCTTAACACATTTACACACACACACACTCATGTCAAACACAAGACATGAGTACAGACGATCAAACGCAGTAAGACTAATGTTTTGGGGACAAACCCATAAAAACACACCTATTACATCTTACCTCAGTCTGCATGTCAGTCACCGCTGTGACCCGATGAGCTGGTCGCTGTAAGTTCATGAATCTTGCATGAATGAATTCATCTGAGTCACAGGAACATTTTGTAAAATTAATAAATTGATATAAGAGAAACGTAGTTCTGTATCTGCTGCAGCTCCAGTAGATAAGAGAAAACTTATATTTTTTAAATTACAGCAGGAAATGAAAGCTGCTTCCTCATTTGGTTGCTGTCTGTGTTTAGATCAAGAAACAACACAAGTTTGACTTCGAACACAGAAAGAGAATATTTTTCTCCATCTCTAAACACATACTTCAGTTTTTTCTGTAAAGATATAAAACTGTCTTATTTCGGTGACTTGAATTGGATCATTACTGCAAACGTTTCTGATATAAAATCGCTGATAACATGAGAACTGTGTGTTTCTGCTGCTCCTCACTGCATGATGTGTGACAGATGTGAGCATCACCTCTGGCTGCTGATGAGTTCTGTTTGGAAATAAAAGCATTTTGAGTTCAGCTCCAAATAAATGTGAAACCAGGAACAGATAGTCGGAGGAATGATGCTTTTATTTTGATGGAATGACTTGCTGTTTTAGTTGAAAATGAAAAACTCGGCTTTATTAAATAGTTAGAACTCAGGTATTCTTGTTGGAAATAAAACCTCTTCTGAGTGGTTTTATCTCCCTGATCCGCCGGATGTTTTGACATCTATCTGAATATCAAGAGTGCTAACTGTACGTTTCATCCTAACTCGAGGGATTATCGCAGAATAATCCGATTCCACACACTTATATCATTCACTCGCCTGTCAGGTAAGTCAAGTAAAGTCACCTTTTATTTATAAAACTTTATATACAACACAGTTGATCTGAAGTGCTTAAAAGAAAAAGTGATGAACAGGAAAGAAATACAGTCCGGTGAAAACACAGAATAAGAAAAGAGGCTTCAGTTTATCAAGGTCATTTGATGTTTGATGAATCACTGTCATTAGATTTACAGTATTTGCCGTATAGACGCAGTCAAATACTGTAATCATATGATCTTTATGACGAGAGTATTGTTAACAGTTTCTCTGTGTGCACTGTGTATTCTGATGCTTATATTCTCCTATATTTAAAGAGCAACTCCACACTCATAACTGCAAACTATCTGACTGTGTACAGTGGGGAAAAAAACCAAATTTATTGTGGAGTTCCTCTTTAACTACTTTAGCTTTGTTTGGCTTAGCGGCAGCTGCGACTCACTGAAAGTGGTGTCACAAAGCAAAATTTGCAGAACTGTCGCCTTTTTCATCCCACTGGAGTTGGCAGGCCTGACACTAAAGGAAAGCAAATATTCGTGGGTTAACACAGCTCCTTATTGACTCTGAGGGTGTGCTGATCCTGGTTTCTAGATGATGGAAATTGACAGGGAAGTTGTCCGTTCTGGCTTATAGTGTACATCGTATGACCCTCCAGGCTCAGTGATGATCAATAGACTATATAAAGATGGCCGACGCGTCTCCACTTCCTCCCACTGTAAAAAAAAAAAAAAAAATGAAGCCAAAATATCCCGGATACAGGAGCTGCCATCTTGTGCTGGTGACGTCATTTGGAGCCAGAGTCTGCACAGTAGCGATTGAGGTCCCGCCCATAGACCCGCCTGAACCAATCACAGCACACTCACAGCTGTCAATCGTGACGTCACACCCCCTTTTTATAGCATCAAATAACTAATTAAAACCAAACTGATCAGAAAAACGAACACTTGAACAAACATCAGCGTGATAAGAACTACCTAAAATGACAGAAATCATCTTTGGGAACATTTTATTTGACGTGTACTTTGACTTTTCAGTTTGGCCCATGTCCCATCCGCTAACATGGAGGGGGCGTGGCTTATGACCTATACTGCAGCCAGCCAGAAGTAGCTGCACACTGACTGACAAAGAAAAAAGAAAATGACTGAGGGGTCTCCGACTGATGATTTGAGTCTTCAACTTTCAGGGGGCAGCTCTACCTTTATTAATAAAGAAATGAGAAACAAATGAGACTGAACAATAATGTGCTGTACAACCAAACATTGAGCTAAAAGAGGCTAAAAAGCTCTGTGGAGCTGCAGGGTTGGACTGTCTGCTCTGGATGGTGACTCGCCTTTCAGCTGGACGTAACGTTGCTCTGGTCACCCAGGCCGCTCTGTGTTTTGTGGTAATGCCCTGAAGTGGTTCACAGTATTGGAGCGTTAGTCCATCTTCTGCGGGCGGTCGTGTCTCACGGGGGGGTTAGAGGGACACCGAGTTAATGGGACCTGATGGGACCACAGAGGGAGAGACCTTAGTTTGGAACAGCTTAGCCAAGCTCAGCTCTGCTTAGCCTGAACCAGGACCAGATCACTGATAAACTGGGACAGGTGGCCTCTTCTCCTCCAGTGTTGATTATCGTCATCGTGAATGAATGCTTCCTCCCACTTTCGGTGTAAACGCAATGCTTTAAATTTAACATTTCCACCGTGTTCCTTCCAGGCGAGGAGCTGCTGAAGCTGGGCGAGGAGGACGAGCAGGGCTGGTGTAAAGGACAGCTCAGCAGCGGCAAGGTCGGCCTCTACCCCGCCAACTACGTCCAGGCCGTCGCTTCCTGATGGCCCGCCCTCTCTGGTCACCCAGCCAATGGTACAACTACACTCAAGATGCCAGGACCAATCACAAGCTACTAGTGCTGACATGTAGACAGTGAAACCAGACAGTTTTTGGTTACTGACTGAAAAACTTGTCACAGAGTTTGTTTTTTCTGTTTTTTGAAAAGCAGCCAGTGGAAAAGTCCACTAGTTGTGACTCAGCCTGAAGTCGATGACGTTGTTGTTTAGAAGCTCAACAGGCTGGGAGAAGTCTCCGGAGGCCTGCCGACATGAACACTGTAGAACAACACGGACGTAAGTTTTGGGACGTCACCCATCGATTTCTGACGGGACGTTTTTATCAAACTCTGGATTTTGTTTTTTGTTTTTTTGCTCGCTGCAATCATTTTCAGTAACTAGAGTCAGAAAGACGAAGCCTGGGTGAAGCTGAGGTGGGATGGGCAGCAATGAGCAACCACCAGGGCTGACTGTGATTGGCTCAAACATCTGTCAGTCAGTCAAACACACCTCAAAACATGCTTCTTTTTAAAGAAATAGTTTGACATTTGGGGAAATATGCTTATTCGCTTTCTTGCCGATTTGCAGCCGCTTAGCTTAGCTTAGCATAAAGATCAGAAGTTTTACAGACTCTTTTGTCCTCATTGCTTTCATACTGTAGTAATGAATATAGTGTTCATTGTAGAGTTGAAGTGGGAGGAGATATTTCAGACACCCCTTGTTCTGGAAGTCGGTGTTTATCTTTCCCATAGACAATGAGTCTACGGCTCGGATCGGTGTGAAACTCTCACGTTTGAATCATCAGTACAAAAGATTAACAACTGCTTTAGAAAATATCTGGTTCTTTGATTTAAAAAGTCAAAGGTACAAGCTTGTGTACATAAAAACTTCAAGGTATAAGTTAAATACGACTCCCATGGTGCATTTCGGGCAAGAAACTCTTGACGTGCGCCGCTAACGTTGGGTGGAAGCTAAAGATTGCAGTGTTGAGAAGGCTAGGCTAGGAAAGGTGGGTTTTGTTACCTTTGGACAAAGCCAGGCTAGCTGTTTCCCCCCGTTTCCAGTCTCTGTGCTAAGCTAAGCTAAGCTAAGCTAACCGGCTGTTGGCTGTAGTCTTGTATGAGATGTGAGAGAGGTATTGATCTTCAGGTCTAACTCTCGGCAAGAAAATGAATAAGCGTATTTCCTAAAATGTCTACTCTATTTTTTTTAAGCCGTAGTATTCTCATTATTTAATCAAATCGACTCATTAAGAGATGGGAAATAAAAAAAATTAAAAATTCAATTTTGAATTTTAATAGAGAAGTTGGGACTTTTTCAGTAGATTTTGGAGTTTCCAGCATCTAGTGGCCATTAGAGGAACTGCAGCTGGAGGCTCCTCTTCATCAGCTGTGATGGTTGCTGCTCGAATCAAAGAGATTTAAAAAAAAAAAAAAAAAAAAACAATGAAAGACTGTCGGTGCCTTAGTCAATGAGGCCAGAGATGTTACAGCGCCACCCTGCTGTCTGGCCGAGGAAGTACAGCTGTCTGCTGGGTGACGACCTGCCGACGACCTCCAGTCTGATCCCAGTAGAAACCAGTAGCTCTCCTGTTACCTGGACTTTACAATGTTTTAACTCTGATTGTGCAGGCAGCACTTGATTGGCTGTGAACCTGTCATGCACCCGCCCCCCCCCCCCTTTAGCTTCGGTATGCTTCGGTTATTTTGTAGATTTTTAGGTGTGACACTGAATTCACTTTCTTTCCTTTTATTGATTTTTTTTTTTTTTAATGTGATAGCTCTATGTTTATATCAAGTCAACTGATTTTGATTATGGACGGTGTAAACTGTTACTACCTGTTTCTTTTTTAAGAATAGCATTTTTACAGTCAATGTATTTACTTTCTAATTTATTTTCCTCTTTTAATTTAGCAATCATTCTTCATTTTAGACTGACTAAGGCAAGGAGAGTGAAGCTGACTGTTAACTTTGGGTCATTTAACCTGTGGAAGGTGGTTTGTTGCTAGTTTGTTTTGCGATCATGAAGCACACGCACCTCATCTTTAACATCTAAAAAAAGAAAGTGATAATGCTTTGTCTGGTTTTGGGGTTTTCCATGTTTAAGTTTGTGGTTTGTGTGTCCCATGTAGATGTCCAAATAATGAGAGAGATAATAGAGAAATTAACGCTACTGTGCTGCTCCTGCTCTTTCCTTTTCTTTTCAAAACTGTAACATGTTCAGTACATAAAGTGGGAGGCAATAATAAAGAACTTTCTGCAGTCTGAAGTTTTACAGACTTTATTTTTGTCCTCATGTTGCTTTCATACAGTAGTTATTAATATAGTATCCTGCATACATGTTAAGTAGGTACATTATAGAGTCGGTGGGAGGAGACATTTGAGGTGCCCCTTGTTCTGGAAGTAAATGTAAAGTAAATTTTTTTCAATGTGTCCACGCTCGGATTGGTGTGAAACTCTCACGTTTGAATCATCAGTACAAAAGATTATCTGGTTCTTTGATTTAAAAAGTCGAAGGTACAAGCTTGTGTACATAAAAACTTCAAGGTTATAAGTTAAATACGACTCTGGTGCATTTTGTCGAGAATGACGTATGGCGCTAACGTTGGGTGGAAGCTAAAGATTGCAGTGTTGAGAAGGCTAGGCTAGGAAAGGTGGGTTTTGTTACCTTTTAGACAGAGCTAGGATAGCTGTTTCCCCCTGTTTCCAGTCTTTATGCTAAGCTAAGCTAACCGGCTGTTGGCTCTAGTCTTGTATGAGATATGAGAGAGGTATTGATCTTCATGTCTAACTCTTGGCAAGAAAGTCCTGCAGTATATCCTAAAATGTCTTTTTTTTTAAGCTGTAGTATTCTCATTATTGAATAAAATCAACTCATTAAAAAAAGGGAAATAAACTTACAAAGTTACAAGCTTGTGTACATAAAAACTTCAAGGTATAAGTTAAATATGACTCCCAAGGTGCATTTCAGCAAGAAACACCCAATCACAAAGCTTTAAACTCTGACGTGCAACACTAACGACAAAAGATTACACTGTTGAGAAAACTAAAAACTCAATCTGCAGCTTAAGTCAGTTCACTTTTAGCTTCTGGACCAATTTTGGATGATTTCTGCGAAATGGCACCACGTTTTTTTCTCAATCTCAAAACGAAGCATTTTGAATTTGTGTTTGCGCCTCTGACTGGCTTCTTCTTCATGGCAACGGCAGCTCATGGGTATTGTAGTGTTCAGACCCATCTGCCGTGCCAAAATGACGATTTCTCAGAAACTAAGTTGACGTAATTAAAACTGTTGGCCAAAACAGGAACCTATTAGATAGTTACAATAACCGGAAGAGTCCTGAGTTTCTGTGTTGAAAGAACAAATTGAAATGGGAACAGAATGATGATAAAATCCCCATCAAAAGGTAACAGAACCCAGAGACACAAAGAGATCAATATTATTATTTCCTGTGACCTTCATCAGGTTACAGACTGTCACCTGTTGGAGTGGTGTGTGTGTGTGTTGTGCTCAGGTGTGTCAGGGGTAGAAAGTCTGAGATCAGCTTAGTTTAAATGACATTAGCGCCATCTGGTGGGAGAAAAAGCAGTTGTTTGATTCAGCGCCTGTCTGACAGCTGTGGAAGAAGTACTCAGATCTTTACTGAAGTCAAAGTAGCAATAAATACTCTGTTACAAGTAAAAGTCCCACATTCAAAATTTTATTTAAGTAAAAGTACAAAAGTATTAGCATCAAACTGTACTTAAAATACCAAAAGTAAAAGTACTCATTATGGAGAATGGTCTATTACAGAATAATGTGTATTTAATGTAATGTTAATTTTAATTACTTTATATACTGCTGTATAATTTGCGAATTTCCCTCCAGGGATCAATAAAGTTTTATCTTAATCTATAATAGTGCATCATAATTGGTTTGGTGATTGTGTTTTGTGTTATTAATCTGAATCTGAAAGTAACTTGTAATTAAAGCTGTCAAATAAATGTAGTGGAGTAAAAAGCAACATAAAACGGAAATACTTAAGTAAAGTACAAGTTCCTCAAAACTGTACTTATGTAGAGAGTAAATGTACCTTCTACTACTGCCTGTCTGACACAGCGTTTACAAAAACATTGATCAGCTCTGACTGCGCTGACAGATAGATAGGGATTTTAAGGACTGATTGGGTAACTACTGTATTTGAATGCATACTATTCATTTGAGTAGTAATGCTGTGTTTTAATACATTAAAATACCTGGTTCAGTTGCTTGTTTCTTCAGTTATCTTCCACAATTTTTCCCCTTCCTCATTTTTTTTTCATCATCTTCGTCTTTTTGTGTTTGTGTTAGTTTCTGCAACATGATTGTGCTGCCATTGTGTTCAGGACTTTTGAAACAGAAATATAGATCAAGAGAACTTCCCGGTTAAATAAACTCTAAAAAAAACATCTCTAAGATACAAGTTAGTGCAGCGCTGTTGTGCTGGTTTGCCTTGGATTGTACTTACCAAAGCCTATCCAGACAATAAGAGATAAAGTGGTGAGTTATCTCGCGTTATGTCTTTGGTCTGTTTTCAGCTGTTTCCCCGCCTCTTCATTTAAACCTGAGCTCAAATAAGAACACAGTGCTATTTGTGTTATTTTCAGACCCTCTGAAAGTTCTTATTAGCTGACAGATTTGACCAAACTAAGGCTGCTATGTCAAACTGTGTCTTCTCCTAAACCTCGATGGAAAACGTCATGAGGTCGAGGAAAGATGTGAAGGAGAATTCATAAGGACTTAGGAAAAGACAGAATTAGTCTGCTCTCACACTAGGCTACGTAATTATGCAATGATGGATGTTATTGACGTGGGTCTGCCGTGGTCACTTCAAATGTTGCTGCTGCAAGGAATTGTGGGACGGCATTATCTCTTTTCCTTTGGTAAAGGATGGTCCAGTGTACCCTATGCTGAAGGAGATAAGAAAGGAAGCATTGAAGCACCTTGCCTTAGCATTTAGAGAATTCGAGCAGCTCTTATCACGGCTGCTGCTTAGATACTTCAGGGTCATTTCACTCAGTTAGGAACCTTCCTGAGCAAAGTAAAAGTATAGGCCCAGGACATGAATATTTAAAGAGACTCAGGTTGAGCCAAAGATATGAAAATCTGCAGACAGTTTTATTAAATTGACAAATTGTATCTGTACAGCAAAATCAAATCTCACAATGATAAATCCGTTACGTCTTCATATTACATGGCATAATGTAAAAAGAAAAAAACTGCACACCGATAAAGTTTGTACACGGAGAGACTTGCGTTCAAAAACTGGTTATGATAGCTGTGTTTATTTCCCGACGCAGACACATACAGGAAACACAAAGATCATTTAGAAAAGCTCAAAGCAGCGAGCCGTTGGTTTCGGCTCGGCTTCCAGGTAGAGGACGTTTCTTTTTTCCACACTCCAAATCCTTCGAGAATGTGTTTACAAATGACTTGCAACGTCAGCTTCGTTAACTTTTGTAAATGAGCAGAAAATATCGTGTATATGCTGCACACACTCTTCATCTGTGTGGTGACTTTTTCTGGTTTTGAAATCATTCACAAATATTAACATACAACCAAAAGCCGCAAAACATTTGTTAAAAAAAGAAAGGTGCGGTTACTTTGTTTTTTTTTTTTAAGAAATCTTTTTACAAATGAACTGAGGCTCATTGTCCAATCAGCTGATGTCAGCGATCGAACGTACATCAGGTTAAAGTGCAAAATAAAAAGTTCATCAATCAGAAAAGAAATTTGAAATGCAAAATAATGTTTGCATCTCTTTAGTTACAAATAAAGTTACGAGTCATTTGCCTGAAAAACAATAATATGTTCATGGCTGTAAAATGCTGAGCGATTATTTCCACATTGGTTTCGAAAATTGATTGACAGGATTTTGTTGTAATGTCCGCACGAAGCCAAACATCATTTCTAACTTTCCTTTTTCTTTTATAGAACTATCTGATGCTGACAATCATCAGCAGTTGTTGTTTGTAAGGAAAAGCCTCTGAAACAGCATTTAGATGACGGGACACTAAAAGTTAGTTTAACATCGTCTGGTACAGATATTTTGCTCATATGCGTCACGTACTGTATATATGTATTATGGAAGTGAACATGTACATAGATATTAGTCAGCTCAAGCTTCAGGCGATATATGTGGAAATAAATCAGAATGATCTGAATCAGATAATCAGTCATGTGCAACTTTGATCTAAACACACTGCAGTCAAGACCACTTAAAGCTGCTTTAATTGAGTTTTTTGGCCACTTGGGGGCAGCAGAACAAGCTGTTTGGTGCTGGACAGGTGGCGTGCAGTGGGGAGCCAGGAGGCGATTAGCTTAGCTTAGCATAAAGACTGGAAGCAGAGGGAAACGGCTAGCCTGGCTCTGTCCAAAGTTTAAAATACACCTACCAACATCTCTAAAGATCACAGATTAACACGTTGTATCTCGTTTGTTTAATCCGTACAGAAACTGCAGGAAGTCACTGCACCCGGCAGCCAAAAGCAAATAGTTCCAGTACGTAACTCCCCGTGAAACCACAAGTTGTTGTTTTTACGTTTCCGTTTATGTACAGATCAAACAAATGAGATAGTGTGTTAATTTGTGAGCTTTAGAGGTGTTAGTGGGCGTATTTATTACCTTTGGACAGAGCCAGGCTAGCTGTTTCCCCCTGCCTCCAGTCTTTATGCTAAGCTAGGCTAATTTAAAGAGATAAAGCTATTATCTTTCAACCCTGTGTGAAAATTTGAAAAAAAAAAACGGAAATGATTACCTCTGACTTGTATATGTGCCTATTTCAGACAGTGTCTGAAGTTTACATGCGGGTTGTTTTGAGTGTAAATGCAGGATATGACTTTAGAAGTTGGTGGAAACAAACATCAAATAATTAGATCAGGGCCGAACATTTAGAAGTGGGCTGCAGACCTGCAGAGAAAACAAGGCCTGAGGGAAAGCATGTCGATGGGTTAGCAGCTCAGTGCAGGTTTAACAGCGTGGTCTGACCTCTAGCATGTCGTTGGTACATAAATTATCAGACATTTGAAAAAATGCAGAGAAAACCAACTGTTTTTACATGAGTCTCCTGTTTGAATCCATTTTAACAATCACTTCCTCCCTCACAAAACAAAGAAAACTGCTCATGTTTGCGCACTGGCAGGTTGTTCAGTTATAAAATGCGGAAAACAAAGCCTCTGAGTGACAGACTGTGTTGGTTCATTAAAGGCAACAGAGAACGGAGATTGGGGACTAAACAGGAAATGGTGAAAATATGAAGAAGATTCTTTATAATCCAAAAAGTTGAGGTGGCTGATCTGGTCCAAATGTAGAGAGCCGTACCTGGCGAGCTGGACGAGATCCTGTACAGGAGTGAAGAGGACGGGAAAACGTTTGAAAGCAACAGGAGTTTGCCCCCAAGATTTCAAGTTGCTCCGTGTGCGATTCAGGCAGCCGCAGTCACTTAGAAAGAAAACAATTTCCTGTTGCTCTACATGCTCCAGCCTCCATTAAATATCACAAAAAAGCATCAGGACTCAACGAGTGGAAAGCAATCCTAACCTCAGAAGCAGCAGCCCTCAGTCACATCATGAACAGCGCTTATTTAGAAATGACCCCGAACAACATCCTCGGCAAAAGCAGATTTGTTGGGAGAAAAATACGACCAAGGAAAAACGCTCCAATCAGACAGTCAGTGCTCTCTCGAAGTTTGGAGATGCCCAAATGGAGGTGAAAGGTTTTCGTGAAAGTCGGTGGGGGGGGCGTTTTGCATTTGATGCAAATATTCAGCAGCAGCCAATAAACAGAGAGAGAGTTCCAGATGTGAGAACTGGCGTTGGCACTGTGCAGGTTGGCTGGTTACAGACCGGGCATCTGAGAGAGGAAGAGGAGGAGGAGGAGGAGGAGGAAGAGGGAGAAGAGGAGGAGGAGGAAGAGGAGGAGGAAAGTGCGAGGAGTCAGTCTTTGTCCGAGCGCTCGTCCTCTACCGGTCCTTCAGTTCTCGCGTCACTCGCTTGGTGATCCGACCACACAGCAGCCCCACCAGGAAGAGGATGCACACGCTCAGTGCAATCATTAACAGGATGTAGTTCTTGGAGGGCGACGTCATCACCTGCACGGCCAGGTCTGAGAAGCCCTCTGCTGGCGCCACCTGCAGGACAGAGGGAGAGGTTAGTGTGGTAGCAAAGTAATACAGCTGTTTAGCCATTCTCGCGGTGTGTCTCTTGGGATGGAGATGTTTGTTTGTCTGTTGGTCAACACTTCGATCCAGACTGAAATATCCTGACAACCACTGGATGGATTACCATGAACGTTTGTTCAGACATTCACGGATCCTAGACGAGGTTTCCTGATGACTTTTCCTCTGGTGCCACCAGAAAGTTGTCATTGTGGTTGTTTTTGGATGGATTGATATGAAGTTTGGTCCAAACATTCATGGTCCCCAGAGGATGAATTGTTCAAATCCTTAAAATCCTTCCCACTGCTTTTACTGTAATTTATTTTTGCCCCACTCTTTAATATCTATATAGGATTATTAATGACACTAATAACTAGACTGTAAAGCTCACTGTTTTGTTTTTTTAATCTTCTTTTCTGGTTTCTAGTTTAAATAATAAAAAGGGGCCTCCAGTTTGAATTGCAGTGACCATGAGATCCAACGGTCAAGGAAGCATTCATCCAAATTTGTGTTTTTTAGTCACTCAAGCGGCGTGGATCCAGTTATGGCATAGTTGGTCGTTTGGTCAGTCCACCACTTTGGTCCAGACTTAAACAAGTACTGGATGAATTAGGACGGATCCTTCTGACTTTTCATCCAGCGCCACCATGAGGTTGACATTTGTTGTTTTTAGTGAAATGTCTCACCAACTATTGGATAGATTGCCATTAAACGTTGTACAGATATTCATGTTCCCCAGAGGATGAACTGTAATAACTTTGTTGACTATAATAACAAATTTTTCCTCTAGCGCCACCATCAGGTCCAAAGACTTTGGTTTATGATCAAATACCTGCAAACCTAAAGACATTCCCATCAGCCTCAGCTGTACTGCGCTAATTTACAAATGTTAGCATGCTAACACTCTAAACTAAGATGGTAAACATTAGCATGTTAGCATACTGACATTAGCATTTAGCTGAAAGCACCGCTGTGCCTAAGACCAAACAACAAATTTGTCGGTTTAGGGAGAAATTCGTGCTGGAACTATTTTTCATCGGGTTGAAAGAAGTAGCTCCAGCACCATAAACTCCCCATAAAATCACAACCTGTCATTTTGACATTTCTGTTCAAACAAAAGAGATACAATGAAATGTCAATATGTGAGTTTTAAAGGTGTTGGTAAGCGTATTTTTGAGCTTTGGAGAAAGCCAGGCTAGCTTTTCCCCCGTTTCCAGTGCTAATGCTAAACTAAGCTAATCGCCTCCTGGCTCTAACTACTCATAGATATGATGAGAGTGGTGTCAATCTTATCGAACTTTTAGCAAGAAAACGAATAAGTGAATTTCCCAAAATGTCAAAATATTCCTGTAAGCTAATGAGCTAATATACAAATAAAACAGTGATAATTAAAGATGTAAAATAAAATGAGGCATAAAGACTAAACAACAAAAAAGTAGATATACACATATGTGTTGGTTCAAATCTACCTCAGATGACATTTGGTACCTCCCTTTTTTATTAACCTAAAGAATAAGAATAAAAAACATAAAATTAAACATTTAAAGTCTTATTAAGACTCTGCAGGAGCCGTGACGAGGTGAAGTGCCTCCTCCCGGTGTTTACCTTTGCAGCGTAGCTCCACATGTCGATGCGGTCTTGAAGTCGTTTCTTACACTCAGGCTGCAGACGGACTCTCTTGTCCTGTAACGCCTCCATCAGACACGACATCTCTGCATGATGAGGAGGAGCAACACATTAAGACACTCAAACACACAGAGGAGCATCTCACTGAAGAAGATAAAGGCTTCTATCAAAGTTCTGTACAAATATAAATATATTGTGTGAAAGCACCCACGTCGTCCTCTGCCGGGTGTGATGGCAGCACAGTGGTGTTTGAGGTCCAGAGCGCAGGCTGTGTGGAGGACCGGGTCCACAAAGATGTCCGCCTTACTCTCCTTCAGCATGTTCAGGACTTCCTGCAAACATGAGGAACAACAAAGAAAGGAGGAAGACTGAGCAAACAAAGCTGAGTTTCTGCACCAACAGCGAGTCCATTCAGACCACATGCTGAATCATGATGGACAACGGAGTGAAGTCCAGGTGGAGTCCAATCAAACCGCATAGCTACATCAGTACCGTCTGTTTTATAGTGTACTAAGATGATCTGAAACTATCTTTGGAACATTTGTGCATCAACACTAAAGTCTTTTTGAGATTTAGAGAGACTCACAAAAGAGTGGCTCAGTCCAAGACTTCAGCTGGAGCTCAACTCATCCCCACATCCACATACTGTCTGAGGATTTTCAGTTAACATCAAGATAAAGTCATAACCAACGATAACTTTGGGCCAAATAATCCTAAATCAGTGCACTGGAAGGATCAATAAGTGTAAATAATGTTTACCTTTTTACAGCCATCCTGTTTGATTTTCAGCAAGTTGACTTTCAGACACTCTTCCACCTGACCGGTCTGCTCCTGAGCTGCTGCCTCCTCCGCACACAACCTGGAGATCTGCAGGAGAGGAGGAGGAGAAAGGAGAGGAGAGGAGACAGGAGAGAAGAGGAGAGGAAACAGGAGAGGAGAGGAGAGGAGAGGAAACAGGAGAGGAGAAGAAGAGGAGGGGAGAGGAGAGGAGAAGAAGAGGAGGGGAGAAGAAGAGGAGGGGAGAGGAGAGGAGAGGAAACGGGAGAGGAGAAGAAGAGGAGGGAGAGGAGAAGAAGAGGAGGGAGAGGAGAAGAAGAGGAGGGGAGAGGAGAGGAAACAGGAGAGAAGAGCAGAAGAGAGGATAGGAGGAAAAGAGGAGAGGAGAAGAGGAGAGGAGAAGAGAAGAGAGGAGAGGAGGAGGAGAGGAGGAGAAGAGGAGAGGAGAGGAAACAGGAGAGGAGAGGGAAGAAGAGACAGGAAATTATAATTAAGGAAAAGAAAGAGTGGGTTTGGTGCAGAGACAGCCAGACAGGGTTTACGTGTGTACGTGTGTGTACGTGTGTGTGCGTGTGCGTGTGCATGTGCATGTGCGTGTGCGTGTGCGTGTGCGTGTACCTCATCTGAGCAGTGCATCTGCAGCTGCGGGTCCAGTCTGTAGTCGAGCGCCGACTCTTGGAGGATCACTCTGATCTGGTCTTCACAGTCCGGAGACAACCTCTGAACCAAACCCCAGCCAGAAAACACACAATTTAATACAACCACCATCAGTGTTTCTGAATTCATTCTTTTTTGCCATTACAAGATGCACATATTTAATAGTAGAAACAATGTACCTATACTTTCAAAACCAACACAACTTTATAGGACTACAAGAAATATTTTTTTCATTTAAATTATTCAATGGTTAGATCTGAGTGAAGTGTAGATCTTTGAGGTTAACTATCCCACATTTGTGTTCAAATTTTATTTATTGCTGGTTTGATGCCCTTTTTTATCCTTTTACCACTTTATCCTTAAGTTTTATTGTTTGTCTAAATCTATCTATATATTTGCTGTAGTCTCCATCAGAGGTTTTAGGAAGCTGATTGTGACGTAGTCGTGGACTGACCTGGTCTGCGTATTTGAGTTTGAGGCAGGCGATGACCTGACCCTCCAGCTCGCTGTCCTCGCTCGCCTTGTTCAGGATGGGCTGGCAGAACTTTGGGATGTCGGCTCGACAAGCTTTTCTCAACACCGGGTTCAACCTGTAGTCTGGAGGAGGAGGAAGAGGAGGAGGAGGAGGAGGAGGATGGAGTCAGTGAGGTTGAGTCAGATCGGGTTCAGATTCAGTAAATCTCCAGAGCTTTGACTGACCTGTGTTCTGTGTGATCTGCCTCTTGGTGATCATCTGTTTACACTTGGGGTCCATCAGCTCGCTGTTCTTGTTCTGTTTCAGACACTGAAGGACGTTCCTGGCATCTGCGTCGGTACAGAACCGCTGCAGGAGAGTGTTTGTGATTCCGTCAAAAACCAAACCGCTTCAAGTTTATTTGGATTTATTACAACCGCTGAGGTCTGGGAACACGGCGACGTCGCTACAACGAGGCCAACAGTTTAACCAGATTATCTAAACCACTTTATATGAAGTACATTCACTCAAATACTGTACTTAAGTACAATTTTGAGGTACTTGTACTTTAGTTGAGTGTTTCTATGTTCTGCTACTTTATACTTCTACTCCACTACCTTTATTTGACTTTTCAGATTTAGATTTTACATAAAAAACATCTGATAAGTTTATAATACAATGCATTGTTAAAGATTAAACCACTGGTTTCCAATCTTATTGGCTTGTGATCCCTTAGTAAAATAAAAACTGTGTCTGGTTGGAGCAAATGATTTCCTGTCTAAACTTCAAATGGAGGTAAAGTTTTCCAATATTTCGCAACAAAAGTAAAGATCAGAGAAAACGCCCCAATATCAATACAGATTTTTGTATCAGAACTTGTTGTTTTTTCTTCTTTCGTCTCCCGTTAATCGTCTCACGACCCCTCAGATTTATCTCGTGACCCTTTGGAGGGGCCCAACCCCTAGTTTGGGAACCACTTCACTAAACAACCTAACTGTATATAAAGTAGTTAAAACCAGCTCCACCTCGAGCAGCTACAACAGTAAAATGCTGCTCTGACATTTGATGCATCAGTATTAACAATCTATTATATAATATATATTAATAAGTCAGTCAAGGGCCATTTTTCTGTAGAACGAGTACTTTTACTTTTGATACATTTAGCTGATAATACTTCTGTACTTTAACTTGTGATGGAGTATTCTTACATAGTTGTTTTGGTACTTTTCCTTAAGTAAAAGGAACTGAGTACTTCTTCCTCACACTGGTCAAAGTTGAAGCAGGAAGTCGGCCTGTAAACTGTGAGAGATGCAACGAACAGTTTAGGTAATACATTTACATTTTGTCTAACCTGGGGGTTTGTTTACAATCTGTCTGATCGTGTTTCTGTTAGCGACGCTTCCGTGTTCCCAGATCTCAGCGATTCAATTTGTACAGCTGTTAGTACAAAACTACCAATAAGAATGATGGTCAGACCTACGTTGTATGAAACCATAATTGTCTTTTAGAACACACTATACACAAACAAACTCAGCACTATGAATACAGTGTTTTATGATATACTGCATGTTGCCAAACATATCAATTATTGCACATCAAAATAAGTTCTATTGGTATCAGATGTAAAAATCCCCCCCCCTCCTCCTCCTCCTCCTCCTCTTCGTCACCTTGATCATCTGTTTGCAGACCCTCATCAGCTGGTAGTCGAGCTCGGGGTCGGTCATCTCCACCTCCTGCAGCCTGAAGATCCGCTGGTGGCAGCGCTGACTGAGCTGCTTCTTCTGCTCCTTCAGACACTCGATCATCTGAGGAGCAGCCGGGGGCGGAGGAGAGAAGGGAGGAGGGACAAAAGAGGGGATGAACAAAGTGAGGAGGAGAGAGAGGGAAGGATGGAGGGAAGGGGAAGAGCAGAGGAGGGAGAAAGGAGGAGAAAATGTCTAACATTTCTGTTTACGTTTACAATGTGATTTTTTTCAGCTGTCTCTACTGATGGTCGTTACCTGAGCGTTACCAAAGGCCACGTTGGGACACAGACGACTGATGTCGGACTTACAGGGATCGTACAACTCTGGTTCCAACCGAATATCCTCCGACTGAGAGGGAAGGAGCGGAGAAAGGGGAGTTTTAAATTACAAATGTTAACAAAAGTTTCATTAGCTAGAAAGTTTACCAGCAAACTAAATACAGTGATCAACCGCTTATATGGCTCAAAAAGCTTGGGACAGAATCTTCCTATACAAATGCTGTTTAAATAATTCGCTTATAGTAATCAAGTCGCTTACAGTGTTCATTTGGGGTGTTTTCGTACAGTATGGTCATTTGAAAGGTATTTCAAACAGCTGTACTGTGTCTTGAAACAGTCAATAAAAGTCAGTAAATAGCGAAGCTGTCTGTTTCTTTACTTTATATCCATGTAATACATATACAAATGTCAATAAGATGGTAATCTGCATGAGAAATGAAAAAGAAAAGAAAATCTGGTTATAATAATTTATAGTGATCAATTTGACCCAGTTTAGACATGATCTCTATAAGAGGTTTCCACTGTAGTAGAAGCTTGTTTTCACACTTGGTCTGATTTTGAGACTTCTTTGTGTATTATGAGGTATTTCCCTCAGACTGTGCTGGATTAGATTTAGTGAAAAAGCTTTTATTGAACTTGGTTGGGGTCCAGAAAACTGCTCTTGGGTCCAACACAAAACGCTGGTCTGTAGTTTCCTTTGAGCAAGAGCTGGTGTGCAGAGTCACCAAATGTGAGCAATGTGATTGGCTTAGAAGGCATCAGTCATCAGGGACATTATTCCTTATGTTGATTTATTTAAATCATATCAGGAAATATATATAATTTGCAGGGTTTTTTTATATGCTGGGTCCCACTGTGCTTTGAGCTAAATGCTAACATCACCATGCTAACATGCTCACAATGACAATGCTATCATGCTGATGTTTAACAGGTATAATTTTTTGCAATATTCATTTGCTCGCTTGCTTAGCTAATGTATGCTAACATTTGCTAATTACACTATTCAAAGTACAGCTGATGGGAGTCTCATTGGTTTTGCAGGTGTTTGGTCATAAACACAAAATTAGAAATGAATTGAAATGTTGACCTGACACTATGAAAAGTCAGGGGATCAGCTGTGTGTGTGTGTGTGTGTGTCAGGCACCATCTCCAGCTCCTCCACCCGCAGCTGTTTACGACACTTGAGTGAAACCCGCTGCTCCTTCGCCTCCTGCAGCGTGTCGTTCCTCACCGTGGTGCTGAGGCAGATGACCACATCCACCCTGCGGGGCGACGGACACGATGGGAAAGCGTGAGAATTATGTCCAGTTCAATCTCATCAACCGGACGCACAAAACACTTTGAACTAACCGGCTGCTCACAAAGTGTAAAGGGAAGAACGGGGAAAAAAGCTTCAAATCCAAATGAAGTTTTCAGTTTTCTGGATGTTTTCGTGGAAACTGAACTCACTTTTTCTTGATGTTTGGACACAAGCGCAGAACGTCCTCCTTACAGGCCATCTTGAACTTATAGGAGAACCGGAAATCCTTCATTTGAACCTGAAAGTTGAGTGCAGGGAGGGAGAATTTATTGATATCGCTCATATAAAACAGCAACAACCAAAGCAAAACAGTGTCATCTGTCTCCTTAATTTTACATCTTTCTCTCTTTTGTCCTGCTGGATCTTGTTACAATTCAATATCACAGAGGGAAGCATTAAAGTTTCACACTGAGCAAGTCAGTGTTTACATGAAAGTCCAGCTGTTTCAGATGGTACTTTCACAGAAGAACAGAAGAACAAAAACTGCTAATGTTAATTAATTTGATGTGGACGTTATTTTAACGTTAAAAAAATATCTGAAACTAACTAACTGTAATCTAATGTGAAACACTTTAGGAAAGATCAAGCAAAGGTGTGTGAATGACAGAGAAACAGAGAAGCGCTGCCGAGGCCTCACAATCCTTTACATTTATATTAATAATAGAAAATGTGCCTTGGCCTAATTTTACACCAAACTCCACTGAAATATATCAAGATATAAACACAAACAGGACTGAATGAAACTTCCTCAGCAGAGGCAACAAAAGGGTTAAAAGACACAGAAAGATCATTTGGATTTAGTGAATATGAAAACTGCTGCTGTTCGTTTTACATTAACTTTTTAATTTATAAAAGTACTTAGTACAGTGAAACTAGAAAAGCAAAATGAACATGGAGCACGTGTACAGTGTACACAGAGACAGATGTTGTCATGGTAACTGACCAGCTGGAAGTGAGTGACGCCGACTGAACACTTCTCGTTCATCTCCTTCTGGTGTTTATTCTGAACCAAACACTCCATGAGATCACCGGTATCGATCTGGTTATCAGCTACATCCTACACACACACACACACACACACACACACACACACACACACACACACACACACACACACACACAGGTAAACGGTCCAAAACATTATTATTTACATGTAATTAAAGGAAACAAAACACACCTGAAATATGAATGAGGTGCTCAGAAAGTGTTAACTCTTGAACCACTTTAGCAGAATGTCTGCACGTCCTCCAGAGAGCAAATTCAGTTTTTAAGATCATTTTTTATGGATGAAAGTATTGATCAAGCAGTGATTTTGTCCTGATGGTGGCACTTGACAAAAATTAGGACTCATTGCTTTTGTGGCCATAAATAAATATACATTGCTAATTTAACGGTGTTAAAAATGACTGAAGTGTTAAGTCCAAACCTCTCTAACAACCTGATTTTCTTCATACTGTGAACATTTGCACAATCCATCCTCTTCATTTTAAACACTGTACATTTAAAAAAAAAAACAGACATATTTCCCCTTTTTAATATATTTTTCATAGTTTTTATTCTTACTTTCTTTTGACTTTTGCAGTACTTGTTTGTTTCTTTTCTCTCACTATATTTATGGTGACTTATGCACTAAAAGAACAAGGCAAATTCTGTGTATGTGGAAACAAACTTGGCAATAAACCTGTTTGTGATTCTGATTCACAAACTCAGGATTCATTGCACGGCTGATATATTTGTTTTCAACAGATTAGCAGGTGTTGTGTGTTATTTTGTGCATGTAACTCACGTGGCAGTGGGCCTGGGTGACGGGCTCACAGGCTCTGATGAGCAGAGCGTCGATCTGGATGTCCTGCAGCAGACGGAGAGACGGAGACAGGAAGTTCAAAAACATGCAGGTGAGAAGAAGAAACACTCATATCAACACCTCAGCTACTCAGGTGACCGTTCATTCTGGTTTCCACTTAATATTAATGACCTCTGACTCCAGCTCGGTCAGGTTGCCCACGACGTCCCTGCAGGCAGACACCAGGTCCTCCAAATGATCCTGCAGACACTCCAGCTCCTGGACACACACACACACACACACACACACAGATGTATTTAAATGGCTACAACATGCTTTTTGTGCTACAACATTTAAATTGTTTCAAGGTTTAATTACTTAAAAGGTTCCTGAGGGGTTTTCACTGTAAACAAACACGATTAGAGCCGTAATGATGAACCAGACAACCAGCAGAGGGCGCTCACACATCAATCACTGGGCTACAGTAGCAGGTATCAGCAGTATGAGCAGCATGTGTCCGTCTCACCTGTCCAGCGTCCGTCTTCTCGCTGCACCACTTGCCGAGATCCGTCATGCAGCGTTTCTGCAGCTCGGGGTCCAACTTCACATCCAGCGCCCTCTGGTGGAGAATCCTCTGAACCTCCACCTTACAGTCCCGAGATAACTGCAAACGCGCACACACACACACACACACACACACACACACACACACACACACACACACACACACACACACATCAGCTTGTACTAGAGCCTGAAGATACTGAATTGTTGAGGCTGATACCATTATTGGTATTATAGAACAGTATATTGGCCGATATTCGTTTAACATATAGGAACGTTTTCGATAAGGTTCCCTTAAATTTGTTTATTAAAAAATTGTGACCACAATTATATTATGAGAAACATTTTACAGTTGAAAACCTTGTCAGTGTTCTGTGGTGGACAAACTACGTAGTGGTGGCACGGTTTCTAAATGACCTCAAACACATCTTTGGCATTTCTGTTCAGCAGACACCGATATGTCTGTGATAAGCTAATGTTAGCTGGTAATATTGGTTCTAGTTTGTACATCTATTCTTGTGAGGACCCTCGCTGACTTACATAATGCATTACCCAGCCCCTAATGCTGCATTCAAAGCTACTGTAATTACCAGTTTCCGACCTGTAATTAGCATTAATGTCATCCTGTAGTTGCGACAGGGAAACTTTTTCTGGAAGCTCTGATATAACCAACTTACACATAATATGGAAGAGCCTGAAAAAGTGAAACAAACATGTAAAGCTGAAACGATTAGTCGATTGACAGAAAATGAATTAGCAACTGTTTTTATACTCGATTAATCATTTGTCATTTGAAAACTGCTGCTTTGACTTGTCTTAACATTATAGCGAACTGAATATCTTTGGGTTTTGGACAGTTGGTCGGACAAAACAAGCCATGTGGCGACATTAGCTTGGGTTCTAGGAAATTGTGAAGGCCATTCATCACTGTTTCCTGACGTTTTATAGACCAAACGATTAATCGATCAATTACTAAAAAGGTGATTATGAAAATAATCATTGGTTGCAGCCCTCATGTCCTCACATAAGCCAAAATATGTTGTTAATTAAACCCAAATTTAATGCATATAGTGGCATTAATCAATGGTTTCAGTTGGACATTCAGCTGCTAGTAGCAACCACTACTGGCAGAGTTCCACAGCAGTTTAACTGTTACCTATGGTTACGTCCACCCATAGGCTGTATACATGGATGTATTATAAGAACTGGATCTGAACCCAAAGATGGCGTCTATTCAGTCCAATGAGAATCGCTCGCCTGGCACATACGCCGAAAAAGTTTCTAGCTTCCGGGTTTATTTCCGGGTTATGCGGCCCACTGAATATGTGCAGTAGTGTTTCCCCCCGCTGGCCCCGCCCACGAGTTCCCGCTCGGCCCACAGACTTTACATTGTGATGACGGCACAGATTTTTAAATAGCTTTTCTCGGCTCGAGGAAAGTTTTACAAATATTAAAACCTCCACAGATCAAAAAAGCATAACAGAAAGAGTCATAATGGAGCTTGTTTGCAGTTGGAGGTGTCCTGTCAACAGTTTTACAGACGTCTCTTTTACAGTGGTGGTCTGTGGGGAAAATGCTTTTTGGGCCGCAGGGGAATTTTTCGCTGCAATACAGCGAGTGGCCACTGGAAAAAACTGGAAGCAAGACTGAGCGGCTGCGCCGTATCCAGTTCTATATTACATCCATGGCTGTATTTAAAGATGGACGACATGACAGCTCTCCAAAAGTGATGCCAAAACATCTGGATCGGCTGCAGTATAGGTCATAAGCCACGCCCCCTCCATGTTAGCGGATGGGACATGGACCAAACTGAAAAATCAAAGTACACGTCAAATTTTCTTTCTTTTTCTTCTCGCAAAGATGGTTTCTGTCATTTTTGGTAGTTCCTATCACGCTGATGTTTGTTCGTGTTCATTTTTCTGATAACTTTGGTTTTAATTAGTTATTTGATGCTATAAAAAGGGGGTGTGACGTCACGATTGACAACTGTGAGTGTGCTGTGATTGGTTCAGGCGGGTATGTGGGCGGGACCTCGATACTGCGGATCACTACTGCGCAGACTCTGGCTCCAAATCATATGATCACCAGCTAAACTACTGAGTGTCTATTACATAGGGAGTAGTGTTATGTAACTGTTAATTTACTGTTGGGCTAACTGTTATGTATTTTACAGTTTTTACTTTTACTCTGCTGTATTCTACCTGTTTGTTTACTAGATTAATTACCGTGTTGTACTTCCTGTGTGGACTTTATGTTGATCTTTCACTGCTGATACTTTATTTCTTCCTGGCATGAAACACAGTGGAACTGAGCTTGTTTAAACTTTAGGTTTTTTGTAACTGTACTAATTCATTTCTGCAATCACTCTTGTTTTTGGCATCTCTTATTTTCTACTATCCATCCTGTTTGATGTGAACCCTGAACTTAAACACAAAGCCAAGTCTTAAACAGCTTTTTGTGAACCAACTAAAATGTCCTCACTTTCCACTCTAAAAGTCTGAAACACACACATAATGATTACTGAGACCATATAATCATATCAAATCAAGTTGTCAAGGGGCTTCTCGCTGATGAAAGTAATTACCTAAATCAGGGCCAAGTGGACCTTCCTACTCGTTGCTTTTCGTGGAGACTCTGATTACATGGATATCAGGGCCAGTCAGGCTTCATTATCACAATCATGTGGCAGACGCTTTTGTTCAAAGTGCATCCCTCCGAAAAAAACAACTAAGATCATGTTCAGTGCTCCAGTACAAGTACTTAGACTTCTTTTAGAAATGAGATGCCAGTTAAGTGCCAGCGTGGGGTGTTGACGGGTGTAGTCTGGGTATTGTCTGGAGGCAGAAGAGCACAATTGTCGTGTAGGGTTTTGTAGGATTTGCCGATGGCTTGGAGGTAGGAAGGAGCAGTTCCCTTCACTGCACCGTAGACCAGCACCAGAGTCTGGAACTGGATGCGAGTTGCAGCAGGGAGGCAGTGTAGTAAACAGAGAAGTGGTGGGAGTGGTGTGGGAAGTTTTGTGCAGACATTCATGGTCCCTGGATGATAAATCCTAATCATTTACAAACTCATACAAAACACTGCTGCCAGAGTTTTTAACTGGTACAAAGAAAAGAGCTCACATCACTTCCTGATCTAAATCCTGAGCATGGCTTCCAGTTACTTTTAGGATTCATTTTAAAATGATTTACTGAGACAGCGGCTCATTACACAGTCAGCTGGACTGATCCTGGTACTGAACCTACAGAAGCACTCTGCCAGTGAAGGAGAGATCAGTTCAGAGGAGGTATTTCTATGAGATCACTAATGCCTGGTGCACAGTAGAGGATTCTCAAATCTTAACTGATTTTAAAAACATTACAGACCACAGACATAACGACAGATTTCAGAGTGGCGATTGCAGGGACTTCAGATCCCACAGAAACTTGCGTGATCAAACGTGACATCAGGAAAAAAACACAAACATGGAGGACAGTCGTCATCAGCTGGTTGCACTTGTGTGCTTTGTTTTGCACCAAAAAACAAACAAAAAAAAACAGTGGATGAAGTCATGGCTCAGAAGGCGGAATGAGCATGGCTTATACATTCTGCAGCGCGAGCTGGAAATAAAGTTACCCCGGTTGGTGACGCTTCCCGGTCAGCTCGCTCTCTTTGGCTATTGCGGGTTTCTGCTCAATATTCCATCGCTGTCCTTTCACACTACAGGACTTCAAGTCGTAAATATCAAACATGTTTGATATTCAGGAGACTCCGATCCAGACGGTAACATTAAGATTATGTCTGTAAACCCCTCACACTGCAGGATCATTTGGGCAGATAATCTGTTCAGACCAGCCTCGACTCAGGAACACCTCCGCAATTGTCGGGACGGGCGAATCTGACCCAGAATCTGCCCCATTATCCTCCAGTGTGGGGCCAGCATAAGCTCAGAGAAGAAATGATAACGTAGCGATTTTGATTACAAAATATTTACTTTGGCCAACTCCACCTGAGAAAAACAGTTTACTATTACTCAAAATATTACTCATAAAATTAAGATATTATAACCTTTAGATGGTGTTGATATGGACGATCAGGTAAATGCAGCAAAATGGAAACTTAAACGTCTCAAACAATCAACACAAACCACAACATCCGTCCACTATTCGTTTGAGCTATCACATATTATGTTCATTAACAATAGCCTAATTACATCAGCATGTTGGCATTGTCATTGTGAGCATGTTAGCATTTTGGCGTTAGCATTTAGCTCAGCCTCAGTACAGCCTCACAGAGCCGCTAGCATGGCTGAAAGTGATGAAGTCTGCGTGTACTTAATGAGCTATAACATGAAAAATTACTTTTAAATTTCCACCAGAATTAAATGAGTGATTTTAGTTGCTGCTGTTGGTGAGCTGCTGTTTATTTAAGCAGACAGAGTAACAAACTGGCGCTGCCTGGCCTTGCTGTGGAGCAGGAAGTCACACAAACACACCCCACCACATCAAATCACCCCGGCCTATCAGCGACTGACAGACATTAAATCACTGCCAACATCATAATCAATTTAACCCCTCACCAGGATCAATACCGACTGATTTAGGTGAACCACCGACCACTTACCTGCTCGTCTGGGTTTACCTGGAATTTAAAAACATCAGAGTTACACCTGCTGATCAGAGAGAGAGAGAGAGCATCCTACACACACCAACCCCGTTAATCCCACAAGACTCCAACATCAGAGTTCACCAAAAACCAGAATCCTTGATGCTGATAAAATAAAAATTTAAATACATCAAACCCTCTCCAGCGTTAGAAATCAGAGTGTGTGTTTGTGACGTCATCGTACCCGGCGTCCCTGCTCCTCGGTGCGGTAGGCGTGGCGGTAGAGGCAGGAGAAGACGGCGCCCGGCGGCATCAGCTCGCTGGTCTCGTTCCAGCCGTGTGTGTGGCACAGCCGAGCAGCGTCGCCCTGACACTTCTTATACAGGACGGGGTCCAGTCTGGGACACAAAGAGGGGCCATGACGAGACTCATTTCCTCCGTTTCACATGTTCAGTTTGAAGATTAAAGTCATAATTTTAGGATTCGTGCCAATATTCTGAGATTCTGATTTAGATTTCTGAAGGAAAAAAAGTCACAATTTGGAGATTAAAGTCTGAGGAAACTATATTTTTTTCACGTCATCTGGAGATTAACCTCATGACTCAAATAATTATTTTCACACGGCTCTAATACTCTGTCGGTCTGTGGGAAATGACCTCAGATATTTGGGACGCTTGCTCCTCTTATCTCCAATTCAGTATCGTACAATTGTTTTTGGCTCAATCATCACAACAGAGTTTCAGTGAACACAAAGAGCCACGCTGTCTCATATGTTGATGAAGACTCTGGAAAAAAGCAAGTAAGTGGACCTTGAGTTTAAACGATTAAGTCAAGAATGAAGTTTAAGTTTCAACGTTATCTGTTTGTGTAAATTGTCAAATTAAAACCAACAAACTGAAGTTACTCAAACCAGCTAAAAGGTGAAGAGCACTATTGTATTTTTGTTTGTAAAGGTGCTATATAAATAAAGTTATTATTATTATTATTATTATTATTATCATCATCATCATAAGAACGTCGACTGCTGATGGATCCAGATCTGTTTGTGGATTCAGACTCACTTCCAGTCTCTGGATATGAAGTACTGCAGCTCCAACAGCCGGTGTTCACAGTCCTCCACCATCTTCTCTGTGTACAGGTGCTCCATCAGGCACGACAGGATCCTACACACACACACACACACACACACACACACACACACACACACACACACACATTAGATGATGAACCAGTGTCTATTAGGGATATACACTATTAATGAATTATTTGTCATTCACACTCGTTTTAATCGAGGTTAAAGAACAAAAAGATGATTCAAAGAATATTTGACATAAGGTAGTGTTGGTTACAATGCACACAGTGTGTGTGTGTGTGTGTGTGTGTGTGTGTGTGTGTGTGTGTGTGCAGCTCACATTGGGTCTCCGTTGCGGATGTGTTTGCAGGCGGTCTGGATAACGGACTCGCAGGCCTCATTGAGCGCTCGGTCGATCCGGTAGTCGGCTCCAGGGTCGGCGGACTGGATCAACGTCTGCAGCTGCAGCAGAAAGAAACATTAAATATCAGCAGCTGGATTTCATTTATATTTTTAATATTTTATTTATTGATAAACAACCTATCAAACCCCCACTGACATACAGTCTGTTACAGTACAATGAACAATACTACCTGATTTATATGTTTAGTTCAGTATTTTATACTGTAAGTTTGTACGACAAAAACATATTTTATTTTCATTTTCAAACATTAAGTTTCTTGCAGAACATCCCATAAATTATTAGTATTTTTGCAAGAAAGCAGCCGGTCCAACTTAGTCAAAGTATCTACATAAAATCAATTTACACAAACGTGCCACATAGAAAAATTCACTTTTTACATTTTTATATATTTTGCTAATGTTGCTCATGATAATCTTATTTTATGTTTGCCCTTTGAGACATACTTTGTGATATTGGGCTATAATAAACTTTGACTTGACTAGTTTTTTGAGGACTTCACAGCTGTTCTAAAAACTGAATTTAAAAATGTCAGATTTCACAACAAGATGTTGAAGTGTAGAAAATCTCCACCAGCTGAGCCCGACAACTGAAAACAATTTTACGTGAATTAAAATACCCCACTAAGCTTTTATCAGACCACACACGAAAAGTAAAGCAAACTGTTTGTCGAGGCTAATGTCTATCTAATAAAACCACAGCAAAGGACAGTAATAACTAAGTATATTAGCTAGTGACTGCAGCCTCCTGCCTCTCAGCTGTTTGCTTCTCTTTTACACTGAAGCGTCAGTGACGGCTGTGACGGCTGTGGTCTTACGGCGCTCTGGCAGACGCTGTCGACGGTGGTGCTGCGGTCGCCGCGTCCGATCCTCATCAGGCAGTGCAGCGTGCGGCCCTTGCGGTGCAGGCCGGAGCAGTGGGCCTCGATCTCCGTCCGGCAGTGCAGCACGATCTCCGGACTCAGGGAGAAATCCTCCATCAGCATCCGCCGGTAGTCCAGCATCTCGCCCTGACACTCCCCGCTGACCGGACGACCTGCACAGCACAAGATCAGAGTGTTACTGACACGATTAAGGAGGTACGTAAATGGCATGTTTTTACATTTTATTAACATTTCCTTCTGATGATGTATGGATGCATCACCCAGCTTAGTCCAAGTCCCCCTTCATAAACCAACTGTGTTGCACTAAGATGATTTGGGAGATAATGATTGGTCCCCCCCTACTCACCGCGGTGCACAGCAGCCTCCAGACACAGCAGCAGGTACGACAGCCGGGCCTCGCGGGCTCGCGGCAGGTTGGTGTCCAGGCTGCAGCGCTGCTTCCTCAGGTCCAGCTTACAGGCTTTAGCCAGAGAGTAACTGACTCTGTAGTCCTGAGAGATCAGCTTCTGACGGGTGGTCAGAGCGTCACGGCACTGTGGAGGGGGTGGGAGAGTATTAAGCGAACAAGTCCAGTCACCAGTGAATTAGTGCGGCCCAGAGATACTGAGCTGGTCGTACCTTTTCTGACATGGCCTCTTCAAACTTGTGATTGAACAGACACTTGTAGACTTTCCCTTCTCCTGCCTGAGTCTGAGGACAGGACGAACGAAAGAGATCATATTTTTAAAAAACAGCAATAATTACCTCCACCTTGAGGTTCATGTTTATGGAGGACCGACACTGCCAAAATCACAAATAAATGACTCAATATATAAATTAATATTAAATATTTTTATATTAAAAATAAATGTAGGCATTAATTAATTGATAAAATGTGACATAAATTGATATTTATGTTTTAATTTGTTTCTATATTTATTTACCTTTGTATAAATTCTGGCAGTTTCGGTCCTCCATACGTGTTGTTTGTTTGTTTGTTATCAGAACAAACCTGTAAACATATTTTCATGGAATTTGGTGGAGAGTTAATCTATTGGCCAGCGATCTTTGAAAGGATTTCTTAACACTTAAACAAAGGGGATTTTTTTTTTTTTACAATTCCACCATTTTCTCATGAACTGCACTTACTGTCACTATGTGAGTCATTCTATAATTGAGGGTACTCAAGTCCATTGATGATAATGATTTTCTTCAGAAATATCCTATTTTACTGATTAATGGAAAGCATATTATAAATCAGACAAACATTTTGTGCACACTATGTTTCATTTGTGATAAAGTTTCTTACAAAGTGTTTTTAATTTGCTTAAAATCAATGACTGATACTGACTTTGAACCCTGATAATGGATCATTTCAATGTGGTCTGAATGTAGAAGCTTGTTTTGTATTATGTTTTGGAGCCAGGAGAGTTTCCTTACGTTCTGACAGAATCTCTCGCGGTCGTCTCGGCAGGAGAAGTAAAGATGTCGGTCGAGGTGAAAGTCGTCTGACGACAGCTCCGCCACCCGCAGGATTGACCTCTGACACTCCTCTTTGATTGGATGAACGTGATCCTGCTGCTCCGCCTCCCGCACCAACGCCTTCTCCAGGCAGGCGATCACCTCCCCCTGGGAGTGCACGTCCTGACGAGAAAAGGCGGAGGACGAGGAAGAGGAGGGAGGAGAGAGAAAGATGCTACTTACATCTGTGAAACAAGGACCTGAAACAGACAACATCAGCTGCACCACACTAAAACTGGCCACAGCATCGACTGGAAGAGGTCAAAGGTCATCAGCCGGAGAAAGACCAAGTAGGACGTTCACATCTGACACCAGAGAGCAGCGGTGGAAGAAGTACTCAGATCTTTTACTTAAGTAAAGGTAGTAATACTACAGTGTAAAAAGTGAAAGTAAAAGTACTTGAGTAAACGTACTGTGTCAGTCAGTCAGTCCACCGCTGCCAGAGATCATCTTTGAACACAGACGGGAGTAATGATCTTCCTCCCGCCGCCTGTTATCATGTGACTGAAACTCCAGACTGAAGTGACAACTGAGCAAACTCTTGATGAAGACAGTGAGATGCAGTTGAAAGCTACCAGAAAAGCTGGAAACCCTAACCCTTGTCAGGTTTGTCAAAGTACACCTTTCATGTTGGACCACTGTGCCTTTGATCGTATCATCGCTGTTCTCCTCACACACACACACACACACACACACACAAAACACACACACACACACACACACACACACACACACACACACTCACCTTGTGTCCCACGTTGATGCTGCCACAGTGCAGGTTGTTGATGTCTTCTTTACATTTGTCCATGAAGCCGCAGATCAGCCTGTAGTCGCTGAAGATGATGCTGGTCATCTTGGTGATGTACTGGTTACACTGGTACTCGCTGATGTTGCCGCGGTGATCCACCAGGCAGGACACCAGGTAGCCCCGCCCTCGCTCCTCCTCGTTACACTCCTTTATCTGAAGGTATCCGACATGTGACAGGTCACAGGGACAGACTGTATTTAACTGAATCAGAAACACCCACAACTTCTCTCTGGAAATACAAACTGTTGGTCTTGGCGTTGAGTTTGAAAATATTTTATATTACGAAGATATAAAGTTATAAAGATATAAAAAGATGAACAGCAGAGGTGGAAGAAGTACTCAGATCTTTTACTTAAGTAAAAGTAGCAATACTACAGTGTAGAAATACTCTGTTACCAGTAAAAGTCCTGCATTCAAAATCCAAAAGTAAAAGTACTCGTTTCAGAATCATAGATATTATATTATTGGATTGTAGTTATTGAAGCTGGTAGAGGTGGAGTTTAATTTTCATTACTTTATATACAGCTGGGTAGCTTGTGAATTTCCCTCTGGGGATCAATAAAGTCTCATCTTAATCTCTAATATTACATAATAATTTATTTGTTGATTACAGTGACTGAAGTTATCAAATACATGTAGTGGAGTAACAAGTACAATATTTACCTCTGAGATGTAGTGGAGTACAAGTACAAAGTAGCAGAAAAAGTACCTTAAAATTGTACTTAAGTACAGTACTTGAGTAAATGTACTTAGTTACTTTCCACCTCTGTGTTTGAGTGTGTCTGCTTGACTGTTCATACTGTAACAAATATTAATATATTAAGGAGCTCGGAGGAGAAACGGCTGCTCCTTCGTCCCCTGGATGCCCCCTGGGTGCGTCCATGTGGAGGTATTCTGGGAACGTCCACACCCGGGGCAGACCCTGAACAGGCATGAGGGAATATATACCCCATCTGGTCTGGGAATCACTTCAGGATCCTCCAGGAGGAGCTGAAGAAGTACGTTTGGGCTACTTTCTTTAGTCTGCTACCACCGTGAGTACTGTACATACCATAAATATTCCAAAATAAAAGCTAGTATTCAGATAAAGACTAAAAATAATAGCTGGGGCACGAACAAATAAAGACCAGGTAAAACATACAGAAGAAGATTTACCTGAACTCTAATAGTTCATATGTTAAATCAGAGTCATGTCATGGACCAATCTGCTGCACTGAGTTTCTCTTTTTAACAGAAACACTGTTTTCATTCAGTAATTGAGTCCAATAACTTCTCCTCTCTGAAATTAAAGCGGTAAACTAAACCATTCCTGTAGATGTTTCAAATTAAAATCCTACCAGAAACAAGACAGATTATGCACCCTTTGAGCCACTGGAAGGCCTTTATTGTGAAACATCTGTGCAGGAAGTGTTGGGTTTAACTGACGGCAGCTCCACAAATCAATCGAAAAAGGCGAAATTGCGAAAGCGACTGGAAATAATCAGCGAATAAAATCAGTACTTCTGTTACTCAAAGCAGCAAAGCGGTGAGTGTGAAATGACGGCTGAGGACTGTTGTGTGGTTGTTGTGGAGAGTGAATTTATCAAGACAGCAGGTTGAGTTTATATCAACAACAAATAAAAACAGAAGCGGTTCAAAAACACGACTGAAATATCATAAAATATACTTATTAAAATATAATTATAACACAGGTGAAATGAATCTAATAAAATAAAACAGCAGGTTCTCTCTGCAGTGGAGGGAAATAAAGGGCCAATTTGAGACTGACCTCGGCGATGGTGCTCTTGCAGACCTCCGTCGCCACCGACTCAAACTTCGGATCCGTGGTCAGATTGAGTTTGTAGTTCCACAGGAGCTGAAAAGAAAGAACACATGACGTTTTCAGAATCAGAATCAGCTTTAGTGGCCAAGTGATGTGAACACACACAAGGAGTCTGACTCCGGTTTTAAGTTGCTCTCAGTGTTACACACAGAACAATTTACACGTCTCATCAAGTCATTTGGATTTCTTTTATTATGTAAAGAAGTTTCCAAACGTCTCTCTTGTCTTCAGATTCTCTTTCTGTCTTTTTTTATTCATGCGTTTATTGTTTTCCTGCCAGCGAGGCTGCAGCTGCAGCAGCCGCAGATAACAGCTACTGACAGCCAGACCGCCCAGAAAATAACACCACCACAAAACAGAGTGTGTGTGCGTGTGCGCGCGTGTGTGTGTGACATGTTAATTGCAGCCAGTGCTTTCCAGTGCTGTAATAAAGACAGCCCAAGTGGTCCATTAACCTTGTGCCATTTCATAAACATGTCTGCCGTTAACCGCCGTGAACTCTGAACACTGAAGGTTTATCATCCAGGAGACACTCAGACGAGTTTAGGAACCTCGAAAAAGGAAAACGGCAGACTGAACGTTGGAGGGAGGTGAAACTGAAGTTCGTGAAGGTCGTCGGTTACGGTTTGAATGGAAGCTGAGGATTTTTTAAAGCTCTTTTACTTTTCAGAGTGTCGACAGCAACAGGTGAAGGAAGATTATTAATGTTAAACAGAGAAGAGACGACCTTAGATTTATTCAGCGGTGGAAGAAGTACTCAGATCTTTTACTTAAGTAAAAGAAGTAATACCACAGTGTAGAAATACTCTGTTACAAGTAAAACTCCTGCATTCAAAATGTTACTTAGTAAAATAACTAAAGTATTAGCATCAAAACATACTTAAAGTACCAAAAATAATCAATATGCAGAATGGTCCATTTCAGAATCATATATATTATATTATTGGATTATAATTATTGATGCATGAATGTGTTCATCACTTTAATGTTGCAGCTGGTAAAAGTGGAGCAGATTTTAATTACTTTAAATACTGCCGGGTTGCTTTTGAATTTCCCCCTGGAGATCAATTAAATCTGATCTTAACTGATAATAATACATCATAATATATTTGCTGATTATATTTTGTATTATTAATCTAAATCTGCAAAGTAACTAGTGACTAAAGCTATCAAATAAATGTAGTAAAAAGTACATTATTTGCCTCTGAATTGTTTTGGAGTGGAAGAATAAAGTTGCATCAACTAGAAATCCTCAAGTAAAGTACAAGTACCTCAAACCTGTACTTAAGTACACGATTACTTTATTGCTTTATTTTAAATTCTAGTCCAGATCCAAATGTTTCCAAAGGTTCCTCATACAGTTTGTTATTCTGCATTTAAGAGAAATGTGAATAATAATGCAGAAGACATCTTTAATAATTTCCATTTGATTAAAAACTTCAGCCATAAAAAATATATTTCAATCAATACAAGAATTATATATCCTCAATTAAGTTTTAGAAGAAGTGGATATAGAATATATTAATAAATATGTGATATTATCATCAAGTTGTGTTTTCAAAAAGGGGAAATTTAAGCAAGAGGTTAAAAATCCTTCATGTCAAAATCCTGTTCCACTACCTATTTATGTAGGTATGTGTGTCTCTGTTCAGTAAAAGGTTAATCTCATCTGCTAATTAGTTATTGATCTCTAACATCGACACTATGTAACAACACCAAGAGTCTGCAGCTACATGCTAGCAGCTCTGTGAGGCTGCACTTAGACACAGCAGAGCTTCGAGCTAAATGCTAACGTCAGCATGCTAACATGCTCACAATGACACTATTTAGCAGGTATGTTTCCGTGTTCCACCATCCTAGCTTAGCGTGTTAGCATGCTAACATTTGCTAATTAACACTGAACACAAAGTACAGCTGAGGCTGATGGGAACACCGTTAGTTTTGCAGGCATCTGATCACAAACCAAAGTATTGGACAAATTAAGATTTTGACCTGATGGTGGCGCTAGATGGAAAGTTCACCAGACTTATTACAGTTCAACCTGAGGGGAACACGAATGTGTGCAGCTAATTTCATGACAATCCATTCAGTAGCTGTCGAGACATTTCACTCAAAACCACAAACGTCAGCCTCAAACCTTCAAGCCAACTAGACGCAGTAAACATTTACATGTTGAACAGATTCTGAACAGATGGCCAACACTGAAAACTCTCCAACTCCCTGTCTCTCTCTCCTTTGAAGGATCTAATAGAGAAAATGTTCGGTGTGAGTTTTTGGAGCGAACACTTACATGGTTACAGTCAGGAGCGATCTCACTTTCCTGCAGAAAGACAGAGAGAGAAAGAAGTCAAACGTTGGTTTTCTTCAGGTGGATTCAAACATGTATGAACAAACAGACACACAGATGAAAAAAAACATCTTGACTGAACGAGGAAGTTTGATTAGATTCTTCATCAGGAGATGGAAATGCTTGAGATCAAATATCTGACGGTTAAACCCGACCTACACCTGCTATTAAAAGGAATAGTTCAGCATTTAAATAATGAAAATGTGCTTATTGGCTCTGTTTCTGAGAGTCAGACGAGAGGATTGATACCACGCTCATGTCTGTGCGTTAAACACAGAGCTGGAGTACGGCGGTGGTTAGCCTAGCTTAGCATAAAGACTGGAGGCCGCTAACCTGTCCAAAGTGATAAAATATAAAAATATTGTATCTAGTAAAAACATCAGTTTATATATATATATATATATATATATATATAATTAGCACAGGTCAATTGATTTTATATTTAAATTTCAGGCGTAAGTTTTTCATTTATGATCACGGCTCAAAATTAAATTTGAATAAAAACCAACTTTATTATTGTTACGTTAAAAACAAAAGCCCCTCAAAAAGACAGAGATGGAGGACATGAGGTGTTTCTTTTATCAAGAGTAGAAAATCTATCATACGTACATTTTAAATATTCATTTAATCACAGATTTACATTAACAAAATAAAATGTGAAACATCACTTAAACATCTATTCATTCAAGTCCTGTTTTAGGCAAATTACTGTATATAAGCAAATACATACTGCATAAAGCAACTGTTTTGCAGAATCGAGCTCTTTGTGCGTGTGTATGTGCATTATAGCTGCAACGATTAGTAGATTAATCAATTAGTCGATCAAAAGAAAATTAATTGCCAACTATTTTGATAAGTGATTAATCGTTTCAGTCATTTTTCAAGCATAAAAGTCAAACATTGTCTGGTTCCAGCTTCTTAAATGTGAGGATTTGCTGCTTTTCTTTGTCCTTTCTGACAGTAAATGAAGAGTCTGTGGGTTTTGGGCTGTTGGTCAGACAAAAGAAGCAGTTTGAAGACGTCACTTTGGGCTCTGGGAGATTGTGATGAGCATTTCTCACAATTTTTTTTGACATTTTATAGACTAAACAATTAATCGATAATGAAAATAATCGTTAGTTGCAGCCCTAGTGTGCATGTGTGCATATGACAAACAAAAAGAGAGAGACCAACACACACAAATGTATCTACTAATATTTAAGCCAAACCTTAAAACGGCTTTGCACTGAGATTAAATGCATATCAATCTTTTCGTGTAACTGTGTAAGACGGCAATTTGCATCAAAAAGACGAGACCAACCGGCCTCAGATCCGAGGAAAATAATCCCACTATCAGAGCAAAGTGACAGCAGCTTGATATGAACAAAGCAGCAGACGCTCTTCACAGACTCTCCCACAACAACATCCTTGACTATCAGAGGAAACACAGCAGGAGGAGCTGTTCTTACAGCTTCACATCCCTTCGCAGTACAGAGACATGAAAGCACGTCATGTTAACTCTGCTCTGCCCACGGCAGCAGACACACAAACTGACTTTAAACCGTCATTTCCACTAAATGTTTCAGAGACAGAGGAACAAGCGCAGTGAGGAAACAGACCCTCAGTGGCCTCCCAGATAAGAAATTACCAATTAGCAAAATGATGAGTTATTATTTAATGAAGAGCTGCTCCATTCGCATCAAGAGGCTTTTGAAACAAGAACAGATTAATCAACCAGACTGATCAAACTGAGGAGATAACAGAGGCTAATTGTGTCTGGGTGACAAAACTCTGTTTCACAGAACACCTAATATAACACTCAAGACCAACTTAACAGGAAGTTGGAAGTGAAACCAACCATCTCTGGATTTGAGCTAACAAAACCCCCAGGTTGGGAACTAATCACACAGATAGTGATAGTGTGATTAAAAGCCAGCATCTGTACGTGGTGAAAGAATCCGAGTCAATCAAAATAAAAATGTTGGCGACAGAGTAAAAGACAGCAGCCCACTCTCTGCAGACTCAACCTGCTCCACACAGAGTCCTCACACAGTCAGTCCACAGTCAGTGAGTGACAGACTGACTCAGTGACCACGACTGGAAATGTCCACAGGCCTGTTTGCGCTGTGGCAAAGTGACTTCCTGTCCGTAACTGCGGCGCCGTTTCTCAGACGTCTCTCAAGTGTCAGATTTCAGGGCTTAGGCCACCACAAATAAATACTGAAACGCTGTACTGTAACCACACACTGCCGCACTGCCACTGCTGCTCGGCTGTGTGTGTGTGTGTGTGTGTGTGTGTGTGTGTGTGTTTGCCGGGAGAGGGGGTGTCTTTCTCTGGAGAAGAGGCAGATTTATAAGAGTCATTTACCTCTTCAGGAGGCCACAGCTGTTATAGAGTTGAAGCGATGTAATTATCTCAGTAAAGAGGACATCGCTCAAGGCCGCTGGAGGAGGAGTGAGAGTGTGTGTGTGTCTGTGTGTGTGTGTGTGTGTGTGTGTGTGTGTGTGTGTGTGTGTGTGTGTGTGTGTGTGGGGTTGACGTCAGCTTGGTGAAGGGGGGGCGGTGACGTCAACATGGTGCCGGGTTAAAAAAAAAACCCCACCAGACCACCACTACACTGAACATGTATCATTTCAGTATGTTTACATGAACACTTTACTTTAACCCCCCAATCCAGCATTTATAAGCAGATTATGAACATGTAATAGACAGTTTATAACACACTGTAATGTAGCTGTACGCAGCTATAAGGACATTTTTACGTGTTTATTAATGTACAGTATTTATGTACCTGTTTATACAGCAGCCTCCACTTATGGGAGTTATAGCTGATGACAAACACATTATTAAACACTTACATCGGCGTCTTTATATTGTGTAATAAACCAGTTATTAAATGTTTATAAAAGAAACTAAATGCCTTATTCAGAAATGTATCCACTGTATACTTATTGTTAAAATTTAAATACCACTGGATTTATAGAATTGACATTTTATTTTGAAAATCATCTGAATTCATGTGGGTTTTTTTCAGTAAGGACATTTAAAGTGATGCCATTTCAAAAACTTGATTCAGTTGAGGGTTTTTTTTGTTGTTTTGTGCGATCTACAAATTCAGATATGAAATTAAACTGTGAAATATATATATATATATATTTTTAATTATACATTTTCAATCTAAGTTTGTGAACCCTTAAAAACAAACAAACACAAATAAATCAGGTTTTTAAAATGACACCACTTTAATTTACCTACTGGAAGTTTTAAAGATGGAAATACAAACTAAATAAATTCAGATCTGCTTGTTTTTAAAGTAAAATATTTCAGTGCTAAAAATTCAGTAGCAGTTAAATTTCACAAAACTCAAATTATTACAGATATTATTTGCTTCCACAGATGTTTGGTGGCGAAGATGAAACATCTTGTTGGCTTCACGAAATAAGTCAAACAAATAGATCCTTCTTGATTGATGAGTAATCCAACTCTGTTAATGAAGTGTGTGTGTGTGTGTGTGTGTGTGTGTGTGTGATTGAGAGAGCTGATTAAACAGATTAAACTGAGTCACCAGACTTCTTCATCATCACATCTTCCTCTAATAGATCTAAACTCTGCGACGTTCAACAAAACATCATGATTATTGGTTCAGTTTAGAGCTGCAGCTAACGATTATTTTCATCAATGAATCTGCTAAATATTTTCTCAATTAACTGATGAATTGTTTGATCTTTAAAATGTCAGAAAACGACCATAACGAGTTCATTAAGTCCATGAAACTGCTTGTTTTATCCAACCAAAAACCTCAAACCACATCAAACCTTTTCCTTAGAAATATTTTGCTATTTAGACCCCACGTGTGAATTTCACATGTAGATCTGACTATCTTCAGGCCAACATAAAAAAATATAAACAAATACCTGAATAAATAACTTTCATTATAGATTAATCTACTTTCTTTTTCGGCTAGTCAATTAATCATTTTAATAGTGACCAAATGCCAATCACAAGTTCCTGGAGCCCGAGGGGACGTCTTCAAACAGCTTGTTTTATCCAACCAACAGATTTAACGATTAATGATCCCATCAGGCCACCTGATTGGAATGTTATCATTCATCAATTGAATGGGCGTTATCAGTGGTTACCAGCCTCATAGATCTGGGTTAGAAGGGGTCTGCTACACCTGCTAGCAGGTTCAGAAGGCCGTTATCATCTCTTCACGTGGTTGATCACTCAGGTCACGTCACCTTCGGTTTAGGCAACAAAACTTGGTTAGGTTTGGGAAAACATCATGTTTGGGTTAAAATAAATACGTTGCGTGACGTTTTGTAACTTACAACTTTAAAGAAGTCAATGTTGACTTTTGGTTTCACATGGGACACGAACCCCTGGCCTCCTAGGTGAAAGTCCTGTGTTTGTTTGATCCACCCAGTCAAGTCCAACACCATAAATAACAAATTTGGCTCAAGAAGCTTTACAGTTTGTACGGCATCCAACACCCTCGATTCAGATAAAAACCTCAGGAGGATCAACAGAGGAGGGATCCCTCTTCCAGGACGGACAGATGGGGAATACATGTCGTGTAACAGAACGGACCGAGACAGCAAAAAGTACAATATTATGTTTATATAACCGTCTGCCTGACAGTCTGCACTGAGGGTTTCCACGGCTGTACACATAAACTATAACAAGTGGACTCAGCTGTCGTTGAATGACTGAATGACGGTACACTCTCTCCTGTCTGCCTCTCTGATCAGCAGCAGTAATTAAGTCAAATTTAGCAAAAAAAAAAAACACTCCTCACATTCACTTCCCGAGATAACAGTCCGAAATGAGTCTGAGCACGATGGAGACAAATCTGAAACAGATTGTTGTGATGAGAGTGAAAAATATTCACCAAGAAACACAACAGAAGCAGGACGAGTCTGTGTTTCTAACTTTACCCTGCGACACCTGTCACCTGACACACACACACACACACACACACACACTTCACACAGAACTCAGGTTGATCATTACTTCACTGACTCACAGTAAGCAGCTGAACTGTGCAGCCTGGAAACCACATCAGACCACATCAGACCACATCCAACCTTTCCCTTAAGCAGAATAGTTTGCTGTTAAGGTGGTATTGCCAGTTGCACAGGTGGGATAAATATGACTTGCTAAATATGCTTTAAGGCCGACATAAAGAATATAATTAAATAAACAAACAACACCTAAATAAATGATTCCAAGCCTGTATAGATTCATCTATTTTCTTTTTCCGACAAGTCAGTTAATCATTTAGTTTATAAAATGATCAGAAAATAGTGACAAAATACTAATCACAAGTTCTTCAAATAGCTTGTTTTGTTCGACCAACAGTCCAAAACTCAGCCTGGTGACAGGTCTTCTAATACCTGACAAAAACCTGAGATATTAAAGTTCTTCTTTTACTGTGAAACTTTAGTAAACTCAGGACTATATTTTGTGTACAGTGTGTAAATATACCTGTTGTTTTTATGTTGTAAAAATGTGACTCCAACACTGCATCATATATTGTAGCATGTTCTGCAGATAAAACCATATTTTGCAAAGTTGCTCCGGCTGTCAGATAAATGTGGTACAGTGGCCTCAAAAACATGGAAAAACTCCAAACTGCATATTACTACATCTGAGAAAGTCACTCCTCTGTATTTGCATAATTTTAACATTTCTCTCGTGTTTTTTTGTGGTAAAAATGTTTGTAGTTTCTGGAGAGTCAGTCAGGTGAAACCAGGAGGAAAAGGTGGATTTCTGGTGTCTTAAATAAATCTGGTGTGTGTGTAAGAGTGTGTGTGGAGACTGATGCACCTCTCCATCAGCTGTTCACCTCTGCATCAGTGTCATGCTTACAGCCGGTGGGGACCTAAGCCACCGGGGCGACACACCCAGCAGATGCCCATCACCTCACGGGACCGGTGTGCAACCCCACCAGCTCTGCCTGTTCCGGCGCGCCGCTTACCTCTCTGCGGTCCTGCAGGCACTCCAGCACGGCCAGGTTGTTGGTCCAGGTGTGTTTGGGGCAGAGGCGGGTCAGGTCCTCCCGGCAGGCCTCCTCCTCCGACAGCTTCCAACCGGTCGCCCTTCGAGGCTGTGAGGCCCCAGCGGCGGCGGCGGCGGCGGCAGGTGCATCCTTGATCGGGGGATCAGCGGGTCTGAGGACGGGCGGGTTGGGCGGCTCGGCCGGGCCGCTGGCTGCCTTCAAGCCGAGGACGGAGCCGAAGCCGCAGAGACACAGTAACGACAACAGAAGCGGCAGCAGCAGAGTGCGACTGTACGCCGCCATCTTCACAGCACTTTCAAGCTAGTCCTAATGACACTGCATCACTTCCGGTCAGCAGGTTCACAATAAAAGTCTGTTTGACCGGACTAAATATAGAACTTCCGGTCATTTTATTAAAAAATGAAACCTTTGCAGACCAGGCACAATGTGATTTAATATGAAGCAGATCAGACCTAGTTTTTCACTTGTGTACCCGTTGATTTTACATTTTAACACTGATGCGCTGTAACATAACACATTTAAAATATATATTTATGAATTTGACACCACGTCCTTTATATTGTGCTTATTGTGCAGTGAAAGTAGCAATACCACAGTGTACAAATACTCTGTTACAAGTAAAGGTCATGCATTCAAAACTTTACTTCAGTAAAAATACAAAAGTATTAGCATTAAGATATACTTAAAGTACCAAAAGTAAAAGTACTCATTATGCAGCATGTCCCATTGCAGAATGATATATATTATATTGCTGGATTATAATTATTGATGCATTGATGTCCAAGTATCATTAATGTTGCAGCTGGTAAATACAAATAGCCTACATAATAAGTTATTAGTTGGTTATATTTTGTATTAATAGTCTGAAAGTAACTAGTAACTATAGCTGTCAAAATAAATGTAGTGGAGTAGAAGTATAAAGTAACATACAATGGAAATACTCAAGTACCTCAAACTTGTACTTAAGTACAGTAATTGAGTAAATGTACTTAGTTACATCCCACCACTGGAGTTTGGACATGTAGCAGTGATAATGTGAAGGAGACGGCACATATTGACAAACCAATCTCTCCTGAAAGGTCTATTTAGTAGCTGTTCGGGAACTTTTGATCATATCACATGATCTTCATCAGCAAATGGAGTTTTCTCAGTTTTCATGGGGAAATAAAAGTTCACTCTCGACCGTGGAACAGCACGAAGCATCAGTGAAAGCCTCCCATCACCATCAATGGCAGGAAATAAACATTTCTAATAGTGCACGCGGGTCCTGGATCAGCCCAAAACTGCAAGTAAAGTCTTGGAGGTAGACCGTCTCATCCAAGGGATTTGGCATATTTGAATCAGGCATCCTGGTCTGTAATATTATAACCTTTCAGGCTTCATATGTTTTTGTTGTGTACAGGGTAATCCAAATAATCTCTTACTGTGATATTTTTAGAGTGATGATAATAAAACAATATGAACATGTTAGATAAAAATGTAAAATAGCTGAATTAATATAATAATATAGATAAATTAACCTGATAATAAAACTTTATAGCAGTAACATTTGATGCCTGCAGGTGAGGCAAGTGATACAATTACATTATCTATAACTTTCTTTGCCTGTAGGAGGCGACATTGACACACCTGCATCTGAAGGTCTAAACTGCTGCTGATATTACTTTCCTTTCCTGTAGGTGGCGCCGATTGGCAGGTGTAGAACTGGGCTGACAAATGACTGAACAGCTCCACCCTGAGGTGAATATGCAACCTGCTAAACATTGGATTAAATATGTATTTTGAATAAATATGCACATTTATTAATTTACAATATGTCCATAATTTAGTTTTGCTTTAACTTTAATTTAGTTTACTGTTATTTTTTAGTTAGTTTTGTTTTGATGTACAAATGTGAAATATGATTTGTTGTAAAAGCTGAGAATTGAGAGAAAACTATACTGGAAAAGCATTTGTGTGTGTGTGTGTGTGTGTGTCCCTCCCAGCGTGTTTGAGCAGCTGAATATAATGGGAACCAGTAAGAGCAATAAATCCTCCCAGTTTAGAGCTGACAGCTGCTGGGAGGCTTTTTCTGGTTCACCGCCAGCAACACGTCCGTCTCTCAGAGTTAGTTACAGCTTTTATTTTGAAGGTATTTTATGTTGGTGTTGTTTTTTTACCTTCATTCACACACTCTCATTAAGCTACATTTGTATTTTGATTTTTTTTTTGCAGCTGTATATGTTAGTTAAGGTTATATCAGGAAAACATCTCTGTGAACAGTTTTGACAATGTTTTTTACTTCAGAGAAAATAGTTTCCATTGAAAACTGTTCATGTCTGCGTATCCTGAGTTTCTGAGTGTTTCAAATGCCATGTTTTGATGCTTTGAGCACCATAAACAACATTTCATTCACCTCCATTATATTGCTGCTGGTCGCAGAAGTTACAGGATATTCTGACTTATTAACTAAATAAAAATCAAAAAGTCAAACCTGCAGATGGTTCCAGTTTGTAAAAGATAGTTTTTATTGTCTTTAATCTTCATTTTAACTGGTAAATACCTCCAAACTGTTCTTTTTTATCATATGATCGTACTCAGCTGAAGCTGGCTTCTTTAAATTAGATCTTTACATTCAAAAAGCTAATTACTTTGTCATCTTTCTGTTTTTGTGATCAATTGTTTTTTGAAATAAGGCAAAACAAAGAAAAAAAAGGCAAGAGGAAAAGATAATAACTATAAATAAATAAATAAATAATGCAAAAAATGGAAAAGAACGAAGAATAATAAAACCAAAACAAACAAACAAACAAAAAAAAAAAACAGGCAAAACAATAACGGGTCAATGTGAATGCACAAATAAACAAAACACCCTCGACACAGAACAACAGATACAAGTAAATCACAGTAACAAATAACCACAACGACGACAGAAAAAAAATTAAAAAATATATATAATATATATATAATATATGTGCTAATTACAAACATACACATACATGTATATAATCTTTCTTTACATTAAGCACAACTTGTTTTTAAAGTATTATCAAATACTTTAAAGTTATTGGTGATGGTTTACTTCCACTTTTACGTGAGTCGCTATCGAGCAAAACATCTTTATTTTATACGTAGCTATGAATGAATCTCTGCTGAGTTCCCGTTAAATAGCAGGAATGAAACAAACAGGCAGACAGATGAAAGGAGCAGTCAGCTGTTACAGACTACAGCTGAGCTGACTCAGAGGAAACCAAGGACAGTTTAGGAAACTGAGCTCTCTTGTCTTTATAGGAGAGCATGTGTTGGCTGGTTTTATTCTCACTTCATATACCAGACGGTTCTTTGTTAATATCAGACTTTGTCTCCTGACAGCAGAGCATTTACAGTTACAAGTCTGTCTGCTAATACTTTGTCTGTGTCACTCAGCATCAAGCCCACTGCTTCCTACTGAAGACATAAATCTGTAAAAAGTGGTGCACAAAATATATATAGTTTCAAAAAGTTTAAAAAGTAGTTTAAAAAAGGCTCAGTCATTTCCTGAAACAGCTGCTCACTGTAGTTTTTAACAAACGTTACTCAAACAGGAGGAAATAGTGCATTTGTTGGGGACTATTTTCAGCTGCGGATGAATCCACATTTGGTGCTCTAGTGAGTATTTGGGGCAGCAGGACGGTGTGTGTCAGTCCAAATAAACTACAGTGAGGCTCATTGATGTGTTTTAAATAGTTTTTGGAGCAACAGTGGAGCTCTGTGGCTCAGAGGAAGAAGATCTATCAGGCTTTGGATATACACACAATAAGAAAAACATATAATATTGGCAGCCTTATGCTTTAAATTTAAGATAATCTGAACTGAATCTGTGTCCTTGTCTTGGTCTCACATTGTCTAAAGATGCTTCTAGAAGAAAATTCCTGAAGCGTTTGTTCGAGGCTCAGCTGCCGCCATCGACCCCTCTGTCTGGAGTTCAACCGACAGCTTCTGAAGACAACTGCTGCTGGTCCATCACACACACACACACACACACACACACACACACACACTTATAAACAGACCAGAAAGCGGTGGTATTTCCATTCATCTCTCTTCAGGCAGGAATCAGCTGCAGGCAGGATGGCAGAGTAAGTCCTGATCTGAACCTGAATCTGAGGAGACTTTCTGAATCTGCAAAACTCACAGAATTACTCTTAATCATGTTCCTTCTTCTTCTTCTTCTTCCTTCCTGTTTCTCTAAAGGAAAAAGATGTCGTCGAGCCGGAGGAACCAGCTCAAGGTACAGTAAGATGGTGTTTGTTTGTTTTTTTAACAATACATTTATTAGTTTTCACTTTTACAACAAGTAGAAGATAGATACATTATGAAATCCACGGGAGAAAAACATTTTAAAAAGTACAAAAAACTAAACAAACAACAAACCCAAAAGAACAAAAAACACAAAACACCAGCTCAGATTCATACAGACAACACCAGAGGTTACAATGATAATGTGCAATAAGAACAATCAAGAAAGTGTTTAAAGGTGTGAAGTGAAATGTCATCACCAGCATAAATTAACTTATGCGTTTACTGTGCCTACTGTAAAAGCAGTTTACTAAGTGTTATATAGGAAAATATGAAAACAATACAGCAAGATACTTGACATGAAATTATATGAATGAGAAGCTCACACATTTTTTATTATTTTATGGTGAGAGTAGAGAGTACAGAGCTGACCGAGAACCAACCAGACCGAGAGGCAGGAGCTGGAGGAGAGGGACGGTCAGCGTTTATTATTCACTGGTTTTAATCATGAAACTGGAATTTAGTCCAACAAATAATTAGATCATGTAATTACTTTTTGACCTAGAGATAGCCTTTGTGGGGATGTTGGTCAGTTAGTCATCTAAGGCAGCGATTGACTGTTTAACACAAAGCAATATACTATTGTGTGACCTGTTGTCACCGGCTGCATATGTCTGTTGATTATGACAGGTCAACCAAGCAGTGATTTATTATTTATTTATTTCTTCTGTTTAATTTGAGTAATGTTTAGAGGCCTGTAAATGTAGGATTATCAAGTAATTCACGTTAAAACAAAAGCAAAGGTTAGAGAAAAGGCTGGAAAGCATAATTGTGTAGCATATACTGTATGTTTTCTGTTAATTGTTTCGTGACCCCTCCGATTTACCATGCGACCCCTCGGTGCGTCCCGACCCCCAGGTTTGGAGCCGCTGGTCTTTGGGTTAGGGAACACGGAACAGGGAGGTCGAGGGAACAACACCTGTAGCAGGTGTGGCCTTGTGGCTATGTAGTGTGTGGGTCAGGGGACTGACTGACACTGATTAGAATCGTTTTTGTAATATAAGTTTCATGACGTAGACAGGTCCCAACCGGTTGACTCTATGTCAGTGTTGGCTTTGCAGGTTCAGGGCGGATTTAAAACAGTAGATGAGCCATTTTCAACCCATGAAATGCTGATTTTTAAAAATTCGGTAAGAAATGTCAATATTAACAGCAGCACTGATGTGTTTCATCACAGTACAGTCATATCATTTAGTTTACAGCTCAAAAGACACGTTTAAGTGTGCAGCACCTCTTTAAATCCAGACCAAGATATCGCAAAAGTTAGTCTAAATGTTCATGATCCTCAGAGGATTATTTCTAATGATTTTTGTTTTGGTGGATATTCATTCACCAAGCATCCTGATGTGTTTTATGTGACTACCTGGACAGTCTCTTTAAACCTGTTTAAATAAGGTGACCGCCTTAAATTCTACTGATCACTGCTCACAGATGACTCCTTTCCATTTTTGACACTCCAGGAGTTTTCCTCTCCTTTCACCTTCAGTGCTAAAATGTGAACATTGCACACATTATTAGTATTAGTGCTGAATCATCAATTAAACAGTTGACAGAAATCTAATCAGCAACAATTAATCGTTTACGTCATTTATGAAGCAAAGCTCGTTCCAGAGTCTCCAGTATGAGCATTTGCTGCTTTTTTCTCTGTTTTATATTATTTTAAACTGAATATCTTTGAGTTTTTGGACATTTGGAGACATTACAGTGGGCTTCAGGAAACTATTTTCTGACATTTTATAGACTAAACAATTAATTTATTAATCGCAAAAATAATTTAGAGATTACCCAATAGTGAAAATAATCATTAGTTGCAGCCCTGTACTGTATATTTCAGAGTTACTTATGGCAAGACTGCCATATTTGTAGTCCTTTAACTGGTAAAGAAAATATCAGAATTTCTTTTATTTGGTTTAATCAGTTTTATATTATTTCTTTGTTGAAGGATGTTTTTTAATTGTTACATGGATCAAACACAGAATCAACATTTACAGGAAGAAAACAAAGAAACAAATGTAAGCAAGGCTTTAAAAACGCACCACTGTGCCAAACTAGACATAAAAATGATTGCAATAAAATAAATAGAAACCTGTCTGAAACCTTTGTATATTGGCAACATGTGACAACATGCAAACATTAGACTAAGTTTGGTATTTACATTATTTAAAGACAGTTAAAAAGCAGCCACAATACAGAAAACTGAATATGATATCACACACATAAACACTTGATGAAGACTTCACCTCGTCACGGCCGTCCTTCAGCGTCAGCCCGGCGCTCTGAACTCTCTCCTCCTCTTCCTCTCAGAGCTTGCTGCTGCAGATCGGCGAGGCGATGCTGGAGGAGGAGGAACAGGAGGCCGAGAAGGAGAAGATGAAGTACATTGAGGAGAGCTGCCCCGCCCTCTCCGTCTCAGGCGGCATGCAGGAGCTCCAGGTAAACCTCCACCACCTCAAACACTCAGATGATTTGTCCACACCACCTTCAACACACACATATGTCAGTCAACTGTAGAGCTGATAACCACCGTCAGTTCATGTTCTACACAAATGAGCAGAAGCTATTGATCTGCTCTAAACTCAGACCTAAACATCCCACTGCAGCTTACTGCCTTCACACAGTCTGCTTTTTCATTTACGGCCATCAAACAGTGGAATATGCTTCCAGCTGAGCTTAAAACTTAAAACACAGACTTTCATTCTTTTTTCCATGGTGCAAAAAAATGGAGCAACCAGTCATGTCGACATTAATTTGACCTCGATTCAGATTTTTAATTGTAGTGAATTGTAATTTTATAGTTGTACTGGATGAGTGTGCTTGTATTTATATGCTGATGTGTGCTTGTAGATGTGATAGAGACTATGTAATGGTGTTGCATGTAAATGCCCAGTGACTGCAGATGAAAAGGAGCTAACAGTTAAATCTGACACAAATCATCTCTTCTCATTTTGAGAAGAATGTGTTTTTGTGCATGGTTCCTGTTTAATAAAGTCTACTAATAATAATAAGCTAAATGTTTATGTACTGCTGTATTTGCCCTTAGTATTTAACCACATTATTATTTTAACAAACACATAATGATTTATTTATTTTGCAGTCAACAGCAGCTCCCATGAGACACCGGTTCCCCGCGGGAAAACAAAAATCCCATGGGAGCTCCTAAACATAATTGTTGTTATACTCTGCTATTGTTAAAAGAAAGTGGTGTTTTAAATGGGAACCACAGACCAGTAAGATCCACTGGAGACACTTTTCACTGCCCCCCTCCCAGTTCTATATTTAGCTTGGGTGAATCTTGATAGTCTCTCTCAACATAGTCCTCTTGCTGCAGCTGTCATCGCTGAGAGAAATAAAAATCCAGTGACTCTCATCTGAGGTTTACAGTATGAACAGCAGGGTGGGCACATTTTCTGTCCTCAGTTGCATCTCTATACCACCTGCTATAAACATACTATGAACCCATAAATAAATAATCCAAATCTAAGGCAGCAAACCTACAGTTTTGTGATGGTGCATTCAAAAAATAGTGATTTAAAGCTGCATTCATTCATATTTTTTAAATTAACAATGGATAAAACGCAGTACATGCAGTTCCCCCCAGATCTGCGGAGCTTTTTAGCATCTTTCAGCTCATTGTTTTGGTTTTAACTCTCACTGCTCTCATCAAACCTTGTTTCCAGTCAGCAGGCAGCTGTTTTCAGTGAAAAAGTTCTAATAAACCCAATTAACACTACCTGCCCAGCACCAAACTAGCTGGTGAAAGTGGATTATTTAGCTGCTGAAGAAGCAGATATTTCCCTCAGGAGTTGGCAGAGACCAAACCAGAGCTAAAAGTAGAGTGAACATTCATCAGAAACATAACTCCGAATGAATGATAATGTTGTTCTGTATCTGCTTGATGTATAAATAAGCAAGTATTTAAGTATTTGCTAACAACTTTTTAAGGTGATAATATGTCAGTGTTATGTTTGCAGATTGTTCTACTGCCGAATAAAAAAGAACAAAAAAATTAATGAATGCAGCTTTAATTTTGAAAGTCTTGATGTTTGGAGAACACCTACATCCTGTCTGCTAATACTGTGGCTTTGTACAAGAATACATTTATTAAATTTGTGTTACATGCTATATTCTGACAAAAAAATTATTAAACACAGACAGAAAATTGTCTTTGTAACATAAAATGTTGAGAGAATGGATCACCTGCTTAGTACGTTGGCCATGTTTCTATCGAAGGCTCGTCCTTCACTTCTCTTTTTTTTTAAATGTCTATTACAACACCAGGAGCTGTGCCGGAAACTTCACAAGCAGATTGATTTGGTGGACGACGAGCGATACGACTTGCAGATCAAAGTGACAAAGTCCAATAAGGAGGTACGTCCTCTAAAGTTTCCAGGTATAAGATAACGTGAATGGTGTACTCTTCTTCTGTCTGTTTTAATGCAGGTTTGAACTCAGAGACGTTGAATTCAAAACTCAATTAAAAACAGCTCAGAGACAAACTGACTGACAGCTTCATCGTGTTTTATACATTAAAAACACTGCTGATCATTTGATAAAATAAACAGGCTACAAGGTTTTACAAGGCTGCTGTTAATGTTTAAAGCTTGGATGCATCTTGGAGACAACCTATGCCATTTAAGCAGACTATATAGGCTTTTAGATACACACACACACACACACACATACACACACACACACACACACACACACACACACACAGATGGTCTGAGTGACTGTCTTCTCTGTCAGATCGAAGACCTGAAGTTGAAGGTTCAGGACCTGAAGGGGAAGTTTAGGAAGCCGGCCCTGAAGAAGGTGCGGATGTCAGCCGACGCCATGCTCGCCGCTCTGCTGGGCTCCAAACATAAAGTGTCCATGGACCTGAGAGCCAACCTGAAGCAGGTCAAGAAGGAGGTGAAAGAGGAGGTGCGTGCTTCAGATTTTATTACATTTTATTTATGTTTAACTGATTCCTCCTCTGAATTCTGAGCATTTTAGATTAAATAACAAGCAATTACAACAACAGAACAGCCTGACAGATCATAATTCTTCAAACACAAAATAATAAGAGAGTTTTAACCATTTATTATCAGTGATTTAAATCATCTGTTTGCTGCTTTTCTTTGCATGTGTTTCTCTCAGGAGAAGCAAACAGGCGACTGGAGGAAGAACATCGAAGACAAGGCCGGGATGGGCGGCAGGAAGAAGATGTTCGAGACAGAAGCTTAAAAAAAAAACAGTGTGTTGTTCTGCTGTCGACCAGCATTATTCATTTCTGTGTTTTATGTGAGTTCATGTTGTTGGAAAGTTGTATAAATGATAAAAAGGAATAACGTGGTGTTTTTGTGTGTTTCATGGTGATAATTTGATAAATCATGACATAGATATAGGGTGTTACAGAACACAGACTGTAAGTGCTCTACACAGGTAAATCAAGATTTACACATTTCATAAATACAAAAATAAATATGCAATAAAATAAAATGCAATAAAATAAAGTTAAAAAGAATAAAATAAACAAATACAACAGATAATGGAGAGACAAATTATACGTGTAAAAATGAAACTTAGGGCTAACATTAATAACAGGCTTTTAAAAAAGTGATTTAAATACATTTTAGATAAGTTTATTATTATTATTATTTGACTTAAGTAATAGCAGTTGTAGTGTATGCGCTTTGTTTCTGAACATAAAACATGTGAACATGAGTTTCAGGTGAGTGTTTAAAAGAATACATTTCCATTTTGTTCCTTTAGTTTCAGAGTTAGAACAGAAACAATGGTAACACTGATGTGGTGTTTTTCAAATGCTGCTTAAGTTTTGCTGGTGAGTTTTTATTCTTAATAGTAAAGTTGGATTATTAACTGGGCAAAACCCCGGGCCCCGGGACCCCAGAACTCCAGCCTCACAATGCGTCAACATGTTCATACTAGTTCATTGAAAATGTGTTTGGGAATATGCATCACTAAAGCACACGATCAGCTGACTGACTGATGATAGGGCCTTAAAATGGGTCCTGCTTTATAACCCAATCTTGAGACCTGGTCTTGAAGAGGGTCCCTATGTCAGACAAAACCCAGTTTTAAGACCGTTATTATTTCAATCAAATGAGCAAAAAGAGAGAGACGAAGCAACAAGGGGGTTTGACAGGAGACCAGCAGCTCATCTTTCCCTCAGGGTGCTTTAGCAAGGAAATTTCGGCCATGCCTAATAGGAAGACGAAAACTACTTCAAATGCAGAAAATGTTTTTTTTTTAATTGCACAGAAAAACCCTAAACAAAGAAACAAGTTCATATTCTCCAGATGATGCGTGTACTGAGAAGTCCTGCTCTAATGTGGGTTTACTTGTCTTTGACATGAAAAGGTGAATACATGTTTCTAACTTTAGGACTTCTAGTAACTGAAATAAACTCACACTTATTACAACAGAGAGTGTAACATTACTGGACGAATATATATAAGTCTTATAAAGTTACACTGAACTAAGTTCAGTTCATCGTAATCATATACATTACATTTGACAAATACTTACAGCTAATTTTGAGAGATTTGGAGGTCTTTCCTCTTTCAAAACATCAGAAAACAAACAACAACAACAAAAAAGTGGTGCATATAGTATTGCTATTACCATTACTTCTAAGCTAATTATTCTACTCTGAAATCCATTTACATTGTACCATTATTTTTGATTTGCCATATGTCTGTATTTATTGCATCTTACCTATTAACCAATGTTTAGACTTATTGAATAAATGTCTGTTTTTTAGGTTAGGATTAGGTTAGGGTTACATTTTAGAAAATGTGTTAGTATACATATATTTAAATACTATCTGCTTAGTGTCTGGGCCGTTATTCACAAGCTGCAGACAGCTTATCAGGGTGTCCCATTTCACATATCCTTATTATGTCTTGTATGATTGCATTTGTATTTTATCTGTTTTGTGAATAAACTGAATGATGATGATGATGATGATGATGATTACTATTCAGTCAGTTTATCACAAAGTAATTGCCACACAGACAACCTCCTGTAATATTTATACACTATTTTATTATGTGGAATTAAAATGAAATAAGAATATAAAATTAAAAATGTGCATACAAGTAAGCAATACATTATAGTTCTGTTAAATGCTGTTTCAAGTATTTTAAGTAGTCTAAACTAACGCTTTTATGTTTTGTTTTTTTGTAATTGCTTCAATAAAGTTTTTTTGGGAGGAAACTTTTTTTTTTCCCTCTCTCGGTCACGTGAGAAGACGTGACGTCACGAGAAGACCCTGTGATACGCTGGTGGAAGTAAAGTGAAGTCTCCCATCAAAAGACAACAGCAGGCGATTTGTGAAAGTTTAAAGACGGACATCGGTAAATCGCCTTTTTAAGGAACAAGACAAGGCGCTTTAGGTCGCGCTGCTGCCCGCTGATTTCCCCCAACAAAGACTCAAACATGACGGCGGCGGTGTTCTTCGGCTGCACCTTCATCGCCTTCGGCCCAGCCATCGCTCTGTTCCTGTTTACCATCGCCCGGGATCCGCTGAGGGTCATTTTCCTCATAGCAGGGTGAGAGTTAATTTATGTTCATCAAAGCGGAGTGACAGTGAACTTATCTCCATCATAGCAGGGTGAAACTTAAACTACTGTCGTGTTTAATTCGATGAAAAACAAGTATTAACCAGAGCTAGCTTGCTAGCTAACGGATCGTTAGCTAGCTAGCTAACATTACTAACTTTTAGTTTCCATTTTCGGACAACCCGCTATTTCACTAGTTTCTTTCGTATTATTCATACAATCCCCCAGTCCAAGTTTCCCAGTACTTTTATCTGCCGGCATTGTTTATGCTCAGATCCCCATTCGGGTTTACACCAATTTTGGAGACAAGGAAAATGGCCAAACATGATACATCGTGTCCGATAATGGAACCGTGAATGTCTGGGTTGCACTGATTGTCGTCCATCACTTAAAACAGACTGCATAAATGTAGCTAAACGTAACTACTTAAGTAGTTTCAAACCTGCTTTGACATTTTAAAGACCAAAAAAAAAAGTTTTTACTTTAGCTTTGGCTTTAGCTAACGGTACAAAATCAGTTAACAGTACATTAGCTTATTGTTTTATCAGAAACAGGCCAGTGTTACTAACAATACCAAGGGCACAAAAGTGTTGTCCAACTTCATTACCGACCAAGCATTTATAATACGTAATATGTAGTGGCAATTTAATTACTGTTACTGTAAATAAATCGCACATTAATTCACCACTTTATTAATGGTATAATTGAATGTAATTTAGGGAGTGGTGGCCAAAAGAATTGAGACGTTAGAGACGTGGGCTGGCGAGCAGGAGGTCGCTGGTTCAGTGAATCAACACATCTTAACTTTTAATTAATAAAGCTTTCAAAATGTATGTTGTGTTTTGTTGACACTGTGTCACAGAGGTATTGATTCAATTCATTTAAGGTGCCTCACCTCCTTTTTATATACACAGGCGTAAAGCTGAAATGATTAGTCAATTATTTGATTAGACAATCGACAGAAAATGGATCCGCAACAGTTTTGATAATTGATTAATCATTATATTTTTTTAAGCAAAAATGCCTAAAACTCTGTTGTTCCAGCTTCTCAAATGTGAATATTTTTTATTTTTAGTCATCTATTGTAAATTGAATTTTTTGACAAAACAATCTGAAGATGTCACATTGGGAGACATTTTTCACTATTTTCTGATATTTTATAGACAAACAATTAATTGATTAACATAGGAAGTGATTAGCAGATTAGTCGAAAATGCCATATGATGATATATATATATATGAAACATTCATGTCCTGCTTTCTCCTGCTTAGTAAGCCGTAAACTATATTTCAGCCTGGTTGTGTTGTGCCAAAAGTGGACAGCCTGTCAAAAAGTGAATACCTTGTGGGAATTGCCCTAATTTATTTAGAGACTGTAAGGCAGCATCCACATTCACAGCCATTTGTGACTTCTAAGACCCTAAGGAAGGCTTAATAAAACATAAACAAGTCAACATAGATGTTAGGCAACATCTGGAAATATACATAGAACTGACAGACTTATTGGACTGAACAAAATAATACATTCAGGAATCCCCTCGGGTGCAATAATTAAATTAATGTCACACCTGCCTTTTCCTGAGCTTTTGATCATATAACTTAATACGTATGTTTGTTATTTTTTCCCTCTCAGAGCGTTTTTCTGGCTGGTGTCTCTGCTGCTGTCCTCTCTGGTCTGGTTCATCTCGGTTCAGATCAGTAATAAGGACAGCGCGACGCAGCAGAAAGGTCTCCTCATCTTCGGCGTGGTTCTGTCCGTCCTGCTGCAGGAAACCTTCCGCTTCGCTTACTACAAGCTGCTGAAGTAAGTCGCTGCCACAGTGTTCACAGCTAATGCCAATTAAACTTCAAAATGCCTTCCTAAAGATTTAAGACTTTTTTTGTCTTCTGAGATCTTTCTGCAGTTGTCTCACAGCTTTGCTTCCTTTGTGCATTGCATGGGTATTTTAGTATGCTAAAGCTCACTGACTTTTTTGAGTTTACTTAGTTTTGTCACACACTACATCCTCAAAACCTGCTTAGAATTAGGATGTGCTATGGAATTGGGACGCAGGTAATGTTATGGAACACCAGCAGCCACTAGAGGCCACTAAAGTTATATAATCTGCCAGATATCCTGCAGTGAAATGAATGGCCAGCGCTGCCTTTTACCATATAAAATATGTATCTAGTATTTATTACACCATATTGGCCAATACTGAGAGTTTCCCAGCGTGTTTGTGTGCTCTGGTGTCCCAGTTTGTTCCAGTTTCCCACCTTTTAGTCTCTTGCTGTTAAAGGTTCATTGTTGCAGCTCGTATCATCTTCCACTAACTGACATACATATTTCATAATGATGTCCTTGTTTACAGCTCACAGTGGAACGAGGGACTGAAACGCTGATGTGTGTGTTTGTGTATGTTTTCCTGCAGGAAAGCGAATGAAGGCCTCCTCACTCTCAGTCAGGAGGAAACCATGCCCATCTCCATACGGCAGCTGGCCTACGGTACAGTTAGTCTGCACTTCGCACATCGCTATCTGTTGCTTTGTGACTCAACATATTGACATTCAATAGTTAAAAAACATCTGATTACTATATTTCGGCCTAAATTCATTTTTTTAAAGGGGCACTCCACTGATTTTACACTTCAAATTCAGTTTACTAGTTGTCTTCTGTGGTTCTGAAAGTTTTAATGGAACGCCTGCGTTACCAACTTTGGGGCCTGGAGTTTGAAAGATGCAGACATTTACCAGGCGGGGAATATCTAACAATAGATGCCATCAAGTTGCATCATACTACGGGCTGAAAGTCTGGATGTCTCAGTCTCTGCTGCTTCGTTTTTACATGCACATGGATCCAAGGATCTCTTTAATTCAGTTATTAAAGAATTATGACCAAGATATCTACTGAGTGAGACGTTTTACAGTTAAAAAATAAACTTCTCTGCACTTTCTGGTGGACAAACTATTACTACTAGACACAGTTTCCGTTTCTAAATGACCATAAACACATATTTATAATTTCTGTACTGCAGTTTCTTGTTACCCCAGTACCGATATATCTGTGATAAATTAAAATTGGCTGCTGATATTGGCCATTCAGATGCATCATTCAGATTCTGGTGTGAAATGTTAGCAGTGGAATAAAATGCTCCTCTGTCGTTGTCTTGTCTCAGTGTCCGGTCTCGGCTTCGGCTTCATGAGCGGAGCATTCTCGGTGGTGAACATACTGGCCGACTCTGTGGGGCCGGGGACTGTGGGGATCCACGGAGACTCGCAACACTACTTCCTGTCCTCAGGTACCAAAACCAAATTCAGCAGCTGTTAGCTACAGTGTGTACTTTTAGCTGCCACTTTGATGTTTGTGTCTTTGTCCCAAACATAGATGACTTTGTGTCGTGACATAACGAGTATCTTCTTCTTAATCCTCCTCGTCCTGGTTTGGACATAAGGACATAATCTTCTTCTAATGTGGTTGTTGCAGTTTCTGTAGCATAAGCTTTGTTTTTTTGCAGGGCGAGGTTGCTAGCCTCGCGCCCAACCATGCACCTAGAGGTTTTTGGAGTTGATTTGTTAGTCCTCTCTTCTGTCTCTTTTGTCCCCTAAAGGGTTACAGTCTCGCAGCACATGAGACCAGACAGGTTCTGGGTTGTGTACAAGCTGCCTGTCTGTAAAGTCAAACTGTTTTGGCTCTCTTCTCATACAAACGTAAATTAAAATATTCCCTCCCCTTTCCTGGGGTTTGTCAAAAGGCGTTCTGATTAATGGATGTAGATGAGGCCAGTTAAAGAAAAGTGGGCACAACAATAATGTGAATTTATTGAGGAGTAGCTACAGAATCCTGCATGTCACACTTTTCCTTTTTGCAGCCTTCATGACGATGGCCATCATCCTGCTTCACATGTTCTGGGGCGTCGTCTTCTTCGACGCCTGTGAGAAGCAGCGCTGGTGGGCGGTGGCTGCTGTCGTCATCAGCCACCTTGTCGTTTCCTGTCTGGTGAGTGCTGCAGAGGGTTGAGAAAGGAAAGCAGGAGAAGAGCGTAAACTAAAGTTGTTTATTTTCATGTTTTGTGTTGATATCCGTTTCTCGTCTTCTCACGCAGACCTTCCAGAACCCCGAGTACGTCGCCAGCCTGGTTCCCACCTACGTCATCTTGTTCCTGATGGGCGTCTGGGCGTTTTACTCTGCCGGCGGTTCGCTCAGGAACCTCAAACTCTGCCTCACCTGCAAAGACAAGGACTTCCTGCTCGCCAACCATCGGCCCAGATAACGCAGCACGCCAGGCAGTGTGCAGGACTCTATCCAAAGATCACCGAGTTCACACACACACACTAAACAAAACACACTGAACACAGCGAAGGAGGAGTGATAACCCTCTGTTAATCTGCTGTCTCACTTAAGAGGTATTTTATTATCTTAAGTCTAAAAACATAAAAGTAAAAGTGGTGGAAGGAAACAAAGATGGGAGATAATTTTGATTCATGTCCAGCTCAGTTTGTTTGTATGGATTTAATTTACATTTAATGACGAGGTTCTATTCAAAAATACATCTTTGTGCGGCTGATAGTGTACCGTGTTTGTTGCCTGAGGCTCTAAAAGAAACAACAGATGAACAAACCTGCAAAAGATACTTTAAGTTGGGGTCTTAAAGTGGGGACACGCTTTACATTCTGTACATATTCTAATGTTTTCAACTTTTCCGACAGCTATCTTCTATCAAACGTGTCAAATCTTTCAAAGAGTGGATTTACCATTTATGAACAGAACTCTTTGTGTATATATTTATGCATTTTTAATTCCCTGATGTGTAGATAGTGACGTTTTAATCTTTTTTTTCAAGATGTGATACTGTGTAAGAACTTTGATTTGAAATGAACACATTTACAGAAGCTGAGAGGTGACATGACTGGTGGTAATTTGGTTTATCCCAGTTATCTTGAGGTCACGACTTCATTACCTCTGTAGGACAGATAGATTATATCATCATGACTGGTGGTGATAAACTGTTTTAATTCCAAACTGTTTATTTGATTCCACACTTGACTATTTATGTCTTAGGGTGTTTTCACACCTGATTTGTTTGGTTCGGTTAACTTTCTTGCTCCCGCCCCAGACACATCTGACCAATAAGAGGAGCGACCTTTCTCACCTGGTTTGTAGTGATGCATTTTGGTTCGCTTGGATTTTTCTGTGTGAAAAGGGAACTGAACCAAGTTTACAAACTCATCCACTGATTCGGACCAGAGCAAACCAACTACAGGTGTAGAAACGCTCTAAATCAAAGATAACAGGTTACTAAATTGAAGGCTAAATTCTCAGACATTTCATTTCAACAAATTTAATTTGCACTGTTGTGACCGCTACGTTTTTTTCCTCCTGTTATCCCAAATCGTTCTAACAGACACAAGTTTTGGTCCACAGTTGTTTCCGTTTTGAGAGACTGAGAGTGATTCAAACTGGAGAAAATTGATCAAGGATTCTGATTTTACTGTTAAAAAGCTCCTGCAGCGGCTCAGCTACCTGATTTAGCTGTGATCTTGTGAAATTAATATTTCTTATATCTCATGATTATGAGAAGAAAAATGTTTAATATAGTCAAGTAACAAGCTGCTGCAGTCTTATCTGAAGGTAACTGGAGTCAAATAAATACTCCCAGCTTCCGTAAAGATTAGCAGACGGTTCATGTACTTTATCCCTCGCTCCTCTCTGTACACAAACACACAATTATAAATTCATAAATAGGACCATGAACAGGTGGAAGTGTTGGCTCAGTGATCTTTGAATTTTGTGTTTTTTTGTTGCCTTTATTCATGTTTTAGTCGTTAGTGAGCAAGCGCAGGAGTTCATGAGAACGGTGTCCGATATGTTAGAAATTCCAAAACAATTAATGTTTTCTTTTGCACCTGATTGTGTTTTGTTGTTGATCTACTTGTACAGTTTGTATAGATTACAGTCTGCCATGGGATGGATGTTAGCAACTATAGTTAAAGATGTAAATGGGAACCTTTTTTTTTTTTTGTGTTCAGCATGTTGCTTTCCTGCTTTGTGCTGGCACTTTACTCCAGACAGAATTGAATTTGGCGTGTTCACACAGGTAGAGAAGGGCTTTAGGCTTGGTTGCCAGTTTATTAGGTACACCTAGCTAAAAGGAATGCAGACTAATACAACTGTCCTGTAATAAACCCTCCCTTCATGAAGGCTGTAATGTTGAAACTGTTGATTCAACTTTATGATCATTTTGGCGGCTGCAGTTTGTGGTGCTGTTGAACTGGGCTGCATTATACAGAGAGGTGTTTCTGTTATTTATAGATAGAAATAAGGTGGACAAAATAAACACTAAACAATAGAAACACCTGTCATTGAAACGCAGTACAATCCAACAGCACCACAGAGATTCATGCCTCCCTCAAGATGAATTGTAATAAATTTGGTGATCTCTAAACTTTTCATCTACCATCAGGTCAGAATTTTAATTTGTCCAATAATTCCCATCAGCCTCAGCTGTAATTTATGTTTATTGCTAATGTTAGCATGCTAACATGTAAAACTAAGATCACGTTAGCATTGTCATTGTGAGCAAGTTAGTGTGTTGATGTTAGCATTTAGCTCAAAGCATCATGTGCCTAAGTACAGTCTCACAGAGCAGCTAGCATGGCTGTAGACTCTTGTTAAAGATTTACGTTTTCAATAGGAACTAATGGGTTTTAGGGGCTGAGTGCCACAAACAGAAAGTGTTGAGATAGAATAACACCAGACTTACTCTTCAAGTCCTGCCGCAACATGTAATTTCATGCAGAAACACATAAATCTACAGAAAACAATCAGTCATTTCATGGGACCTTTAATGAGCAGTCTGCAGGGCACAAAGCAGGCGCCAGGTTTCCAGTACTGTGTGTATGTGTGTGTGAGAGAGAGAGAGTTTGGGCAAAAGCCGTGTATGCTTCAGAAGGATGCTTCAGTTTTCACGTCCGTAAAGACAAGGAGCTGTAGGAGTGTGTGTGTGTGTGTGTGTGAGCTGAAGAGACTAATCGCACATACAAATCAGAAATCGTTTTCACTTTATTAAATGTTCTCTTAAAACCTCCCTCCATTCTGCCCCCCGGTCCTGTTTCCATTTATGAAAGCAGACACCTCCTGGCTGGGCGACACAAAGCCCGTTGGGGTCTCCGAGGGCTTCAGAGTCAGTCAAAGGCCTTTTTTTTTACCCAGACAGACAGACAGACGCAGGAAGCGTTTCCTCTGCCCGAAAATCCCAGACTTTCACATGCTAATACACGTCTGTGCAGCTGGTGACACCGGGGTCACCTCAGCAATATTAAAGGCTTGTGTTTTCTGTCAGGTATTAGGAGGCTGCATGTTCAGGTTCAGACCAGGTCATCATGGTCTGATCAGCAACCAGAGGACGGGCCCTCCAACAAAGAGGAAAGCAATCCAGGGTTTTACTTTGAAACTCTGTTTTTTGGAAAATTCGATCCCCTGCTCCTCCTGAAGTGTCCTTGGGCAAGACACTGAACCCTAAGTTGCTCCCGATGGAGGCCAGCACCTCGCATGGCCGCTCCATCACCATCGGTGTGTGAATGAGACCAATCTTTAAAAGCGCTTTGGGAACTGTTAAGGTTGAAAAAGCAGTATATAAGTGAAGTCCATTTACTGGCCCCTAGAAGCTACATTGTTTATTACATCATGAATGCAAACGTTGGATTTGATGAACAACATATAGATAAACGGGGGTTAAAAAGATCATCACAATCAAAGAGATTCATCTAGAGAGCACAGTGTTTATCACTGAGCAAATGTCTTGACAGTCTGTCTGCATGTGTAGTTCTCAAAGGTGACATTTTGGCATGTAGAGAAAAAGTCAGGTGAGCAACCAAAATCATGTCTTTTTAAAAATGTTTTTAGTTTAAATCTGTCAGTTTTATCCTGCATTTCATATTCATTTTTTTAAATTCAGTACATTAAATTTACAATGTGCAAATGCACCTTACTTCATTGTAAAAAATATAATTTTTAAGTAAACATTGACTAATTGAGTGAAAGAAAAACTTTTGCTGTGTTTCAGATCTGAACCACATTTGCAGGATTCATCTTGTGAAAAAAAAAAATACAAATTCCAGTTTTTACCCTTCAGCTCTTTCACTAAAAACGGTACTAACTTTCATTTTGTATGATAATTTCCATTCCCTGCACAGCTGCTGTGATGCTCCACTGACTGTGGACCACAGAGGGGCACTGTTCTCATGGTTCAGTGTAAACACAGTTAAACCTGTCAGGTTCCGGTGCTTTAAACACACCTCTCAGTGTATATGTTAAGTTTTAATAAAGGTTTGATTCAGACTTATTTTAAACAGCAAACTGATCAGACACGAGGCACCTCACTGGGTTTGAAGTTTAGTTAGTTATATTTGAATTATATTTAATTTAATTGGGAGTTAAATCATCAGATTGATCTGCAAACAGATGGTGGCTCTGTGTTTTACTGCAGTCAGCAGGTCAGATCAGTATAAACTCCAGCACCCCGGCTCGGCCCCGCCCACCCGCGCGCCCACCTGCGCATATTTTATGCTAATGAGCAGGTGCAGCGGTTCTTGAGGCGCGCGGCGGGCCGATCGGGGATGAGCCGGATGGAGCAGCGCAGGGAGCAGCGGGAGTCCAGCCGGAGGGTTTTCACCAGGTGATGCTGTCCAAACCCGACTGACTGCGGATCCGCGAAACACGAATGGATCCCTATTTAAGACGTAGCGGGAAAAGGCTTCTTCACTTATTATCTTTGTATTTTATCCTAATTTATCAAGGTGAGTCTGCTCGGAGGGGGTGGGGGGGCATGCACGCGACTCTGATCTGCTGTTTATGAGGAAGGAAGAAGAAGTTTCAGAATGAAAGTGGAGGATTCAGAGGCTTCAGAAGACTTAAATGTGTCTTGCTCCTTTTCTTGTTTTAAGAGTTTAGAATAAATGAAATCAATGTCTTCCACATGTGCTTCATGTGGCAGCTCAGATAAAACTGCTCTCACTTCTTGATCTTAATCTGGATTTGCTTTTCAGTTCATTTGTTCTCCTTTTACTGGAGTCACATTCTCAATTTTTATTTATTTAATTTGTATTTATTTATTTTCCTTGGTTTCAGCGCATCTGTCCTGGGGTGTTGACAGAGTGAACCTTTCTAACTGGGGTGAATTTAATAAGTGAGTTATATATTTTTTATATTTAAATAAGCAATGTATTGTTTTTATTATTTCATCATCATTTGAAATGATTTTAGTTTGATGTTATTTGCACTTTATACACTGTTTTTCTTTATGTATAAAAGATACAAAATATCTATATATTCTTATATATTTTACTGGCATTATGTGTTTTATTCCCATAGCTTCTAATTTATAATAATTTAAAATAATAACAACAATATGATCAAAGCAGTAACTAGGGCTGAAATGACTGGTCCATTAATCAATTAGTCAATAGACAGAACATTAATTGGCAACTATTTTGATAATAAATTAATAATTTAAGTACTTTTTAAAGCACAATTGGCAAAATAATTTAATTGATTGTTGCTTTTAAAATATGAATATTTGCAGTTTTTATTTTTAGTCCTCTATGAAAGTAAAGTGAAAGAAGATTTTTGGGCTTTTGGACTGTTGAACAAAATATTCATATTATCAGCTTGGGTTTTGGGAAATTGCGAGCCACATTTTCTGACATTTTATAGAGCAACCAATTAATTACTTGATTGATAAATTAATTGGCAGATTAAATTGATGTCGCAGCCCTAGCTGTAACTCTGATTTAGGTGGCCTTTTTTTCAGTAGTATTTCAACGAGCAGGCAGTGCTTGTTTTTTTAAAATTATTATTATGATTATTATTTTGTTTTTTGGTGGTTTGGTTGGTTCCTGGTTGGTGGTGGGTTTGTGGTGTCAGAGGGGGAGAAAGCTGCAGCAGGAACAAACCTCTCCTTGTTCTCTGTGTCCCAGCAGCGGGAGCAGCAGGATAAAGCAGCAGAAATGGGACACCGCTTCCCAGGGAGGGCAGGTAGGCAGCCGCATTGATCACTGATGCTGATGGAGCTGCTTCAGGCGGCAAACACACAGCCAGAGATCACCCAAAAAATCTGCAACGCTCACACCAAAACACAGAGCAAACCATCACCTGAAGAGCTTTTACTCCAATCATTCATTTCAGTATTTCCAGTGTAAATATTTTCACTATTTGCTTAAAGATGTAGATTCACAGACAATGTATGTATAGGAGTAGATGTATAGTAAAATATATGCAATTTAAATATATAAATAAACACTATATATATATATATTATGTGGGATGGTATACTTATGGATGCAGATTGTCAACATGTTTTTAGAGTTAAAACAGTGGCAGCCACAATCTGATTTTAATTCAGTTCAAATTCAATTTAAAAAATGTCTCGTCACCTGCAGTATTTTTGTGGTTTTAAGGTGGTATTTTAGAGTTATGGTTTTGTTTTAATTGTGCAAATTTACACTGGTTGAGTCCAAACAGCCTGCATCTTTTCAACAAACAAATATACATGTTCAGTGTGTTTGAGTTCCCTTGATCAGGCTGAAACATTACCTAGATGACACGTAAAGATATGAACTGAAAATGCACATTGCTCCCTGCTGATGTGCACTTCAGCATGTAAAAGCAAAATTGCTCCACGGTGACATTTGTTCCTCGGAAACAGACGTGAGGGTCGGGAGTCCCAGCAGGAATGTACAGTAGCTGGTCTGTTGTCTCACTCTTCCGCTATCAGAGCCTCCATCAGCCTGAATGTGGTTGCTCCTTTTGTCTGGCTTCCCTTTTGGCTCAGTGAGGCGTCAGAATCCGGTCCAAACTATAGGGGTTAGTAAACGAACAAAGCAATTAGTAGCACAGGTCACAGGTCGCAGGTATAGAGAGCAGATCTATCTCATGTCAGATCTCTGAGCGTGCGATGGCTTTAACTTTAACAATCAATGCATCGTGAGATCTGGGTCGACACTCTGCTGCGGTATTTGTGTTTGACCTGCTAGTATCAATATCTCCTGACACCAATCAGTGATTAATAATTCATAGTCACACACCCCTCATACCCCCCCCACCCTTCACCCTTGCCATCTGCTTTGTTCCTGCTCTTTGAGATGAAAGCCTTGGTTTGAGTGCTCAGGTATCCGGGGAGTCTCCAAGCGTAGAAACAACATTCAACTGATGCCAATGCTAATGCCAATATTTTTCAACCAAATCTGCTGTTATACTGTATATTTTCTGACCATCAAAAGATGACAATTTTTGTGCCAAAACATTCCAGATATTCAGTGTTTCCCCCAGAGTTTTATTCTTCAGAGACAGCTTTCAAAACCTAATATTCAAATTGCAGCAGCTCTGCATGGTAAACTGTAAAACTTGCCGACTGAAACAAAGTTTGGTTCAGCAGACTCCTCGATAAACATCCCCTCACTGCACATCTCATACAACAAAGATCATCCAAAATGGGAAAACACACGGGGGAGGTGGTGGAGGAGAGGATGGGGTTGTCAACCTGGATGGGAAAGCTGAGTTGGGAGTCACAGAGGAGTCGTTAATGAAGGCTGGATGACAGCTCTTTTCTCTCTCTCTCTCTCTCGAGCCTCTTCTTTTCCCAGCGCTGCCTCAGTTCCATCCTCGCCAGTCCGGACTCTGGTTTGGCAACAACCAGCGTAATTCTGGGAGGAATTTTTGCCCCAACAAAACACAGAATTGTAAAAGCTTTGGGTGGTTTACATTTTAATCAAATCTTTATTAATCTGTCACCCGAGAGCTGAGCTTGTTTTTCCAGATTTGCTTGAAATTATATTAAACTCATGGAATTAATTAAAAGAATCAGACTGCGTTACAAGGACTTAATTTTGTTTTGCTGAAATTGGCTGCTTGCTGTCTTTGCCAAACAGTGCTGAAGCCCAATATGGCAATGATCAAATTAAATATATTTGGATTGAAGAGGCTCTGAAACATTGCTTAGTAGGATCAGATTATGGCTGTACGACTGAATGGTTGCAACTGTTGCATGAAATACCTGTTGATACAGTTTCTCTCCTTGAAGGACCTCCAGACCGCAGCTGCTGCGTTAGAAACCAACACGTCTTCCTCTGGTCAGTCACTGGTCAGCCGGACCGCTGCGTCCTCCAGCACAGAGAGGACAACGACCTCCTCATGGACCCTCAGCTCTGACCAATCACCTGCAACCACAGCGCCATCTAGTCAAACACCATCAAGAACAGTATCATCCAGCCAATCACCAGGCAGCACAGCACAAACCAGCCAATCACCAACAACCACAACACCAGCCAACCAATCACCAACAACCACAACACCAGCCAACCAATCATCAACAATCACAACACCATCCAGCCAATCACCCACAACCACAACACCAGCCAACCAATCACCAACAACCACAACACCATCCAGCCAATCACCCACAACCACCGCACCAGCCAGCCAATCACCAACAACCACAACACCAGACAACCAATCATCAACAACCACAACACCAGCCAACCAATCATCAACAACCACAACACCATCCAGCCAATCACCCACAACCACAACACCAGCCAACCAATCACCAACAACCACAACACCATCCAGCCAATCACCCACAACCACAGCACCAGCCAGCCAATCACCCACAACCACAACACCATCCAGCCAATCATCCACAACCACAGCACCAACCAGCCAATCACCCACAATCACAACACCAGCCAACCAATCACCAACAACCACAACACCATCCAGCCAATCACCCACAACCACAACACCATCCAGCCAATCATCCACAACCACAACACCAGCCAGCCAATCACCCACAACCACAACACCATCCAGCCAATCACCCACAACCACAGCACCAACCAGCCAATCACCCACAACCACAGCACCAACCAGCCAATCACCAACAACCACAGCACCAGCCAGCCAATCACCCACAACCACAACACCATCCAGCCAATCACCCACAACCACAGCACCAACCAGCCAATCACCCACAACCACAACACCAGCCAACCAATCACCAACAACCACAACACCATCCAGCCAATCACCCACAACCACCGCACCAGCCAGCCAATCACCAACAACCACAACACCAGACAACCAATCATCAACAACCACAACACCAGCCAACCAATCATCAACAACCACAACACCATCCAGCCAATCACCCACAACCACAACACCAGCCAACCAATCACCAACAACCACAACACCATCCAGCCAATCACCCACAACCACAGCACCAGCCAGCCAATCACCCACAACCACAACACCATCCAGCCAATCATCCACAACCACAGCACCAACCAGCCAATCACCCACAATCACAACACCAGCCAACCAATCACCAACAACCACAACACCATCCAGCCAATCACCCACAACCACAACACCATCCAGCCAATCATCCACAACCACAACACCAGCCAGCCAATCACCCACAACCACAACACCATCCAGCCAATCACCCACAACCACAGCACCAACCAGCCAATCACCCACAACCACAGCACCAACCAGCCAATCACCAACAACCACAGCACCAGCCAGCCAATCACCCACAACCACAACACCATCCAGCCAATCACCCACAACCACAGCACCAACCAGCCAATCACCCACAACCACAACACCAGCCAACCAATCACCAACAACCACAACACCATCCAGCCAATCACCCACAACCACCGCACCAGCCAGCCAATCACCAACAACCGCAACACCAGCCAACCAATCA